>WOXC01000323.1:0-332329 GCA_011680675.1 Gymnobelideus leadbeateri
TTCAAACCTTCCAAGACTTGGGGCCAATCTAACAGTCATCTTTTGGGCTTAATCAGTCATATAAATAGACAAGTGGAATTACAGTTGTCCTGTGTTAGCCTGCCAAGCAATGAACATTGGCCCATAATCATCTCATTCTACTGATTGACAAAGCCCAGGGCATTCCAGGTCAAGTTTGGGGCAACCTCCTAAGAGAAGAAGATTATTTTCAAAGTTAGTTCCTTAAAACCTGTTTCTAAATGCAGTGAATTTTTTTTTTCATCAGACATCTCTTGAGGCAATTAACAACCACAAGCCAGAAAGCCTTAATCATTTCTATAAAATGTACAAAGTTAAGTCTATTACTCTTTAATTTAAGAGAGATCAAACATTTCAAATAAAATGGTTCCACATTATTTATATAAATGCTGTTGATACAAGAAGTGAAGGATTTACCTCAGGGAAATTGCAAGTATATTTGAGAGTCCGTTTTTTCTTTAGGGATCTGTCTTTAGCACTTTAGTGCCATAAATTATGATTCATAGATAAATGACCATACCACTAGCTCTCTGCACAGTATATACTGACTATCATTGCTTCTCAGTGGTGACATATTCTAAACAAAATTGGCAGAATCCACATGTCCTATCATGCATGGAGGAATTTTTTTCTTAGCATTTAGATTTTTTTTTTATTCACTTGCTTAAAAATATGAGTGCTAGAGATATTCTGGTACACAACAAAAATTTGGAAACTTTTAACCCATTGATTCAGATTAATTTACAATATAGTGTAATGAATTTAAATATTTTCTCTACAATTGTTTCAAAGAAGCTCAATATTGCAGAAAGAAACAAACATATCTGATTCTTACATTGGATTTTGTATCCATGGCAAATAATGTTGGAAAGGTCAGACTCAGTGGGGAAAATAGAGCGCTATGGGGATAATAATATTAGCATTAGCATCATCATTGGAAGCATTTACTGTATTGAAAAAAATACAAGTTAAGATTTCTTTCAAATCAGACTCATATAAAACATAAATGCAGACTATAATCAGTATTATTTTCAGCAAACAAAGATTATATTATTCCTCTTCTGGGGTAAAAATAAACCGCTACCCAGTTCACATTAGCACAAAATGATACTACCAAAAGAAATCTAAGATACCTTGCTAACAATCATGTAGTCTTAGGGAAGGGCAAGAATGTAGGAACCTGATGGTGTTTTCCTTATTGTTTTATTTTTGTTATTTCATCAGTCATTTCCCATGAGTTCTCTATCTTTCTCTGCTCTGTATCTTGAAACAACTTAACATCATGGCCCATTCACCCCTATTTGATTCTAGTCTCTGGTTAAGAGGCACTCCTTCTCCTTCAGGTTTGCCCCTCTCCTTGTGCCCTTGATCCCTACTCCTCTTGTCTCCACAATCACCACCTCCCATTTAATCTTCAGTCTTCTCCCATCTCCTGGCTCATGCCAAGTTGCCTACAAAAACATGCAGGCCTCCCTCATACTTAAAAGTCATTCACTTATCCCTATCATCTTCTC
This sequence comes from Gymnobelideus leadbeateri, assembly GCA_011680675.1. Taxonomy (NCBI): domain Eukaryota; kingdom Metazoa; phylum Chordata; class Mammalia; order Diprotodontia; family Petauridae; genus Gymnobelideus; species Gymnobelideus leadbeateri. The sequence continues at coordinate 1,533 of WOXC01000323.1, forward strand.
AAGATGGCATTCTAATATTGTTCCTTTCTTTCACAGCCAAAATCCTAGAAAAGTTGTCTGCACGAATTACATTGCTTCCTCCTCCTCTCACTCACTTCTCAAACCCTTGAAATGTGGCTTCCAGAACCATCACTAAGTTGAAATTTTTCTCTCCAAAGTCACCAATGATCTCTTATCAGCTAAATCCATTTTTTTCCATCCTTTATAAATTTTTTTTTGCTTTTTGGAGGGCAATTGGGGTTAAGTAACTTGTCCAAGGTCACATGGCTAGGTTTTTGTTTGTGTGTGTTAATGTCGGAGGCTGGATCTGAACTCAGGTCTTTCTGACTCCAGGGTCAGTGCTCTACTCACTGTGCCACCTAGCCACCCCAAGCCTTTATAATTTTTAAAAATTCTTTTCAGCCTTTAATATTGTTGACTATAACTGGATAATGTCTCCTCTCTAGCCTCTCTATTTGTTCTTCTCCTACCTGTCTGGCTGTTCCCCCTCAGTCTCCTTTGATAGACTGTCATCAGTTTTCCAATCCTAAGCAGTGGTTATAACTCAAAGCTAGAAATTCTTCACTCAATCTAGTGCTGAAGTCAGCTCCCATGGGTTCAGCTATCATCTGTACACAGATGGCTATCAGTTTTATTTGTCTAGCTCTATAATCTCTCTTCTAAGAGAATAGGGCTATATAGCTAGTCCTTATCTCTTGGCCTCCAATTCTGCATCATCAACTGCCTGTTGCACATCTTGAGCCATATGTTGCACAAATATATCAATATAACCAGAATACAACTTATATTTATCCCTAGACTTACTCTTGTTTCAAAATTCCCTATTTCTATCAATAGTCTCATCATCTTTCCAGTCTCCTGGGTTCACAACCCTGGAGTCATACCCATCTCCTCAATTTCCTTTGCTGCACATATCACTTGACAAGTCTTCTTGATTCCTTCTCCATGACATCCTTTTCACTACTTACATGGCTACAACACTAGTTCAGACTTCCATCATCTCATGTCTAGAGTGTAATCTCCTATTTGGTCTTCCTACCTCAAGTGCTTCCCCTTTCTAATCAACCTCCATACTGCTGCCAAAATGATATTACTTAAGCACAGGTCTGATCATGGCAATAAACTGCTCAATAAACTCAAGTGGCTCCCTATTACCTTTGGAGTCAAATGCAATATCCCCTGTTAGGCATTTGAAGTGCTTCACATCCCGGTTCCAACCCAGCTTTCCAGACTTATTATATATTACTCTGCTTCATGCTCTGGACAGTACTGCAAAACAGAGTTTCTTGCTCTTCCTCCTATATAACCTTCCATCTCCCATATCCATGCCTTTTGGCAGACTGTCCCATATGCCTGTAATATACCCCTTCTGCCTCCTAAATCTCTAGTTTCCTTCTAAGCTAAGCTCAGATATCACCAGAATGTGACATGAGGTCTTACCTGATCCATAACCACCTCTTCCCTCTACCATGTGCATCCCATTATTAGTGCCCAATATTACTTTGTGGAGATATATGCATATATACAAATATATGTATGTATATATGCATATATATATATATATATATATATAGTATCATTATATATGAAGTGCTATCTCTCCTGATAGAATGTAAGGTCTTTGTGTGTAGGGACTATTTAATTTTTGTCTTTACATCTTAAGAGACTAGTATAAAACATTAAAACCAGTAAACAAGAAATGTTTGTTGGTCAATTATTTTTCAAATGTTTGTGGATTTTTTTATTGCAGCAAGTTGAAGGAAAGGGCTTCAGGAAAAAAAAAAGACAGATGTGGGAAGTTGGCAGCTAGCAAAGAAAATGGGATTGAGAATGGGATGTACATTTCTGGACCCTAGCTCAAAATTTGGGGATGACAGAAAGGAATCTAGATTAAATTAGAGATGAAATTCACGTGACAAGGGCTGCTAAGAATATATTTGCCTGGTGTCTGGTAAATCTAATCAAAAAGGACTTAACCAGAAAAAGATAGGGAGAAGGAGATCATATTTACATGTAGCCATAGAGCAAGAAACTGTAGGAAATAATTAAAATATAGAAAAATAGCAGTAGAATTGTAGCAAATTTGCATGTGATCTAAGAACAGAATTATCAGTAAAAATCCGTGATCTCAAATATCTAAACACAAACGCACCAAGTCTAGGTAATAACGAAGGTGAAATGGAACTCCTAATACCAAAAAAAGTCATGCTTGACTTTCATATGTGTTACTAAGTCTGGACGGGATGAAACCTATAACTAAAATAATACTCTGGAAGGGCAAGCTTTATTCAATAGAAAAGGAAAGGGACTGGGGCAAAATGGCACTGTTCCTAAAGCAGATACAGCTATGTGAGAAAATCCAGGAATGATAGCCCTTTAAAGTTATGATAGGCAATATAACAGCTGGGAATAATGTGACACGCAGCCTATTTCTGAAGAACAAATTTCAAAGTATTAAAAAAAATAGTAGTCAGGATCCTATAGACTGAAATTCTATAAAGGAAATTAGTCAAACTATTTGAAAAATTCTCAAGAATGAAATTCTGAAGACACAAAGAGAAACAACTCTGATGACCCCAGGAATAGGAGTCATTTAAAGAACTAATGTGGATGTATAGAGAATTCATCAATACAGATTTTAAAAAGACATTTGGTCTAATCATATGAAGGGTAGAGGCAAGGACAAAGAGTGAAATAATTTCACTTACATGAAATTGAAAAGTGTTTACACAAACAAAATCAACAAAACTATGGTAAGAAGGAAAGCTGTTGTTTGGGGGAAATTTGTGTCAAATATGTATGATAAGATTGTATATCTGAGAGACATATACATATATACACATAAGACATATGCATGTGCTTTGCAAACTGTAAAGGCTCATATAAGTGTAAGGTATTTAACATTATCATGATTATGATTAGACATGTGAGATGGTTTAAAAAAGCCAAATTTGTAGAGGGTAGGGATTATTTTTATTTATAGTAACAGAAAGAAGTAGGGCAGATCATGTGACAAACAAGATAACAAAATAGGAGGCACATTTTCTTGATTCTTCTCTAAAGCCAAAACAGGTCATACTTACATAGTATTCAGTTTCATGCATTAATGTATTTCATATGTATATACGCACATAAATATATCTGCATATATACATATATATCCATCTTGAATATATTAAGACCAAGAGTCATTCTCCATTGTATTAGTAGTCAAAGATATGAAAAAGCAATTTTCAAAAGAAAAATTGAAAAGTAATAACAGTATATGAAAGACTATTCTGAATCACTAATAACAAAAGATATCAAAAATTGTTCTTAGGTTTCACTCCACAACCAGTAAATTGGTGAGGACAAAAGATAGAAACAGCATTGACTTTGTGAAGACAAAAACTAATACAGTATTGACAGAATTGTGAATTAGTCCAACTAGTCTAGATATCCTTTCTATATTGTAGTTACTTCCTACAATTTCTTGCTTAATGGTTATATTAAGTACATTCTCCCCCTATATTTTTCTGTTTAAAGTCCCTTTTGATTTGATTTATAAAATATCAGGCAAATACATTCCTACCAGTCCTTGTCAGATGAATTTCCTCTCTAACTTCTCATTGGGGTTTCTTCCTGTCATTCAAAAATTTTAAGCTAGGGTTCAGAAATATAAATCTAAATCCCACTTTCTTTTTTTGCTTTTTGGAGGGAGAAGGCAGGGCAATTGAGGTTAAGTGACTTGTCCAAGGTCACAGGGCTAGTAAATGTTAAGTGTCTGAGCCTGGATTTGAACTCAGGTGGGCTGGTGCTCTATTCACTGCAACACCTAGCCACCCCCTCCCTGCCTCATTTTCTTAACTATCTGCTCACTTCCCAAATCTGTCTCTTTTTTTTTCCTGAAGCCCTTGCCTTCAACTTGTAGAGAACAATTCACAAGTATTTATGTTTTAAACGTAACTAAAATGTACATGCCCTTTTAACCTAAAATACCTACCCCTAGAATTACACACCACGGGAAGTCAAGGCAGAAAGTAATTTCCCATGTACACCAAAATATTCATGACAGCATTTTCTATGGAAGCAAAGAACTAGAAACAAAGTAGAAGACTATTGACTGGGGAGCAGCTAAAGAAATTGTGTTACGTACTTAGAGAATCCTAGAGAATCACATTAAAAATTACTTGAAATAATACATAAATTTAGCAAAACTGCAGGATATAAAATAAACCTACATAAATCATCGGCATTTATATATACATACATACATATATGTATATATGTAATATATATGTAATATATGTATATATGTGTAATATATATGTATATATGTGTGTAATATATATGTATATTGTAATATATATATATATTACTGACAAAGCCCAATAGCAAGAGATAGAAAGAGAAATTCCATTTAAAGTTACCATGGGGGGCGGTTAGGTGGCGTAGTGAATAGAGCACCGACCCTGGAGTCAGGAGGACCTGGGTTCAAATATGACCTCAGACACTTAACACTTACTAGCTATGTGACCTTGGACAAGTCACTTAACCCCAATTGCCCTGCCTTCCGCCCCTCCAAAAAAAGAGGCAAAAAAATTAAATAAAGTTACTGTAGGGGCAGCTAGGTGGTGCAGTGAATAGAGCATCAGCCCTGGAGTCAGGAAGACCTGAGCTCAAATCTGGCCTCAGACTCTTTAATACTTACTAGCCATGTGACCTTGGGCAAGTCACTTAACCTCAATTGTCCTGCCTTCCCCCCTCCAAAAAAAGCAAAACAACAACAACAACAACTAAAGTTACTGTAGACATTAAAAAATATTTGGGAGTCTACCTGCCTAAACAATCCCAGGAACTATATGAACACAATTACAAAACACTTCACACAAATAAAGTCAAATCTAAAACTAGAAAAGTATCAGTTGCTCATGGGCAGGCCAAGGTAATATAATAGAAATTACAACTCTACCTAAATTAAATTATTTATCCAGTGACATACCAATCAAACTGCCAAAAATTATTTTATAGAGGTAGAAAAAATAATAACAAAATTCAACTAGAAGAACAAAAGGTTCAGAATATCAAGGGAATTAATGTAAAGACATGCAAGGGAAGGTGGACTATCTATACCATATCTTAAATTGTATTATAAAGCAGCAATCATCAAAACTATTTGGTATTGGCTAAGAAATAGTGTGGAGTAGTGGATCAGTGGAATAGGTTAGGTATGCAAGATACAACAATCAATAACTGTAGTAATCTACTATCTGATAAATCCAGAGATTCCAGCTTCTGGGATAAGAACTCACTATTTAAGAAAACCTGTGTGGGAAACTGAAAAATAGTATGGAAGAAACTAGGCATAGACCAACCTCTTACACCCTATACCAAGATAAAGTCAAAATGGGTACATGATTTAGATATAAAGACTAATACTATAAGCAAACTAGGAAAGCAAGGAATAGTTTACCTGTCAGATCTATGGAGAAGGGAAGAATTTATGACCAAACATGAGGTAGAGAACATTATGAAATGCAAAAGGGATTATTTTGATTACATTAACTTGAAAAGTTTTTGCACAAAGCCAATGCAACCAAGATTAGAAGGGAAGCAGAAAACTGGGAAATAATTTTTACCACCAGTGTCTCTGATAAAGGCCTCACTTCTAAAATACATAGAGAACTGAATCAAATTTATAAGACTACAAGTCATTCTCCAATTGATAAATGGTCAAAGGATACAAACAGGCAATTTTCAGAGGAGGAAATTAAGCTATCTATAGTCATATGAAATTATGCCCTAAATCACTATTGATTAGAGAAATGTGAATCAAAATGACTCCGAGGTACCAAATCCACCCATCAGACTGGCTAACATGACAAAACAGAAAAATGATAAATATTGAGATGTGGGAAAATTGGAACACTAATTCATTGTTGTTGGAGTTGTGAACTGATCCAACCATTCTGAAGAGCAATTTGGAACTATGCCCAAAGGCCTATAAAACTGTGCATGCCCTTTGACCAAGCAATACCACTTCTAGGTTGGTATCCCAAAGAGATCATAAAAACTGGGAAAGGACCCACATGGACAAAAATATTTATAGCAGCTTTTCTTGTAGTGACAAAGAATTGGAAATTGAGGGGATGTCTATCAATTGGGGAATGGCTGAACAAGTGTTGGTATATAAATGTAATGGAATACTATTGTGCTCTAAGAAATGATGAGCAGGTGGACTTCAGGAAATCTTGGAAAGACTTAAATGAACTGATGCTGAATGAAATGAGCAGATCCAAGAAAACATTGTCCCTAGTAATAGCCACATTGTGTAGTGACTAACTTTGATAGACTTATTTCTTCTGAGCAATTCAAGGATCTAAGACACCTCCAAAAGACTCATGATGAAAATGCTATCTACATCCAGAGAAAGAACTTTGGAGTCTGAATGCAGATGGAAGCATTTTGTTTTGTTTCTTCTTTTTCATGGTTCCTCCCATTAGTTCTAATTCTTCTTTCCATTATGACTAATGTGAAAAAAAATGAATACATAAAAGTTAATTCTCAGTTAAAAGAAAAGAAATTGTTCTACACAGTGACAGCAACATTGTGCAATGACTAAGTTTGGTAGACTTAACTCTTATCAGCAATAAAATAAGACAATTCCAAAAGACTCATGCTATCTGTATCCAGAGAAAGAACTATGGAGTCTGAATGCAGATCAAAGCATATTGTTTTCTCTCTTTTATTTTTTTCCACGTGTTTTTTCCCCTTTTGTTCTGATTTTTCTTTCACAACTGTAATGGTAAGGGAATTTGAAGATCTTCCTTGTCCCTTGATAGGCCTCACTTGGAGGCTTGTTTTTCAGGAAGACCCCACACCTTTTGTTACTTTGTAATTAGGCAGTGGGTCATGAAAGTTGTGATATCCTCTGATCCTGGAGAATATATTCTGAAGTGAGGTTTTACTTTAGGGCTCACTTATGGAAAAGTTGTGTGATTTCACCAGATGAGACTTTGGGAAGCCATTGAGCTCTCTGGCTTTGAAAACCCAGATACTGGTGCTTTTGTAGCATAGCATCTGTATGTAATGGTCAGATAGCTAGAAGTCCTGTCTGTTGGTCTGTTGAATTGTGTTATTTTCTCTGTCTGTAATTTTTTGTCTGCTTATAATTTTTGTTTGTATCTTCTAAAGTTTAGGGTGCTTGACTTTTTCCCTTGAACCAAGTAAATGATGTATATGTTGATTAAAGTAAGATTGTTAACCCCCTTTTGAGTTGTTTTCTTTTAGAAAAGCAGATCACAGAACCTGTGCTAGCAGCTATTCTGGTATGCTAGGGTGCTGACTGTTACAACAGCATGACTAATGTGGAAATACCTTTAATGTGATTATACATGCATAACTTATCAGATTGCTTGCTATCTTGTGGAGAGGGAAGAAGAAAAAAATTTGGAACTCAAAATCTTATAAAAGTGAATGTTGAAAACTATTTTATATGTAATTGGAAAAAATAGTATAAATTTTAAAAATTGTGTTATATAAATGTAATAGAAATATTCATATTCAATGTGGAAACAATTCAGAGAATTCAGAGAAGCAGCAGTCTTCTATGAAATGATGCAGAGTGAAGTTAGCAGAACCAAGAAAACAGCATACACAATGAAAAACTACAGTGTGAAAGTAATGAATAATAAGAGCAAATGAAATTGAAAACTAGGTAAATATGACCCAGTTTGGCCTCAGAGAAAAATTGAGAAAAAGTGTCTCCTATTTTACTTTACTTGTTAGTCATATGATCTGCCTTGATTCTGTCACTATATATAAAATAATCCCTACCCTACACAAATTTGGCTTTTGTAAACTGTCTCACATGTCTAATCATAATAATACTGTTTAATAGTTCACATTTATATTGGCCTTTACAAAGCACATTCCTCAGAACAAACCTATCATTATGATAATAAAAATAATAATAGCAACAATAATAACAACAATAATTCACGTTTTATAGCGCTTTAAAGTTTGGAAAGCATTTTACATATTTAGCCCCCAGGTGTCATTGCTAGCCACTAACATCATTTTATTCATCAAAGGACTAGGCTTTGGGAAGTCCCACATTCACCCTACAATTTATATGCTCCATCTTGCTCTAGTAGGAAGTGCCAGGTTCTCAATGGTCCCCAAAGAAAGGGCAATCTTCTGTTTCCCAGCTTAGCCTCTTTCTGGGTGGCTCTCTCATTTCATTCACCTAGAGAGTGTTGGTTAGTGTGGATTTGCCAATCAAAATTGTTTAGATTGGAGAAGAGAAGACCTATGGGGAATATGATAGCTTTCTTCAAATATTGGAAGATGTGTTCTGTCTGCAGAACCAGGAACAATGACTAGAAATTGCCAAGTAAGAAATTCAGATTTCATGTCAGGAAAAACTTCCTAACAATTCAAACTGTTCAAAACTGGAATGCCTTGCCTTCATAAGTAGTGGTTTCCTCCTTTTTGAAAGTCTAAGCTAAGATTGGATGACCACTTCTCAAATATTTTATAGAAGGGGTTACTTTCACATATGAGTTCAACCAGATAGCTACTAGCTACCTTCCAACTCTCAGATTTTGTGATTCTGTGAAATCATTCTGGAGTTCTTACCTATTTAAAACTTTATATTCTCTATGAATCTGATAGATTTCATTGACTACTCTTCAATGTGACATTGGCATAATAAAGTTGGTTCTCCCTTAAAAACATAGACATGTTTAAGTATATACAGTGTTTTATTTTTTTTTCATAGACCAATAAAAGTAATAAAAACAATACATTAAAGAACATCTACTCTACAGCTTCTCTTAGACCCAGGCTGCTCCCAACCATTACATAGGGTCCCTCAGAACTCTGGAGTCTTAAGAAAAACATAATTCAATTGTTTTAGTATTCATCGTTGCTACTCTCTCTGCAGAGGCCAGAGGAGTATAGGAAATACAATACTGTTCAACTCAGCATCTCTTGATCATCTCAATGGGGTATAGGCAAAGGCAGAGAATTATTCTCTCTGTCCTGTCTCCCATTTTTCTTGTGCTTTCTCCGTTTCTTTGAACTCCCTCCCTCTCTTGTTTCTGTTCAAGAAGTAAGTCACTTCCATAGGGCTCTCTTCCAAGCTTGTCCATTGTCTAGTGAGGGGGAAGGCCAAAAGGTGAGAGAGGCATTAACAATATGTTATCTCGTATTTTCTAATTGTGTCTACTGGCTGATTAAGGAAAACATACCAGTAGAGTCTCATGAATTACAGTTTTAGGAAGTTACCCACAGAGACCCTAGGACCTTGTGGGAACAACAGTTATTCACTGGACACCCAATCTGTGAGTGTAAGTGTGATGTACATATCACAGAAATTCAAAGTAAGAAGGCTCCTCAGGGACCTTCTAGTCCAACCTGCATGTGGAAAAGAATCCTTTCTACGCCATACCCAGCAAGTAGTCATCTATCCCTTGTTTAAATCCCTCAATGAAGAGAAACCTACCTATTTTAATGTCATGTGTTAAATGCAGTTTACGTTCTCTCTGTTTTTAGACTGGCACTTCAAATGGAACAAGAAAATGGATTGACTCTTCAACTCCATATGAATATCTGAATATAGGAACCTTGCAGAGCAAGCTTGGTTTTACAAAAACAAAAACAAAACACAATCTTTTGCTCTTGGTAAGCATATTTACAAAGTAGCAATAACAGTTAATGTGCCATGAAATATTCAGAATCTGACATTATTAACTATTAAAACCTTGAAACACATTAAAATTCTTACTGTTTCTATACAAAAGGAACACCAAGTGCTTCTTCTGATTCGAAAACATGGTTAGTGTAAGTGTGACAGTTACACAGTAAGTTACACAGTTTTCAATATATGAGAGATCAAAAAAGGCAAGATGTCAGAGTCCCTCCTAGAAAGTGATCAACTTTGAAGAATTCTAACTCCATCCTCACAATAAACACTAAATTATCTTTGGGAAACTGAAGCTAATTTAAACATGTGTCACCAATATATGGTGGTTGCTGGTTTGTTTTTCCTAGCTCCATTTTTAAAAAATGATGTGCTGGTATTTCATAGGAGAAAATACGAACTAGATAACCAGATAAAGGTTATTTGGGGAAAACTATCCTTTTTTTTAAACTGGTGCATTTTGTTTTTACATCTTATTTTTTAATATATCCCTCCTCTCTACCTAGTGAGCCTTTCCTTGTAACAGAGATTGCAAAAGAAAAAAAAATAGTTCAGCAAAACAATATATCAACCATATATAAAAATATAGATGTTATTTCACACTCTTAATTCCCCACTTTTAAATAAAAGGAGGGTGGTGCATTTTTTCAACTCCTCTCTGGCGCCAAGCTTGGTCATTATAATTACATCATTCAGTTTCATTTTATTGTTCTTTTTTTAATTACATTTTTATAGTCATGTGTATAGTTTTCCTGGTTCTGCTTACTTTATTCTAATCGGCTCATTAAAGTCTTCACATATTTCTTCACATTCATCGTTTCTTTTGACCCAGTAATAATCCATTAAATTCATGTACCACAACTTGTTTATCCATTCCCTAGCCAATGGACATCTACTTTATTTCCAGCTTTCTGTTACCACAAAAAGTGCTGCTATAAATATTTTGGTATACATTTATCCTATACTTTTCTAAAAGAGGCTGAAAGGAGACCTGAGGTAGGATAAAGAAGGGATCTTCCAAAGATGGGGTTACTCACTCTCTAGCCAAATTAGGACAGCAAATTAGCTTCAGAATAATTTAGGCATGAAAGGTTGTGTTCCAGGTGATTTTCTGGGCTATGGGTGGAGTAGATCTCACCTTATGAAAGTTAATGAACTATAATCAATAAGACCATGTCTAGGACAGTTGGTCTATTACTTATGCAGCGATCATGATGATGATCATCAGGAAAGCAATTGACATTTGTAAAGGGTTTTAAGCACTTCAAAGCTCTTTACATGCCTTATTTCACTTGACACCTTCCACCTACTCTCATGACCCTTTGGGATAGTTATTACATCATGTGAACAGAATTTATGCATCACAGCTAAAATGTAAGAATAAAAGACTCCTTCCCAGGGATGGATTATACTTAAGGAGGGATAGTAAGGAAGTATTTTCCTAGAGACTTGAATTTTATCAAAAAAAAAAAACCTTTAAATTGGAATGGAAACAGGAAGGGGAAAATTACATGCATATATTCACTAAGCTACATAATGTAGAAAAATTGTTCTCAAACTTTTTGGTCTCAGGACCCCTTTACACTTTTAAAAATTATTGAAGACCTCCCCAAAATCTTAGTTATTTCTATTAATATTTACCACATTAGAAGATTTTAAATCTTAGTATTATGTGATTTTTTTTAACTCAAAGCCTAAAAGGATCTGGGTGACCATACTTTGAAAACTGTTGATATAGAGAGTAGCTACTATATAGAAAGAATAGCAATTCAGGATATCCAGAAATTCACGGATGGCGGTGGGAGGCGGGGGGAAGAACCCAGTAATAAAATCCATAGCTTCAGATATTTATATACAAATTTATAAAATAAGATTAAAAAGTAAGATGTGCTAAAAATCTTAGTGTAAAGAAGGTAATAGTTTGGGAATGAAGAGCTAATCATTGGGGCAGCTAGGTGGTACAGTAGATAGAGCAATGGCCCTGGAGCCAAAACGACCTGGAATTCAAATCTGACCTCAGACACTTACTAGTGTGACTCTGGGCAAGTCAAAATCCTGATTGCCTCTTTTCCACCCCCCACCCTCCAAACAAACAAATAAACTAACAAACTAGAAAAGGGCTAATAGTCCTGCCAAATTTTGCTCTAGTCAAACTACATCTCAAGTTTTATGTTTGGTTCTAAGAATCACATTTGAAAAAGATATTGATAACCTAGAGGCAAACCTAGGCACTTAGGACTTAACTACTACGCTATATGAAGAGGGGCTAAAGACACTAAAGGTATTTGTTATAGTGAAGGGCCTTGAGTACATGTCATCTGATAATAGATTGAAGAAAAAACTAAGGCTATTTAAACTGGAAAAGAACTTTCCTGCTTTCAAGGCCAGGACTGTTTCCATTATAACATACTAAGCTATACATTCCGCTAAGAGTTAGCCATGAAACAGATTATAAGGGAGATCCTGAGGCTTCTTTCTGGTCATTTTGAGAGCACCTAAGAAAAACTGCACCATTCTGCAAAGTCTGGAGTAGTTACAGGTCATTAGACACCTGTAGAGAGCAGCCAATGGATTTGTAGGAGTGGCTGCTACATAGGATTCAAGTAAAGATTACTCAAGTGGCTTACATCATGTGAATCCTGAACTGATTACATGGAGTTAATCCGCCTCAGTGAAGACAGCACAGACTAGAACTGCAATTGACTTTACTAACATTGTAGCTCACAATGATATTTCAGAATTTTCAAAATGCTTTCTTCTAAGTAAAATTGTGAAGCAGGTCATTCAAATCTTATTGTTTCCATCTAATAAATAAAGAATCCTTAAGTTAGTTGGAGTCATTAGAAGGAAGATTAAATTGCTGTTGCTTCTATCACCTATCATTACCTATATTTTATATTTATACACAAACACACACATATGAATGGATAAGTGGATGGATGGAAAAAATGTATTGGGACAGCACAATGAATAGGGCACCTGCCGAGGAGTCAGGAGGACCTGAGTTCAAATCCAGCCTCAGACACTTGGAACAATTACTAGCCGTGTGACTTTGGGCAAGTCACTTAACCCCATTTGCCCTCCAAAAAGCAAAAAAAAAGAAAGAAAGAAAGAAAGAAAGAATGTATTAAGCACTTACTCTGTGCTAAACAGTTTTAATAAAAGGTATTTTGCTTATTACTTTGGGCAATCATACTTACAAATGAGGGAACACCAAGGACTGCCTATTAGGGTGTATTTCTCCACTTACTGGAAAGTATCTTGGGTCAAGAGAAGTGTGACATCCTCATAAAGTAACTCTGATCTTTTATTTGTGCCATTACAGTCTTTGATACAACAAATTATAGAGTAAACAACAAGCAATTCTGGATACTTTCAACTAAATGTTTATAAGAATTTAAGACAAAAAGTCTGAACTGAAAATAAGAAAAATGTTAACGTAAGATGAATTATTTTAATTCTCCAGAACCTGATGGACAAACCAAAAGAAAACTTCCTAGCCCCTGGTTGTTTCTCTTTTGTGAGTGAACAATGCTGAAGTGTATTTAGTCATTCATGAGACTGTGGGGATTGGGAGGAGGTGAATTTTCTTCCAGTGACTAACTCTTCTTCCACCATTAGTTGTGGCTATAAGACTAGGTAGAGAGAGGTACTTGACATTTGGTAACAGCATCTTCTACTTGAATTCTTCTTTCTGTATAACTCATTTAATATAGGGACTAGAGAAATAATCTGTTCCAATCATTAGCCATAGTTTCCAGTGCCCTTTTTCAAGTAGCTGAACTCTGAGATTACTTCCTTAATCTCTAAATGAGACATGAGAGGAAGAAGGAAGAACTTTGAACATAGAAAACCAAAGATCTAGAGTCCACAATAAAAAGTTAAAGGAGAAAGAGAAAAGAAGTCTAAAATAACACAGAAAAGATATTTTCATTTCTAGTAATTAAAACTGAACTCATCACAAGTGACTATCAAATTCTATAGGATCAGTCCTATGAAAATTGTGTGGTAAACAAAGATCAGCTTGATGCCCTTCTTCCTCAAGAGTTAGGAATCAATCTGAAAAGCACAGACATTGAGATGTAAACAACTAAGTTTCAAGTGCCACTTCTGGAGGGAGAATTTTAACATTTTAGCAGGTGACAAACTATTAAACCAAAGAATAAATCTCTAATGTGAGGTGTGTGTTGCCATAATATATAGGTTATGTGTATACACGCGGATCTGTCAAATTTAGCCAAAATAGTCTCACCTAACATTTTCCAAGGGACACTTTGATTAAGTCAACTAGAATTTTTTAGGCACCTCCTATGTACCAGGCTCTATGCTAAACTCTGGGGACACAAAGAAAGGCAATTAACAATCCCTATCTCAAAGAGCTCAAACTGATAGGAACTAATACTAATAAGATGTGCGTGTGTGTGTGTGTGTGTGTGTGTGTGTGTGTGTGTGTGTGTGTACACACACAAGATAAATTGGAGATAAATCCAACAGAAGGAAGTCACTAGACTTTACAGGGGATAAGGAAGTTCCTTATAGAAGGTAGGGTTTTAGCTGGGATTTGAAACAAGACAAGAAAGTTAGGAGACAGAGATGAAGAGGGAGAGAATTCTTGGCAGGGAGGATAACCAGTGAAAATGCCTGGGAACAGAATTCCTGCCAGGCAAGGAGCAGAAGACTGGGGCCATGAAGCTAGCCATTCTACTATTCTTAGAGAGAGGTATTGGACTGGAATTACACTTTTCTGATATCCAGATATTATTAGTCTAGGAGAAATAAGTTTTAAATAATTACCATTCTCCTGATCTCTATCCCTTAACAGGGAAGGAGTGTATTAAGGTCTGAAGTCTTGACTCCCCAGCATTGTATCACATCACTAGTTTCTTCTCAGATTCCTTTTTGTTTCTGATAATGACACCCTTTTAAAATCCAGATGCCACCTTCTGTCCATGGTCCCTCCATTAACATTGTGTGTACCCTAGAAACAAGGCCAGATTTCACATATCCAATAACACTTCTGGTTCCTGAGCAGAATCCTTTTGCTCATTCTTTTAGCTTGGGCCATTGAACACTGTCAAGTTCAGACAACTGCAGTTTTTTTTTTCCAATCAAATCTTATTTATTAGATGACTACTATGTGCCAGGCTAAGTAACAGCAACAGCTTCCTAATACCATGTGTGGAGTCAGTGACAGGTCATTAAAATACCCTGTTGCAACTTTTTTCACTCCAAAACTGTTACAACTTTTGCCATTGTCTAAACAGTAAGATATGTTCTAGGGTCCAAAGTTGCATTCCTTTGGAATCACTACCTTCTTTTTTTTTTCAGAATTCTTTTCACTGCACTTTTTTTTTAATTAAACAAATTCTTTATTAACTTCTGGTTTACATCATTCATTTCCACCAGATTGTGAGTTACATTTTTCCCCCATTTTTTCCCTACCCACCACCCCAGAATAGCAGTCCCACCAGATATCCCCTCATCCAATCTGCTCTCTCCCATATCTTCTCCCATACCCCCTTCGACTTTGCCATTAGGGCAAGGTGAATCTCTGAGCCCCACTGCCTGGACATCTTATGAAACATTTAATTTTAAAACTTCGATTTTCAGATCCATTCCCTTTCTCCCCTGTCACCCACTCCCTCTGAGAAGATAAGCAATTCAGTATGTG
The DNA here is from genome assembly GCA_011680675.1 of Gymnobelideus leadbeateri. Lineage (NCBI taxonomy): Eukaryota > Metazoa > Chordata > Mammalia > Diprotodontia > Petauridae > Gymnobelideus > Gymnobelideus leadbeateri. The sequence continues at coordinate 16,889 of WOXC01000323.1, forward strand.
TTGTACATGTATATCTATGCAAAACATTACCATAGTAGATATATTGTAAAAGACTGCTTATATTTCCCTCCCACCTGTCTCACCTCCCACCTGGTCCATTCCCTACTTTGATCCTGTCCCTCTTTGATAGTGGGTACTTCTAACTTCCCCTCTCCCCAGAATGCCCTCCCCTCCATCATCCTCCCTCTCATCCCCCTTTCCCCTACTCAGGAGAGTGAGGGTAAGATATTCCATTTAGTATGTATGTGATTCTCTCCTTGAGCCAACTTCGATGAGAATATGCTTTTGCCTTTTTGCCTTCCTGTTCTTCCCTTCCCCTGCAACTACTTCCCCTTGCCTCTTCTACATGAGATAGTTTGCCCTACCCTGTCTCTCTCCATCTCCTCTTGCCACTTTCCTCTCTCACCTCTTGACTTCACCCCTTAAGAATCATCCCTTCCTTGGGGCGGCTAGGTGTCGAATCGAGCAGAGAGCCAGCCCCGGAGCCAGAAGGACGCGAGCTCGGATCTGGCCCCAGACACCCAACACACAAACAAAAACCCAGCCACGTGAGCCTGGGCAAGTCACCCAACCCCAATTGCCCTCCAAAAAAAAAAATAATCATCCCTTCCCATCAAATTCAACCTGTGCCCTCTATCCATGTATTCCTGTGAACATATGCCATGTACCCTTCTTCAATTATTTTCATAATGAGAAAGGTTTCATCAAACACAGTTATTGTTTTTCCATGTAGGACTGTAAATAGTCCAACTTTGATAAGTTCCTTTTGATTTCTTTTCCTTGATTACCTTCTCAAGCATCTCTTGCTTCTTGTGTCTGAATGTCAAATTTTCTATTCAACTCTGGTTTTTTCATCAAGAAGGCTTGAAAGTCCTCTATTCCACTGAATGACCATATTTTCCCCTGAAACAAAATACTCAGTTTTGCTGGGTAGGTGACCCTTGGGTTCATTCCCAGTTCTTTTGCCCTCTGGAATATCATATTCCATGCCCTTCGATCCCTCAGTGTAGAAGCTGCCAGGTCCTGGGCTATTCTGATTGTATTTCCACAATATTGAAATTGTTTCTTCCTGGCTGCTTGTAGTATTTTCTCCTTGATCTGGGGATTCTGGAACCTGGCTATAATATTCCTGGGAGTTTTCTTTTTGGGATCTTTTTCAGGAGGTGATCTGTGGATTCTTTCAACCTCTATTTTGCCCTCTGGATCTAAAACATCAGGGCAATTTTCCTTGAGAATTTCTTGAAGGGTGATTTCTAGGTTCTTTCTTTGATCATGGCTTTCAGGTAGTCCAATAATTTTTAAATTATCTCTCCTGGATCTATTTTCCAGGTCAGTGGTTTTTCCCATGAGATATTTCACATTGCCTTCTAATCTTTCATTTGTTTGGATCTGCTTAACAGCATCTTGATTTCTCATAAAGTCACTAGCTTCCATTTGCTCCAGTCTAACTCTGAAGGAATGAATCTCCTCAGTGAGCTTTTGAGATTCTTTTTCCATCTGGCAAATTCGACTTTTTAAGGCATTCTTCTCCTCATTGCCTTTCTGAGCCTCTTTTGCCATTTGAGTTAGTCTATTTTTTAAGGTGTTATTTTCCTCAGTCAGGCTGTTGACTGTCATTTCATACTTTTCTTGCATCTTTTTCATTTCTCTTCCCAAATTTTCCCCCACTTCTCTTATCTGCTTCTTAAGGTCCTCTATGGCCTGTAGCCAGCTTGTATTTTCATTTGGGGCTTTTGGTGCAGGAGTTCTGACCTCACAGTCCTCCTCCATGCTTTGAGCCTCTTTGCCCCTAAAATAGGAGTCCAATGTTGAACTTTTCTGTTTATTTTGTTTCATTTGCCTAGGCATATTGCCACTTAATTACTTGATTTTGGGGCTTGTTGCCACAGTAGGACTCTGCCACCAGACAGGGGAGCTTCCACCCAAACGTGGGGTCTTCACAACTTCCGCCAGTTGGGTGGCCTCTGTAAAGCCTCCACCCACTCTGGCAAGTTGGATACCCACCCCAAACTTCCCCCCAGACCACAATCCAGATCCAGGCAGTTTAAAGCAAGAGCGATTAACCCCCAGACTGATTGCTGGATCTTCCTACAGTTCGCAGACCAGGAGCTAGAGCCACTACTGAAACTGCAAAATGGCTTCTGTGCAGCTGTTTCTTCAGCAGCTTTTTGCCCCCAGGGGAGGAAGCCACGTGTTCCCCAAATACTGGTCCCAAAGTCCATAGGGCACTAACCTCTCACTTTGTCCTAGGCATATCTGTGCTGATAATTCTGGAATCGCCACAATTGCTGGTGTTCTGGGGTTCCACCAGCCGGCTGAAGGCCCGGCCTCCCTGGGGCTAAAACCGCGGACCTGGGCTGGGCTCTGTGGGCTGCGCTGTTGGTTCCCAGCGCACTGTGCTGCCTGCTCTCAGAGCGCTGCGCTGGCTGCTCCCTGCAGGGCTGCTGGGCTGTCCTCAGCAGGAGGTTAGCTTCTCTGTGCCGTTCTGTGGGTGCTGTGGCTCCAGAAGTTGTTCGGAGCTCTCTTTCACATTGTTTGAAATTTGTGTGGGGCAGAGCACATTGGAAATGCTGTTTCTACTCCGCCATCTTGGCTCTGCCCCTTCACTGCCTCAAGACAACTGCAGGTTTTAACACTGTGCAACAAAATGTCCCTCAGCATCATTTACCTAAATTCACATATTAAAGTACATACTTAGAAATTGCATTATGTTGATTTTTCTGTTTGTTGTTGTTTCTCACTTCCTCATAGTTATTTCTCTCCTAACAAGCCTTAATCCCATTGCCTTTTAGAGCGACAAGCTGAAGAAAATGTAAAAATCCATGAATTAAAAATAGATAATTGTTTATTGAAAATAGAGAAATAGAAGAAAACTCTCTCCCAAACCATGTTTCACATCTCAGAAAAGACACCATTTACTCCCTTGATTGATACAGTATTGTGTTGAATCAAACAAGTAACAAATGAAAAATATAACAACTTTTCTACTTACAAGTTTTTTTTTATATTTGTGTAAATTGCAATTGTAATATTAATACAATTCAACAAATATCAAGGGCTTGTTATGATCAAAACACTGAGGAAGATTTTTTTTAAATGCTAATCACATAATCAACAAGCATTTATTAAGCACCTACTATGAACCAGGCCGTGTGTTAGATGCTGGGGATACACAGACAAAACTGAAATTATTCCTCCAGTCTACTGAGAGAGATCAATATTTACACACATATAAGTCTGCACAAAATATATAAAAGGCAATTTGATGGGGAGGCATTAGCAGCTAGATCAAGAAAATCTTTATGAAAAATGCTATCTACCTCTGGAGAGAAAACTGATGAACTCTGAATACAAATTAAAGTATAATTTCCTCACTTTCTTTTTTTGAGATATGGCTAATATGGAAATATATTTTTTATGATTTCATATGTATAATTAATGTCATTTTGCTTCTCTTCACAGTGGGTGGGGGAAGGTTAGAAGGGAGAGAATGTGGAACTCAAAATTTAAAAAGAAAATAAAAAATAATAAATGGTCTGGGGAAGGGGAGAGAGAAGAAAACCTTCATGTAGGAGCTGTCCTTTACCTGAATTTTAAAGAAACTAGGAATTCCAAGAGGCAGAGACAAGGACAGAAGCTATGGGGGACATGTTGTTCCTCCTTATTTTAGTCTCTTAGAATTCTTAGTTTCTTCAAAGATCAGACTGAGCAAAATCTTCAAATGAGGCTTTTTTTCTTAACCTCCCAGATTTTAGTATCTTTTAGTATCTTCCCCTTTTAATTACCTTGTATTTAGTATATGTGTGTGTAACTATATATGCATGCATACTTACAAGTATCCCTCAATATAATGTAAGCTCCTTGAAAGCAGGAGATGTTTCATTTTTATCTTTTTATCTCCAGAGCCTAACACAGTATCTGGCATATAATAGGTGCTTAATAAATGCTTATTAATTAACTAATTGATTGATACAAAGTCCCAGTCTTCAAGGAGCTGAAAGATTAGCATAGGAATAAGCCAAATATGTACATAACATATATATGTATATACACACCCACACATACACTCAAAAATGTGTATATATACATACATATATAGAATTTGATCAAATGTATAGAATGGTTAAAAAATGAAATATGTGAGGGGCGGCTAGGTGCCGAAGTGAGTAGAGCGCCGGCCCAGGAATCAGAAGGATCTGAGTTCAGATCTGGCCTCAGACACTTAACCCACACAAACAAAAACCTAGCCGTGTGACCTTAGGCAAGTTACTTGACCCCAATTGCCCTCCAAAAAGAAAAAAAAATGAAATGTGTGAATCACTGTGGGATGTTAACACAAATCAGCATTAACTAAGAAAATGAGCTGAAAATAATTTATAAAATATTCTATAGTCCTTTAAGGTTTACAAGACTATATTTCCTCATTTTATAACTGAAGAAACAGGCTAGGCATTTATTCATTAGTAATTATTAATCACTCTAAATTAGTGAGATGACTTGCCCATGGTCACACAGTCATTAAGTGATAGAGACAAGATTCAGATCCAAGTCTCCTTCGCTCCCTTTTCCAACACACTTTCTACTTCATCCATTGCTTCTCAAGGGTGCTCTTTTGGGAACCAGAACACCTAGGATTGAGTTCTGGCTCTATACTTACTAATTTTGTTGGTGAATCACTTCAACTTTCTGAATCTCTGTTTTCTCATTTGTAAAATAATAGACATGTGCCACCTACTTCATAGGGTTGTTGTAAGAAAAGTGGTGCTTTTTTTTAACCTTAAAGTGCTATATAAATATGAATTCTTATGATTATGTAACAGAGGCCAGTCCTGGGAGCATTGCAGGGGACTCATGAGGATGTTTGGTGAGCCTGCTTTGGGGGCATTCACATGGAGAGCCTTGCTGTCCACTCCAGAAAGTGTAGCTATTCTACAACTATTTCCTGTTCACTGACTGTGGCTAAGAGGGGCCTTTTGGTTGGCTGCTGAGGTGGCACCAGCTGTTCATACAAAAGGCACTCACCTGCCAAATCCATTTTTCTCTCCTTGGCTGTGTTTGAGTGAGGAACAAAGTAGTAGGGACCTCCAGGAGAGGGTGGTGCCTGGGGTCCTCTCTTGGGTCGTAGAGTTGTTGCCATGAAACCAGTGTGCCAGGGGCCTCCTAGGCTAGTCTATGCCTTCTATTTTTGTCTTCTTTCCTTTGGAATAGGGCCAAGTGAGACTTCAAGAGGGCAGAGGAAAAGAAGTCCAGGGATGAGAGTCTGCACTGAGGTTTGCCAGCAGCTGAGCATGGTGTATCTACATGGACTGAAAAGAAATCTGCTTCACCCTGTCCAATAATGGATTGTTAAAATGCCACATGTCATTGCAGTAAGGGAGCAATTCAATTTGTACCCATGCTATATCCAGAAGTGATTTGATTGCAACAAATGCTTTGTAGCAACCCCTTTAAGTCTGAGCCCACTCTTTCCTGGCACTGGGGTTATAGAGAAGAGGGAGCCCCACTGTTGTTGGGAGAAATGCTGTATAACTTCTGTTCTCACTAAAATTTCTCAGTAAATAGCTCAATGTTTATTAGTCAAAATGATACTGGACCACTAATCACTGGCTCAATCCATTGATTGAGGAGATATTTACTGGAAACTAAAATAAAGGAGAACATATCTAAATGAGAGCCTGAGACTATAGCATTAAGAAAATACCTCACTTCCCCTCAGGAATACCCTAAGAACTCTTAGGGGGACATGTAGCTAAACAACTCTTTAGGGATCCAATCATGCCAATGGGAGTTGAAATAAGGGTCCCCAAAACTTTAAGAACCAGATCTAGTAATAAAAATATAAAAGTAGTGCATAACCAAAATATATCTTCACAAAGTTTTCCTGAAGATTTTCAGATTTTTGAAATATACTTTCTTTTCTTCACCCCATTAATTTTACAATATAGAATTTACAATTCTATCCCTTAATGGATTTTTACTCACTGGGCTTTTTATTTTTTTGAGTACAACAAATTCAAGCTGAAGAAATATTTTGTTACATGACTGGCTAACAAAAGACAAGTTCACTAGGTTAAATCATCAATGCAACTATAATTACAAAGTCAAAGCTATTCAGATTCCATGCCAGTCTTCCATTACTAACTTTTTTACTAGGAGGGCAAAGGCTGGCTAGGTAGGGCAGCAAAGGCAATAGGTAATTATGGGAGTTTAGAAAAGAGTAACAGGAAATGGGGGAAAGGAATGAATCAAAGATTAAGCCTAGATATGTTGACTTGGGGGCATAGGTGTATTGTGCATCCTTGTATACCCCCATTTCTTTAAAATAGACATCTACTTCTGAGGACCACAGAAATCACAGATTCACTGGAAATCAAAGTTTTAAAATTAAATGTCTCAAATATATATAAATACTATTATTAATACTATTTTGCATATAATTGGGAGATAAGATGTGCAGGCATTGGGGAACAGAGTTTCACCTTGCCCTAATGGAAAAGTCGAAGGGGGTATGGGAGAAGATATGGGAAAGAGCAGATTGGATGAGGGGATATCCTGTGGGACTGCTATTCTGGAGTGGTAGGTAGGGGGAAAATGGGGGAAAAATTGTAACTCAAAATCTGATTGAAATGAATGATGTAAACCAGAAGTTTAAATAAATAAATAAAATTTAAAAAAAAGAAAGAAATCACAGATTCAGGGACCAAAAATAACTGCTACCTGGGTGCCCCAGGCACCCGACAGAGTAAGCAAGTAGATATAACTTTTCTAAAAAATGACTTAAACATCTAAGAAGGGAATTTCTATATCATATTGTTATCATGTAATTCTATATATCATATTCATGACAAATTTTGAGTTTAGTTTTGGTAAAGGGAACTACTGCCTTAAGCATCTTATATTAGTTTTGCACTGGTATTAGGTAAATTTGGGAATGGTAGCACCTTGAGAATGATTTCTGAACTGAATTTCAGCCTGCCCTAGGAGTTTGAGGATGGGTTGTCACCCTGTGATGAATTGCCAGTCCTGAAGACAAGCATCTTTTGTACAAAGTATAAGCAGCAGTCAGTCATGCAAATTTCCTCCTCCTTCTCTGCCAAGCAGATTATCTCATCTGGCAAGCTTCTCTTTTTCCTTCATTTTAGTGTATGAAATATGCAAAACACAAACAAATGAGCCAACATCAGCAGCCTGAAAATTTTGTATAAAACTGAATTATGAAAGAGTTAAAACTCTCCCTTCAGGAATCCCATTAGATTTTTTTTAAAGAAGAAAATAGGTAAAAGATAATTTGCATAAAACATTATTGAAATACGAATCAATGTAGATTCACAATCATCAATTCTTGAGAATCAAATAGTAGAGGAAAAATCAAAATTGCCATTTTGAGGAAACAGTCCCAGAACTATGGCTTTTTTTTTTTTTTTTGCTTTTTGGAGGGCAACTGGGGTTAAGTGATTTGCCCAAAGTCACATGGCTAGTAAGTGTGTCAAGTGTCTGAGGTTGGATTTGAACTCAGGTCCTTCTGACTCCAGGGCCAGTGCTCTATTCACTGTGCCACCTAACCAACCTAGAACTGTGGCTTTTTAACATTTTTAAAAATGGGTTAAGATAAATAAAGCTGACTATATCAAATTGCTTGCTGTCTCAGGGAAGAAGGAAAAGAAGAAAGGAAGGAGAGGATTTGGAAGTCAAAGTTTTTAAAATTAACTTTTTAAATTGTTTTATATGTAATTGAAAAAATAAAATATTTAATTTTAAAAAAGAATTATAATAAAGCTGCCATCATGAGAGGTTACTAAAATTTTGCAAAAATTCAAAATTCTCTCTCTCTCTCTCTCTCTCTCTCTCTCTCTCTCTCTCTCTCTCCCACTCCTAACTAGCTAGCTATCTTTACCAGACATAGGATTTCATCAATGTAGGAAGCTTCTGGTATGGAGTTTTTTCTACCATAGAAAGATATATTTCCATACTAATTGAACATAACAGAAAAGTCCATGCAATAAAATGGTTTGAAAATTAATTCCTCATAAATCAATGGAGAACCATTCCCTTCCAAACTCCTGCATTAATAAGGAAAAGGGAAGAAATCTTTAAGGGTTAGAAAATCACATTCTAAAGACAGTGGAGGAAGGATTACTTTGAATTGTTTCTGGAATAGCTCTCCAGCCATCTCTTTACCTTCCATCCTGTGGCTATGGGGAAGGCTGAAAGGAGGAAATCCTTAAATTGCTTTTGAAGCAGTTTTCATGGTGGCATCTCCCCTCTTAGCTGTCACTGGGCGAGGCTCAGTTTCTAATGATGTCAATCATAGCCAGCCCCACACCCTAGTTATCAGGTGCTTCAGATAGTCCATCAGTGCTGACAATCAGTCACTTCACCTATGTAACCATTGCCCTGTCCTGTAGCTGTCTCTCTGCTTTTGATCTAGATGGTTGGGTGGGTTTTGCCATACCTTACAAACATCACCTAAGATTAGTATAAAACTTTACAATGGAATTTTTTCTCCAGTGACAGGATATCCTTATGTGGACAAGGCTGGAAGTACAATGATCACTCACGGCCAATCCCACTAAAAATCCACATGACAGCAATGATCTTCTCCCTTTCCGATCTAGGTTAATCAATCCCTCCTAATCATATTCAATCTCTCCAATCCTATCCAATCCCAGCCTAGAGGCCCCCCCACTCTCAGGGTTCCCTATATTGATGTGGATACCTAATAGGCTTAGCTTTCCTGCAATTCAAAACTCCTGAGATTGAGTGATCCACCAGTCTCAGCCTTCTCAAGAGCAGGGATTTGTACTTCCAATGATACTTTACATTTTTTTTTGTTTGCTTTTTGTCTTTTTGGAGGGGAGAAGGCAGGATAATTGGGGTTAAGTGACTTGCCCAAGGTCACACAGCTAGTAAGTGTTAAGTGTCTGAGGTCATATTTGAACTCAGGTCCTCCTGACTCCAGGGCGGGTGCTCTATTCACTGCGCCACCTAGCTGCCCTGATACTTTGCATTTCTAATGTACAATTACCAGCACACTAACAATGATTTTGTGAAGTAGGGTGATTAGTCCCATTTTGCTGATGCATAAAGTTAGAATTATAGGGAAGAAATTACTTACCTTAAATTATAGAGCTAGATAGGAAAAGGAAATTGAGGGGATAAGCATAGACAAAGAAGAAATAAAATTAGTGCTTTTTGTAGGTGATATGATGGTCTAGTTAAAGATGCCTAAAGGTTCAATTAAAAATTATATGAAAAATTAATAACTTCATCAAAGTAGCAAGATATAAAATAAGCAAACACAAATCGTTGATCTTTCTGTAACCTAACAAGAAGAGAAATTGCATTCAAGTAACTAAGAGATGTATAAAATAGTTATACGAACAGGAACTTTATGAATACAACCACAAAGCATGCTTTAGAGAATTAGAACAGAACTAAATAATTGGAGAAATATTAATTGCTCATGGTTAGGCTGTGTCTAATACGATAAAATATTACAAAACCACCTAAATTAATTTATCAGTATTGAATCAATGAAACTTGTAAAATCATTAAAGTTGGAAAAAATAATAAAATTCACATGGAGAAACAAAAGATAAAGAATTTGAAGGGAAATAATAACAAAAAGGTGGCAAGGAATATGGAACCCAGCAGTATGAGAGCTACGTTATTGTAGAACTACACTGCAAAGTAATAATCATCAAAACTATTTCACATTGGCTAAAATAACAGTAGGAAGAAAGCAAGCATTTATTAAGCTCCTACTACGTGCTAAGGACTATACTAAGCACCTTTAAAGTATCATCTTATTTTATCATCACAACAATGCTGGGAGCTAGGTGCTATTATTAACCCCACTTTACAGTTGAGGAAACTGAGGCTGACAGATGGCAAGTGACTTGCTCCAGTTCATTCATCTAATGTCTAAGGTCAAATTTGAACTTTGATCTGTCCTGCAAAAGGTTCAGTGTTCTAATGATTGTACCACCTAGAAGTCTCTTTAAAAAAAAAAGTTCAGTCAAATAGATCAGATACAGAAGCAAATGAATACAGAAGCATAGTCTTTGATACCTTTCCCAACTGTAAATTGTGGCAGAATTCATGACCAAGCAAGAGATAAAGATCGTAGAAGACAAAATGGACAGTTGTGATCATATAACATTGAAAATGTTTTGTACAAAGTAACCCCGCCCCCCAACAAACTTTTGCAGCAAATATCTCTGACAAAGCAATGATGTCCAAGATATATAAGGAATTCAAATTCAATATCAAATATAAGGATTCAAATCTACAGGGTGTCTCAAAAGTGTTAGTGCATGGTTTTAAGATATTTTTTAAAAGTTACAGTACAAGAACCATTCCACAATAGATAAAAGGTCACCAGATAAGAACAGCAGTTCTCAAAGGAAGAAATTCAACCTATCAACAACTATAGAAGAATATAAGCTCCTTGAGGACAGGACTATCTTTTGCCTCTTTCTGTTTCCCCAGAACTTAGCACAGTAGCCTAGCACATAGTAGGCCCTTAACACATGTTTATTAATTGATTGGTATTAAAAAATATTCCCAATGACTAATAATACAAATTAAAACTAATAATACAAATTAAAACAACTCTGTGATTCTACCCCATGACCACCAGATTGGCAAAAATGACCAAAAATAGGTAAATGACAATTGCTGGAGGGCCTGAGGAAAGACAGACACTCTTACAGACCATGATGCAACTGCAGATAGTTTTAGCCTTTCTAGATTTCCCAAAAGTCACTAAAATGTACATGTCTTTTGGTCTAGCAATATCATTACTAGGCATATACCGCTAAAGTAACCAAAATGAAAGAAAAGATCCATCCATATTAAAATATTTATAGTAATTCTACTCTTAGAATACTCATCCATACTAAAATTTTTATAGTTATTCTACTCAAAAAAAGTGAAATTATGGAGATGTCCATAATTTGGAGAATGGCTGAACATATGGTTCATGAATGTAATAGAATGTTATTGTATCATAAAAAATGGTAAAAAGGAGGGTTTCAAAGGAACCTGGGAAGACCTGTATGAACTAATGAAGGATGAAGTAAGTAAAATCAGAACTATTTATATAATAACATTATAAGGGAAAATAACTTTGCAAGACTTAGAAATTTGATCCAAAAAACGACCAATAAATTCCAAATGACTAATGATAAAGCATGGTACTTACCTTCTGATCCAAGAGATGGCTTATTATATGTATATCTGTATATACATATATATAGATATAGATATACATATATGTATATTCAGGTATGGTCAATGTGTGTTTTCTTTAATTGACTAAGCATATTTGTTACAAAAGTTCGATTTTTTTTCCTAATGAGGGCGGAGGAAGGAAAAAGGAGGCAAAAGAAAAAAGTGTCACTGAAGCATTTTTTTTTAAAATGCACAGAAGTGAACAGAAGGAAATTCTGAAGGAAACACAATTGAGAAGAGCAACTTTGAGGGTTGCATATTTATTTTATACTTGAAAAGCAAGCTTTGTGGGAGAGAAATTCAGTTTCATGTTCAATCCTCATTTTCTATTCTATTTTGTATATGGAAATACTCATTTCATTTGGGATTTGTTGAGTACTTTTTAAAATTGCAGAGCTAGTGAGAATTGGACACAGAGACTGTCCCTGAGTCTAGGTATTTTCCAGAGTTATGAGTTCTCTTACGGAAATATTTTAATCAGTATTTATTTGCAAGCTAATTGAATGTTTAGACTAAACTGTTTTTAATCACTGAAAATGTCTATTAGTTTTATATATCAATTTTATGGACTCTAAAACTACATAAATGAAAGATCTAATATTAGATCTTATTAGCTCTAATGTGTTCTTACTAATTAAGAATAATACTTATCTTGTTTATTTGATCAGTGATCAGATCTTAAGCCCAAAGTCAAAACAAAACCATGTGATTTACACCGTGTCCTAAAAACTAGGTCTAAATTCTCCTTCTGTAAGAGGTATAGGAGCTTCATTAGATCATGTTCTTATCTTTTCCAGAATGACTACCAGCTTTTGTTACCATAACCCTGTCTCAGGAACAATTATTTAACACTGACTGTATGTATAACACTGGAAGAGTATTAGGTTATTCTTTTCCCTTCTCCATACCACTAAACCCCATACATTCTCAATTATTTTCTCCTCCTTTGATCCTGTCTCTGAGGAGTCTCCTTTTTACTGTTCTACATATCTCTCTGAATCTATCCTTCCCCCTCTTCTCTGAGAGTCTTCCTCCTGCTTGATTTCCTCTCTCCCTCATACTCTGGTGTCTGCAAACATGCCCAGGTATTCCACATCATTAAAAAGCCTTCACTTTAGCTTGCCATCCCCTCAAGCTATTTTCCTATATTTCTTCTCCCCTTCATGCACATTCCTGCAAAGGGTGTTTTCAGACTTGAAAACTTCTAAGGACCCTTCCAGATCTAAATTGTTTGCACAATCTTATGTATTTTTTTTACCTTTCTTAGAATATTTTTATTTATATTAAACTTAAATCTGCCTCTATGTACCTTCCAACCATTGTTCCTTTTTCTAAGCCCACTAGACCCAAATATAACAATGCCTCTTCTCTTCAAATCACTTATTAAGTACCTACTATGTGCCAGGTACCCTGTTAAGCCCTGGGCATACAAAGAAAGACAAAAGACACTCCTTGCCCTCATGGGAGAAGACAACACACAAAATGAAGCTTAAAAATAGGGAAGGGGAGAAATAGAGGTAACCAGTGTTGGGGAATGATGAAATCCTAAAGCCAGGTGGGAAATGCTGAGATTTTTTGCCCCAGATCCCTCCTGAAACAAAGTATGGGAAGGAGGTCTCTGAGGTCTTGAAGATAGCTGTGATGCACCAGTCCCAACCCAATCATCTTGGGGGCTAAACACAAGTCGTTTCAACTGAACTTATAATGACATGATTCGGGGGCCCCTCACCATCCTGATAGCCATCCTCTGGATGTTCTCCAGCTTATGCATATCCTTCTTAAAGTACATTGCGGTGTCCAAAACTGGACACAATATTCTAATTGTTTTCTGAACAGGGCAGATTATACTTCTGTATTGGATATTCTGCCTATATTAATGCAGCCTCCACTCACATTTACTTATCTGGATGTTACTGTTTACTAACATTGATCTTCTGGCCTAATCCAAGATTTTTATTTTTAATAGGAACTGTTGTCTATCCATGCATATGCATGAAGTTGTTCTTTAACTGAAGTAATTTTATATTTACTCATAATTTAATTTCACCTAATTAGATTTGGCTTATTTTAATCTTTTCATATCCGTACTGTGTCATTCAATGTGTTCATCATTCCTTTCAAGTTTTGTATCACCTGAAAGTTTTATAAGCATGAATGAATGCATTTAAGTCTTTATTGAGCCCTTACTGTGTGCAAGCACTGTGCTAAGTGCTAGGAATACAATTAGCAAAGCAAGCAAGTCCCTGATCTCAAAGACTCCACATTCTAATGGAGGAAGACAGCAAGCACAGGAGCTTTAACTCCATGTCAGATGAAAAGATCCCATGATACCTAGTGTGCAGTAGCAAAGCAGACACCAATGTATCTTCTTCAATATCATTTCAACTTATAATATCTTTGTCTTGTTCTGAACCATTTGACAATGCTAAGGATTTTGGTGGCAAGAACTGTCTCTTCTGGGTCCCAGTTGCTCATGAGTATCTATAGTAGTCGACAGGTTGCATCTCTCTAGAGGCAAGTATGTGGCACAGTGGATAGAGTCCCAGGACTGTAATACAGAAGATCTGAGTTCAAATTTGGCCTCAGATATTCACTAGTGTGACTCTGAGCAAGTCACTTAACTTCTGTCTACCTCCATTTCCCCAACTATAGAATAGGGATAATAATAACACTTATTTTGCAGGATTGTTTTGAGGATCAAATGAGATATTTATAAAGCTCTTAGCACAGCTTTTGGTGCATAGTAGCCACTCAATAAATGTGTATTCCCTTCCTTTCCTGTGATAAATGTGGAGGCTGGAAGCTTTTATTGTTCATTGAGGTATTGCTATTCCTAAAACAGGCTTTCTCTCTTTCTATCTGTGTCTGTCTGTCTCTGTCTCTGTCTCCCTCTCTCTCACTCTCTTTCTCCCATTGAGGTATTGCCATTCCTAAAACTCAAAGGTCCCACACGTAGTAGTAAATAGCAGAGTTGGGGTTCAAACCCACTCTTTTGATTCCAAACCTACTGATCTTTCCACTATACTGTGCAGTTTGTTGTCTAATGTTTTTTTTTTTTTAATTTTTTGGAGGGCAGTTGGGGTTAAGTGATTTGCCCAAGCTCACATGGCTAGTTTTGTGTTAAGTGTATGAGGCTGGATTTGAACTCAAGTCCTCCTGACTCCAGGGGCCAGTGCTCTATTCACTGCACCACCTAGCCACCCCAGCAAGGGGTTATTTTATTTTTTTGCTTCTTTTTTTTTGGAGGGCAGTTGGGGTTAAGTGACTTGCCCAAGGTCACACAGCTAGTTTTTGTGTTAAGTGTCTGAAGCCGGATTTGAACCCAGGTCCTCCTGACTCCAGGGCCAGTGCTCTATTCACTGTGCCACCTAGCTGCCCCTATTGTCCAATCTTTACAGGACCCTCACTACTACATGACAATCTCTTACTCTTCCTTAATTGATCCTAATTGATCCTATCAAATTCCCCACAACAGCTGCTCCAAACTATCTTCTCTTTTCACAAGTCAAACACAGCATGCCCTCCAGGATCTTCTCAGCATAGGACCTCACACACACTTTACCAAGAAAACAGAGGCAAGCAGACACAAGCATTCTCTGCCCTCCCAATTATACACCTCAAATCCCTTCATATTCTTATTCCATCTTCTGCTCCTTTGCTCCATTGTTAGAGGATGAAGTAGTGCTTCTCACTCTTACCAAAGTCAAGTCCTCTCGATCAAGTCTAAGATTACATGCTCTTGATTCTAGGCCCTCCCATCTCCACTGACATTCTAACATTTGGAACCTTACCATTTCCTCAAGCTAGCATATCATATTTTTCTTTTCTTTTTCAGCAAAATTCATCGGAAAAGCTAAGAAGACTTTAATTTCCTCTCTTTGAACTCATTGTTCAGCACTTTGCAATTTGCCTTCCAACCTCATCACTCAACTGAAATTGCTCTCTCCAAAGATCCTAGAAATCTCTTTTACAAAATTATATTGATATCTTTTCTTTCTCTGTACTATCAAATTCCAGGACTTGTGGGTCCTAGTATCCCTTCCATTTCCCCTCTTGGAGAACCATCTCAAGTAACAAATAATATTTTTTAAGTCAACAGAAAAGGAAGAAAGAAAAAATATCAGTAAAACCAATCAATACATAGAAAAAGTCTGAATATATATATATATATATATAATGTATCATACCCATGGACCTCCCACCTATGTAAATGGGTGGGTTTGGTGTATCTTCTCATATTCCTTCTTTGGAGCAATACTTATTCTTTTTGTAATTTTGCAGCACTCATTTTTGGTTATTTTTGTGTTTTTTTTCCATTTACATTGTTGTAGTCATTGTATATCTTGTTTTCTTGACTCTGCTTACTTCATTCTGCATCAATTCATGTAAATACTTCTTTGTTTTCTGTTTTCATCATATCTGTATTTTCTTACAGCACAGTAATATTTCATTTCACTCATGTGCCACAATTTGTTTAGCCATTTTCCAATTGATGGACATTTATCTATTTTGTTTCTGCCACCATAAAAAGTGCTGCTATTAATATTTTGGTATATGGGAAACATTTTTTTTATCAATGACCTCCTTGTAGTAGCAGATTCTTTGAGTTAAAGGATATGGACATTTTAGTTACTTTATTCACACAATTCCATATTGTTTTCCAAGATGGTTGTTCAAATTTGTGGCTTCATCAACAAAGCATTAATGTGTCAATCTTACCACAGCTCCTCCAACACTGATTATTTCCATCTTTCAGCAATCTCTAAATAGCCAAATATAATGTGTGTGTTTTTTTAAAATTCAATCTTCATCTTTCTTAACTTGTTTATTGCTTTTGCCCCATGGACCACCTTCTCCTGAATACTTTCTCCTCTATAGGGTTTTGTGACACTGTTTTCCCTTAATTCTCCTCCTACCTATCTGACCACTACTCAGTCTCCACTGTTAGCCTTTCTTCCATATCATCAGGCCTAACTGTGAGTGTCACTCAAGGCTCTGTCCTTGGCCCTCTTCTCTCTACACATTCTCTCTCTGTGGTCTCATCAGTTCCTATGAATTTCATTATCATTTCTCTGCAGGTAATTCCCTATGTATCCAAAATAATTCTCCCAAGCTCTAAGTGCACATGACTAGTTGCCCCTTGAACATTTCTAACTTTATGTCACAGAAGCATCTCTAACTCACATGTCCAAAATGAAACTTATTATTTCTCTTTCAGATGCTTCCTGCTACTAACCTGCCCTATTTCTATCAAGGATACTGCCATTCTTTCTGTCTCATAGGTTCATAACCTCCAAATTATATTTGAATCCTAACTCTCAGTTACCCTACTCCATCTTCCACATTCCTGCCACATACCTCCCAACCATTTCATCTTTCATCACCTAAGAAACATTACCATTCCCTAAAGGGTATGCAAATTGAATACTCCATTTGGTTACTTACCAAGCAAAACACTTCCTTTGGCCACTACTCCCCTACATGTATTGTCTCTCATATTAGAACATAAGCTCCTTGAGGCTAGGGACTGTCTTAATTTTTTGTATTTGTATTCTAAATGCAATAATAATAACATTCTACATGCTTAGGACTGTAGTCCTAAGCCTCCTATGGGAAGCACTTAAATTTTTTTTATTCATTCAATAAATGCTTCTTCATTAATCCATTCATTAGCTATAGCAACTACAAAGAAAGAATTTTGTATGGGAGGTTTTTCAGTACCCCCTTTAAATTTATATATTCCACCTACTGATAATTTCTCACATTTCCATAGTGGCTTAAGAATTGCTGCTTCCTCATTGGAGCCCTCTCAGGTAGGTAATATAAATCCTGTCTCTGAAGATGGATACTCCTCTCCTTTCTATGGTCTTGGGACAGTGTCCTCTCCTAGTTCTCCCTCTACCTATACCACTATTACTCAGTTTCTTCTGTTGTCTCACCATCCATATCATGATACCTTACTGTGGATGTACCCAAAGACTCTGTCCTTAGCCCTCTGCAGAATAAAATAATTCTTCTAACTCTTCCCCTTATTAGCAAAAGATAGGGGCTACAGCACTATTGATTTTAATGGGATTTAAAGCATTTTACTTCCACAGTCTTTTAAATCTATATTGCTGGCAAACATTTTTAAGAAAAAGAAATCCCTAATGCAACTGTTTTGAAAATAAATTTTACTGGAGTGGGTATTTCCTTTACTGTTTATTCTCTGGTTTCTGGGATATAATGATTTCTCTCAGTCTAACTTATTTGGCCTCTGGGGACCTCTACTATGTATATGTATATTTATATGTGTGTGTATATATATATATATATATATATATACATATCTATCTCTATCTATCTCTATCTCTATCTATCTATCTATCTATCTATCTATCTATCTATAAAACTCATATATTTAGTACCAAACTGCTTTACAGATTTGAGAGACAGGAAGGGAATGTTTGTCCCCCTGAAAAACAAATCCCACAATGCTAGTCTCAAATCCTTGTTATATCTGTCTGAGAAGATTTAGAATCATATAAAATATTGGAACTAGGGAGCATCATAGAAAACCTCTAGCTGAGAGGTCCTTAACCATTTTTGGGTCAAGGTCTCCTTTGACATCCTGGGGAATTTATTGAGCACTTCTCAAAATATTTAATATGCCTTTTTAAAAAATAAGATTCCAAAGAAAACCAATTATATTGAAATATAGTTGTATGTGTGTATGTGTGTGTGTGTGTGTGTGTGTGTGTGTGTGTGTGTGTGAAGTTCAAAAATTCCAGGCTAAGAATACTTGATTAAACTCCACATTTTCTAAATGTGGAAAACTAGACTCAGAAACTGTCAGAGGTCACATAGTTTCTTAGCATCAGAATCCAAGCTATAATCCAAGACACCTGACCTTCAGTCTGGTGTATTTTGAGTTTGAGTGCTATCTTGTCAGGGCAAGGAAGGGCTATTAGATGGCCTCCTAAGATCTGATAAGCCTGGGACCAGACAACAGCTATGTCTTGTGCTAGGCATGAATGTCTGCTCCTTGTTGGAACAAGCTATTTGTTGTTTATTTCCAAAGCCTTAGGTACTCATCAATTGATAGACTGTGTACTCACCTGTTTTGTTTTCTTTTGTTTTTCCACCCAAATTATCAGTCTTTTGAGGAAAGAAACTCTAAGCTTTATATTTCATATGCTTAGTACCCACCATCAGGTCTCCTTTTCTAGTGCTGACATCAAGAATAAACTCAATTGATACAATTCATATAGGCAGTACTAGGATGAATTTAGAGTATTCTTGACACTGAGTCTGCAACTTTTTTTCTTTTTTAAATTTATAATGTTACTTCCTTATAGTTGGTTTTCTTTGTAATCCTATTTTATTTATGCATTTAAAAATATTATTCTAAGAAGGGATCCATGGGCTTCCCCATACTACCAAAGGGATCCATGATTTACACACACACACACACACACACACACACACACGCACACACACACACACGATTAAGAACTCCTGATTTAGAGGATGGCATCATCATTCACTTCTTTAATTCTCTTATATGCGTGATGTTAACTCTGGAGTGGGGTGACCCACAAAAAGGTTAAAAGAGACACCTATAAAGGCTTTAAATGCCAAATGAAGCCATTTGTATTTTCTCTTTGAGGCAACCAGGAGCCTCTGAACCTTCTTGTTTCATTCAGTTTGACAGCATTGCAGAAGACGGAAAGGTTGATGGCAGGAAAGCCAATTAATAGATAATTGCAGGAGACCTGGCAAAAGGTGAAGTAGTACAGTGGACAGCACTCTGGCCTGGAGACAGGAAAACAAGTTCAATCCAGCCCCAGACATTTACTGGCTATGTGATCCTGGGTGGAGAATGGAGAGTTGAAGATAATTCTGAGGTGGCAAACTTGGATATGCAGAAGGATAGTGGTGTCCTTCAACAGAAATAAAGAAGTTTGGAAGAGGAGTGAGTTTAAGGGAAAAGATAATCAGATCAATTTTGTTGACACTGAGTTTAAGATGCCTATAGGATGTCCAGCAGGTAACTGGTGATTCAGACCCAAAGATTTGGAGAGAGACTAAGGCTGGATATAAACATCTGGAAGTCATCTGCCTAGAGATGATAATGAAACCCATAGGAGCTGATGAGATTACTGGGAGTGTGGAGAGAAAAGAAGGTCAAGGCAGAAGTCTAAGAGTACATCTATTGTTAAAGGGTGGTGTATAAATGATGAGTGCTTAGAGCCTGACCCACATAGCTATCATAAAAAGAAGTAACTAGGGGCGGCTAGGTGGCGCAGTGAGTAAGAGTGCTGGCCTTGGAGTTGGGATGTCCTGGGATCGAATCCAGCCTCAGAAAATGAGCACCCACACATAAATAATGACTAGCCATGTAACCTTGAGCAAGTTACTTAACCCCAATTGCTTTAAAATAATAATAATAATAATAAATAAAAAATAAAATAAAAAGAAGCAGCCTATAGTATGCTGCAACAAGCTCAAACAAGCACCAGAAAGCTTGTTGTTAGATTTTCAGTGTGCTTATTTACACCTCAGAAACTAGTGAACACTATAGATGTAGACGTTTTTGATGGTTTTGTTGCCTAGATTTAAGGTGATGCAGAAAATAGCTTAAACTTTAAAGTGTCTTATATTTTTTGGAGAGCTAGTTGTTAAACATTGACCACAATGGCACTGGCAAGCAACCCTTGTTGAAAAGGGGCTTGCTACCAACCAGTGACCAAATGACAGTGGACAGATAAGCCCAAGATGCTTGGGAATGGTGGTATGCCCCCAGACAGTCAGCCCTGATGGCTGCCACAGCTATTGAAGAACCATGAAAGAAAGTTCTCCCCATGGAAGTCCTTATTAGAATGTGAGCCCTTTGGGAGCAGGGAAGGTCTAACTTTCTAGATTTGTTTGGTGTTTAGCACATGAGAAGCACTTAATAGATTCTTTTAAAAATTTGTCATCCAGAAAGGAAACTGAGGAGCTCTCAGATAGGTAGGAGAACAAGGAGAGATCTTTGTTGAAAATCCCTTGGGAAGAAGCAGCAAAATAGAGCAGTGATGTTAGACTGTTAGACCTGGGCTGTGAAAGAGCTGAATTAAAATTTTATCAGAGACACCTCCTAGCTGTATGATCCTGAGCAAATCACTTACCCTCTCTTATCTTCAGTTTCCTCGTCTACAAAATGAGGATAACCATAGAGCCTAACTCCCAGGATTACTGTAAGAGTAAATCAAGATATTTTCAAGGTACTTTGCAAGCCTTAAAGATCATAAATCTTCATGATTGTTATCACTAAGAGAGAGTATCCAGGCAAAGGCATAGGCAACAGTGTCAAACATTGCAAAAAGGATGAAGAATGTGAAAGGGCCATTGGATTTAGCATTTAATAGATCATTCATAACCTTGGAGAGCACAGTTTCAGTTGAGTAGTGGAGTCAAAAGCCAAATTGCAAGGCAATGAGTAGAAGATGAAGTTACAGAGATATAACAGGAAGCAATCCATACACAGAAGATGCTGGGGAGCCTGCTTCCATAAAGACATAATAACCTATAATGGAAATGCCCTGTTCCTTGACTTAGAGCATGTGGAAGTATTTCATGATGGTTTGGGGGTAATGAAAAATGTACCTACTAGCAAAAGTGAGACCTTGGCTTTGCTCTGGCTGCTTCATGGTTGTTCTGTGGAGGAAGACAAGGCACCAAGGGGAGAGGTCAACATATGACCCTGAACATGGACCTCTGTTCATTGCATCTTTGCATTTGTGTTATTCTGCCCTTAGATAAAGGTGATTAGGAATGATTACACCTATGTGAGTTTTGAAAGGTCAAGAGGGCTAGCCACCAAAGTCTAGGAGCAGGAGACCATTTGGAGTTCCAGATTTTCTGGAAGACCTACCCCACCAGTAAGAGAGAGATACAGACTCATCTATCCATCAACCTTGCTACATTTGGAAGTAGACAGAGTCAAGAAGAGCTAAGTTCCATTCCCATCTCAGATACTTGGACAATCTCTGCCATCCTCAGTTTCTTTACCCACAAAATGGAAATAATACTGGTACCCATCTGACAGGGCTGTGAGGATTACATGAGATAATTTTTACAAAGCACTTTGAACCTCTTAAAATGCTAATAAATGCTAGCTATCATTAGTTTATGGGGGTGAATGCTATGTAGAAAATAGTGGGTTTTTTAAACCTATCCTCTGTAGGAACTAAAAAAGTATAAGAGAATGTACCCCTAAATGTAGATGGTCTTGCTCTAGGAAAATAAATCCAGGGTGTCATTAGCAAGGTAACAGGATTAAATACCTTTTTTTTCTATAAGCTTCACTGTGAAAGGGAGGCAAAGAAAAAATTAGTAGCTTGAGGGAATGACTTCGAAGTGAACCATTAAAAAATGTTCATAATGTCTTTAGTTTTTTATAATATCTTTATTTCCAAATATATTTATTCACGAGCACTGAACATCTTTCCAATCACTTAAGTTATTGTAGCATACACACACACACACAGAGGAGGTGATGGGATCAAAGGTATATATGTACATATAATATATAAATATGTATTTAATAAAGATATTTTATATATAAATAGATATTTTATATATAAAGATACTTAATATATAAAGATATATACCCATCTTTTTCAGCAGATTGTTAACCATTCTAATCCCCTTTAATCTTTGAATCTTAAATCTCTCCCTATCTACTGGTTCCATTTTTGGTGTCTATAGCATGCCCTTGGAAGATTGAGGTCTCCTCCATTGGAGAAAATCCTCACTAGATCCTCTCATTATCCTATTTTTCTCCTACCTTTCTCAGCCATACTCCTTGAAAAAGTGCTTTATACTTGGTGCCTCCATTTCCTTTCACTTTTTTTTGCTTTTTTTTTTTTTGGAGGGCAATTGGGGTTAAGTAACTTGCCCAAGGTCACATGGCTAGATTTTTTGGTTTGTGTGTTAAGTGTCTGAGGCCGGATCCGAACTCAGGTCCTTCTGACTCCAGGGCCAGCACTCTACTCACTGCACCACCTAGCCGCCCTCACTTTTTTTTAAGCCCATTGTAATCTGGCTTATGACCTCATCACTCAACTCAGACTGCTCTTTTATGATGTTATAGGTAAATCTGTGGCTATACATGCAATCAGACAATACTAATGTTTACCTGTGTAATGTGTACCTTCCATGTAATTTTATATGTGTTGATGTTAATTATTGCAAGTTTTGAGTTAAGCTTCTCTTTTGTTATTTTGCTGTTATGTTTACTTGATTACATCTTAGAGCTGTGCATAGTTACCTATGTATTTTTTTACTGTTTGTTATTTGCATATATGCTGATGATCATGCATGTTTATCTGTTTATTGTTGTTATATAATTATGTAATTGTTATTATTTGTTATTGTATAAGACCTTAGTATCTGCATTGCAACTGTGCCCTAACGTCTAGCTTCTTTTGCCATCTAACTTGCCACTCAGTCTTCTGATACATATTGTTTCCCCTATTAGAATGGAGACACTCTGTGTCTTCTATCTGTACCCCCACTCTCTGGCATAGTTTTTGGCACATAGTAAATACTTAACAAATGTTTTTAAATTCACTCATCTCTATTGAAATTGTTTTTGCTAACTTTGAATTGTTGTTTACTCCTTATGATTATTTGCTTGTGTTTTAGGGATATGCACGTCTTATTAGGATGTACATGTGCTGACTGGGTGACTACAATGTAAGCAAGTACTAAGGAAGCCTGTCAAAAGATGCTTTGTATTGTGCCATATCTGTTGCATGTTCTGTTAATGTGAATTTGCTATAAAGGGTACCATGGGATGATTGTTCTTTTGTGTTGAAGATCGTTGTTGTGAGTTAAGATTGTTTCATTCTTTATACCTGTATCCCCAGAGCCTAGCACAATGCATCATGGTTTAGGTAGCATTTGTGCTTGTTGATTGGTTGGTTATAATGTATTTTTATAGGTTTCAAACAAGTCTCAGCTGATTTTGCAAGGGACTACAACATTTCTGGCTCTGGGGAGGGGTGTCTCCTCTTCCCTAACCTCACCATTCTCACAAGTATTACAAAGGGTCCATGAAATGTAGGAAATGACTATAGCATCTAAGTAGACTTCTCACTCATAGTTCTGAGATACCCACAATAATGAACTTGGCATTGGAGAAAGATGTTGGGACAGGTATAGGGCACTAGGAACCATCTTGTCTGCCCACATGAGGCAGTAGAATAAAGAGGAAGTTGTGACAGCCATTCTGAGGCTAAATCCTTTATTGTCCAAACTGAAAACTGAATTCTGGGGCCAATGCCTTGTTGATAGATCTGATAAGTCACAAAACCCAAGGCACGACAAGAACAGAGATGCAAACAGTGGAGAACAGACAAATTGTGCACCAGTGGAAGCAGATTTTAGAGTGTACAAGTGAATCTTGTCCTCCCAGCCCCCCCCCCCCAGTACCTGACACTTTCATTTTCTCTATTTTATCCCTGATAGGTGAGCCTTCCATTAATTGACCAAGCACTCCCTTCCTGTTCCCCCTTTTCCTTGAGAGGGGAATAGCAAAAAGGGAATATGAAGCCTATTTTGCTCCTTTTCATTTGCAGCATAGGCAACCAACATTCCAAAGGCCCTATTCACTGATTAATTTCTGTTTCCCTACCTATATATTGATTCTGGGTGAGTCTGAGAGGTGAAGTAGTATTTTTTCTCTTAAAGGGACAGGAGACATCTTACCTCTTTGCAAACATTGGGGCAGGGGTAGAGAGGCCCCAAAATCAATGAGATAGAGATAGTATATGAATCCTGTCTATTCCCTAGATGCATCAGGACAGTTAAGAGAAACACAGAAAAAAAGTGAGCTAAGGAAAAGTCTAAGTGTGTTTGGGGGTAGAACTGGTACTGAGTTTATTTGACCTTGGAATTGCTGCATCTAGCAATTACTACTGGTTTGGGACTGTAAAATGGTATTAGAAGGGGACAGGCTAGGGCGAGGCAGCTTTAAATCACGAACATAGGGTGCGGTGACATAGTTGGCAGAATGAAGATATATCTATTGCCCATTGGGGAATGAAGGTTTGGGGAGTCAGTCAAAACAAATCTTACTGATTTTATACTTTTCCTGAGACCTGGTCTATTCAGCTTTGACATTTAAAACATTCACTTATTTTAGAGATGAACCATAAGTGTCATTGGCAGAAAAACTGATAAACACCACATTTATATATCTCTTTATAAAAGATTCACATTTATATATCTCTGTATAAGGCTTTCCATAAAATAACCCAATGAGGTAGGAATTATAATAATAGTAGTTTTAGAGACCTTTAGGGTTAGAAAAGCACTTTATAAATATTATCTCATTTGATCCTCACAATGGCATTGGAAGGTAGATGTTATTATTATTCCCATTTTGCAGATGAGGAAACTGAGGCACAGAGAGGATAAGTGATTTGCCCAGGGTAATGCAGTTATGTATCTGAGACCAGATTGGACTCAGATCTTCCAGATTTCAGCTCCAGTGTTCTATCCACTAAGTCATTCCTAGCAGCCCCTAGGAGCGTTAAGAGGTATAAGCAATTATTATCCAAATTTTGCAAATGAAGGAATTGAAGCTCAGGGAGGTTACAGGACTTGCCTAGGGTCAGGCAGCTAGTGTAAGAATTAAAATTCAGACTAAGGGCTGTCCTGAATCCAAGTTCAAGTCCTTCAGTCTTTTGACTATAACATGCTACCTGGTACCAGGCAGAGCTACCAATGTGATTGCAATTTCTCTTCAGCCACACTTAGCTTCTCCCCTGTCCACCACTCCTCTATTAGAATAAAAAAAAAGTATCTGTCACCCTTTTGGCAGAGCAGCAACTTCTGAAGACTGGGAAGGGGAGATTGAAGAGAGGAAACTCTGGTTGGAAGAAGCCAGTTCAGGCTATCTGTGATGTAGCACTGGACTCCCTAGTTTTGTTTCTAGCAAACCCCTTTGTGGGAAATGCTTTTCAGTGTTGGAAGTTCTAAAACCAAATGTCACTGGGTTGAGAACCTTGGGAGTAGGAGAGCTCATCCTATTTTTAATCAGGGAGAAAGCAACACTTGACTAGCTCTATGGAAAAAGTTTGCAAAGTAAAACTGTTCTACCACATTCCAGCATAATTGCACTTGATAGAGCACAACAAATAATCTTACAGCTACCTAGGTGATTTTAGTTGTCCATTATACATACAAATGAATGTATGGAGACACATTGCACAGGACAAATCCCATACACAATTCTCTATTTTCCTTTCTTTGCTTTATATCACTTTTCAAAAAATATCCTGGAAAATCATTTTATTTCTGATGGTGCTTTGTTGCTATTGTACTTAGTAATAAGGATAAGACTGGAATTTACAAAGTCATTTTCTCTCTTTGCTGGGATTATATTATGGCCTAGAGCTGCCCACATTTTCAACAGGTATAAGAAGTGCTTAAATGTAGCAAGATTTACACTATAGGGATGTTTTTAGAAGTTGGCTTTATGCCAAGGATCAATTTTCTAGGACTGTGCTTTTGAAGGTGGAATCTAAATAGTGATTCCACTAGACTTACCTCTTCAAAATAAAATGCTGAAGAACAAGAAGGAAATTGAGCAAGGGGACATTTTCAAGTTGTGGCCTGTTCAGGGTTTAACTAGATTTAACAACATCATTATATGCTGGTGCCCTAAGAAAAGGTTAATCAAGGAAACTTAGAACATTTTTTTTAAATAAGCAAACTAAATTTTTGTCTTTCTTTCAAAGAAATTTAAATTTGAGGCAGTGGCACACCTCTATCAAGAAATAGGCATTCATCTACCTGCTACTCAATTTAATTAAATAAATATTTATTAAGGTTCTACTATAGACAGTGTCACAGAGTGAATAAAGAGGTGGCCTTGGAGCCAGTCTCACCTCTCACACCATCCTAGCTATGTGACTTTAGATAAATCTTGTAACCTCTCAGTATTTGAAGCCACTCTCTACAAGGGTACTCGATTTTAGGGGTATATGGGGTGATCTGGGGGGACTAGCACCTCTGGTGGGAGAGCTTGCTGAGCCCTTTTTAGGGCTGCTCATTTATCTTTGGTGCTTACCTCTTATCCAACTCTCACCTGTGGCTCCAAGAAGCCCATAAAAACCTCCTGCCAGATGGATAACCAACAGACCACAAACTCATTGGTTATATTTGAGGGGATGTCTATCCCAAGCATGTGATGACTTCCTCCTGAGGAATGGTCAAAGGGGAACAATTTGTTCTAACAGCCACAAAGGGTGGATGAAGCAGGTGCTGTGGAGTGTTTAGAGCTTGATCAAACATCAAAGATGCCAAAGTCTCTCACTGCATCCCTGGCCATTGATGGTCATCATGACTTTTGTCTTGCATGACTCTGGAAGAGAGATGATTATTGCTGATGAATTTGCAACTCTGCCTCACAAATCCAATTCACACCCAAGTCAAACCACCACCACCCCATGGTACCTTCTTTGAAAAATGGACCAACAACAACAATTTAATCTTACAATTGTGCAAATGTTAGCTTTTTGAAGGCAGAGACTATCTTTTGCCTTTTTTTTTATTCCTAGGACTTAGCAAAATGTCTGGCACATGTAATTATTTAGTAATTTTCAATTGTGTATGGCAAATCATGACCCCTTTGGGGTTTGGGGGGGGGTGCAAAGACACTGGAATAGTTTGCCATTTCCTTCTCCAGTTCATTTTTCAGATAAAGAAACTGAAGCAAATAGGGTTAAGTGACTCGTCCAGGGTCACACAGCTACTAAGTGTCTGAGGCTAGATTTGAACTCAAAAAGATGAATCTTCCTGACTTCTGTCCTGGCACTCTATCCAATGTACCAGCTAGCTGCCCTGGCACATAGTAGGTACTTAACAAATGTTTATTGAATTGAATTGAGTTAATTTTTTTCTTTTATTGGTCACATGGACCCCTTTGGAAGTTTGATGAAGCCTATGGACCCTTCTCAGACCAATGTTTTTAAATGAATGCATAGAACAAAATATATAGGCTACAAAGCATGCACATAAAGTAAAATACAAAGTGACAAAGTCAAATAGGATAATAGTCCATCTTCTCAAGTCACCCACAGTGACTATGGGAGATAGGACACACACACAAATAATATAAAATGGATCATAAGTGCATAAAAGAGGCATAAAGTACACAGTGAGTTTTAAGATAGAAAAAAAAAATCCTAAGGGGGCTTGTGGGAAGTAGTGAAGGCTTCATGGAGGAAGTAGCCTTTGAGATGAGTCATGGAAGGAGTTATTACAGGCTAAGATAGGCATAGAAGCAGGCTGGTATAGGTTATATTTAGGGGGGACAGGAATTGTCCAGTTTGTGCTATAGACAAATTTGGGGGGAGAGAGATATTATGAAATTAGGATAGCAAGGTAAGGTGGCATCAGATTTAATTTCAAACTAAGGAGCTTGGATTTTATTCAGTAGACCCTAGAGAGTCACTGAAGGTTTTAGAGTGCTAACCCTATACATTAGGCATGGATTCCTATGGCCCCCAAATCAAAGAAAGAAGCAATTCCTACCAGCTCAAACACATAAGACAGTTTTGAGTTTAATCAAAGATTCTATGACTTGTGCTATTAGAAATTTATACCTTGTAGGGATCATAGCTTAAAATAGCCAACTTCTACTTGTTAGTCACATAGATTTTCCCATTTGCCAGTGTAGGTTTATAGAGAAACTGTACTGGGTTATGGGAAAATGTATGTGACCCCTACAAAAGCTTTTAAACACTTATTGGCATAATAGTTTGTTGCCATTTGGAAATCATGTTACATAGCATAGTAAACAGATTAAATAACTCACAAATTAAATAAAATAAACATTTTAAATGTATCCCTACAAATATATATCAAACACATAGTATATGGAGATAGATGTGTAAAATATGCTTCATCTTAGAATAGTTAATAATACTTATAGCAACATTGGCATAATGCTTACTATGTGCAAGGCACCATGCTAAGCCCATTTTACAGATGGGAGAACTGAGGCAAACAGAAGTTAAAGTGATTTGCCCAGGATCAGAGAGCTAGGTTTGAATTCAGATCTTCCAGACTCCATTGTGCCACCTAGGAAAATGTCTGTCAAGGCTAGGACTATGAAAGGAGACAGAACAGTACCAGATAAAGGATATGATTAGATAAAGAAGAAACAAAAAAAGATCTACTTCCCATTGGTGCCCTCTTAGCAGATAGGCATTTCTTTAGTCTAAATATTCATCAGTGATAGAGAGAAATACATTTTAGCCATATGCGGTGAGTTCTTGCCAACTTGGAGCTTAATATCCTGAACTTATGTAGTAGAAGCTTCAAAAAATCATATAGTAGCCATGTGAGTGAATGATTTGGTGAGAAATCATCTAAATCATAATATCTAGCTGGCCCCAGACCATGCTTCACATCCATCTACCCTTGTTTTCTTGCCATTTACTCTGCTACTGCTTCTTCCACCTGAAATAGCACCGTGCTTGGGAAAATCAATTCACTCTCAGGTTGTGTCTTGATTAGTAAGTGTGTAAAAACTCATCTAAACCACCCTTTTTAGTACCATATTCCATCCTCATCAGGCATCTAGTCATCTTCTCTGTTAGCATTCCCGTATTCTCTTCCATTAAGCTTTTTGCCTTTTGTCCTAAGAATAGCAATCAAATTAATACTATTATTGCCCTGGAAAGGACATGAAAATTGTCTGTTCTGTGGTTGCAGTTGCCATTCCTGTGACTCCCCAGTACAAAATTCTCTTGCCTGGTTATCATTCCCAGATAAATGTAGTCTCCCTCTATTAAGATGTAAGCTCCTTGTGGACAGGTACTATCTCATATTTGTATTTGTAAAAACTGCCTAAATTAAGAAAGTTAAGTAAGTACTATGTTCATCCTTAAATAGGTCTAATCCAATTCATACCTTGAATGTTCCAAGCATTTACCACAGTGCCTGGCACATAGTAGGCTTCTCACAAATGCTTTTTATTCCTTCCTTCATTCATTCATATGGCTTTTTGTTTTATGGTGATAGAAAATGTATTTTTAGAATTATAGATTTCTGTACATATCAGTCTTGTATGTTACTAAGAAATGGTGTTGGGGAGGCTAGGTGGTGCAGTGAATAGAGGGGCCGGCCCTAGAGTCAGAAGGACCTGAGTTTGGAGCCGGCCTCTGACACTTAATCCACACAAACAAAAACCTAGCCATGTAACCTTGGGCAAGTTACTTAACCCCAATTGCCCTAAAGGGGCGGCTAGGTGGCGCAGTGAGTAAGAGTGCCCGCCTTGGAGTTGGGATGACCCGAGATCAAATCCGGCCTCAGAAAATGAGCACCCACACATAAATAATGACTAGCCGTGTAACCTTGAGCAAGTTACTTAACCCCAATTGCTTAAAAAAAAAAAAAAAAGAAATGGTGTTATTAAAAAAGTAAGGGGAAAAAAGATAATGAAAGGAGCTTAGGTCTTTGAGTCTTCTTTCATTAAAGCAATCAACAAATATTGAAACACTTACCAAGCCCTCTCAGGCTGTGGGGACTCTAAGAGTAATGTAAGGGTAAGTTCCTGCTCTCAAATAGCTTAGAATTAATTTTGAGATAAGGTCTACACATATTAAAAAATTAGATTATGTACAAGGTAGAATTATAAGCAAATACTAAATGGTATAATAATACAAGAATTTTAATAAGGGAGAGGTTAATGTGGCTTGAAGTAGACAAAGAAAGCTTTATAGAGGAGTTATGAATTAGATTAGGCCTATTGAAGGATTAACTCAGCACTGCATTTTCTTTCCGAGTTCAGGCATTCTTTATCACTTGCAGCTTCTAGGGAAGAGACAGACTATATACATATTGAATAAGTGCTACAATCAAGCTCTTTACCAACCTGAACAAAATTTGAACATTTTGTAGTCTTTTCAGTTGGGTTGAGAAAAGACAAATGAGCATAACAGGTAACATATTAACAGGATACAGTTGCAGCAAATTGAGCTGCAACATGCAAAGTTTCCCATGGGAAAGAAAATATCTCATAGTCTTTGAGGGTAGCAAGGCCTAACCTGCTTACAGACCCTTTGCAGTAAAGTCAAGTTTTACAAGACAAAAGGATTTAGGCTTAGAATTCTATTTCCATATGCCTTTGCCTTAAAGGATGGATAAGAGAAAGGAAAGAGGCTATTTCAGGCAGGTAGTATTGCATGGGTGAATAAAACAAATAAAAGAGATGGGAATGATCATGCATCAGAAAACAGAAAAAAAAATGAATCCTTTTTACTTTCCAGGGCTTTATCAGAATGTAGAGAAAACAACCAAGGGAGTTTGTTGAACATCTCTATGTCAATTAATTGTTCATATATAATAATGAAGCATTAGACTCTCTGGGATGAACTTTATAGCTTTCCTACTAGGTAAGGAAACAGTGGGTTTAATTTTTTTTATTTTTTTTATAATTTTTGGAGGGGGGAAGGCAGGGCAATTGAGGTTAAGTGCCCAAGGTCACATAGCTAGTGAGTGTTAAGTGTCTGAGACCAGATTTGAACTTAGGTCCTCCTGACTCCAGGGCTATTACTCAATTCACAATTCACTTAACTGCCCAGGATTTTTTTTTAAGTTAGGGTATTTGTTGTACTTAAAGGCATTTTAGAAACACCAGATTCAAGCAGGAAGTGCCAGACTAAATCATGCTAATGTATCATTCAGGCACTATTCTGGTCTCTGAAAGTGGCCCCAAGGAATATTTTGCAGGAGAGCATGGTAGCTCTTTTATAATGCTTCTACCTTTTTTCTCTTTTAAGAGCCTGAAGGTACTAAATAGTTATGCTGTTAAAAAGAGGCAACATTACTAACTTACTTTCACAATACATGGTATGAATTTCTAATTGTTTTTCAGGAGTGGTGATGGATTTCTGTCATTCCATTAATAACCTTACCCACTCCCACTTGTATGATCTAGAATAGAGGTGTCAAATACTCAGCAAAAGACAGATTAAAATTTATTTGGGCAATATTTAACAAAATAAATAAAAATACAATAAAACACAAATAATATTACATTTTTAAATTAAGTCAATATGTAATCTACAGAAATGTGACCTATTCCTATTTAAGTCTCACACCACTGACCTAGGAAACATGCAAGTACCAAATGAATTAGCATTAGGTACACAGTCAGTGGCCAAGAACAGAACAAAAGCTAATTGACCCAAGTGGGCATCACATTTTTTTTTTTTTTGCTTTTTTGGAGGGCAATTGGGGTTAAGTAACTTGCCCAAGGTTACACAGCTAGGTTGTTTTGTTTGTGTGTGTTAAGTGTCTGAGGCCGGATCCAAACTCAGGTCCTTCTGATTCCAGGGCCGGGCACTCTACTCACTGCACCACCTAGCCGCCCCATCAAATTTTATTAAGCCCTTTGCTTTAATCAAATGAGCAAATAAGACTAACCAAACTGGAAGGCTCGTCAGATTGTCCCTTTATTTCTTCCCAGCTTTGATAACTCTACATGACCATGTTTTTTCCTAGTACATCAGCAGTAACATTAACATAAGACCTAGGCATAAAAATAGCATTGTCACGCATATTATATATAGGGCACTAGCTGGCATTTCAGTGTCCAGTCCTGTCTTTAATCATGTTAGAGTGAATAGTAGAACCATTTTGGAGCTTGGTCAATTACTATGGTTAGCACAGCAAATACATTCCTCCTATTAAAGTTCCAACCATAGAAAAATCTATTTTTGCTATTCTTGCAGAATAAACTAGGTTCAACTAACAGTAGTATTTGGCTACTATAAAATATGAAGTAAAAAAAAAAAGCTTAAACTCCCCCCAAAATAGTTCATGTATTTCCTCTTTTAACCTTTTCTTGTGGGGGGGACAAAAGTGGCTAAATATAAACCAAACTTGTTTTCTAGAAATTATCATCTAAACAAATTATTTTATTTATTTATTTATTGGAGGGGGGAAGGCAGGGCAATTGGGGTTAAGTGATTTGCCCAAGGTCACACAGCTTGTAAGTGTTAAGTGTGGGGCCTGATTTGAACTCAGGTCCTCCTGACTCCAGGACCAGTACTCTGCTCACTTTGCCATCTAGCCGTCCCCAAACAAATTCTTTTAAAAGCTGATTCCTGAATTTCAAGTAATAAATCATGCATATAAAGATTTAGAGGGAGCAGCTTTTGTCTGTGGACTTCCGGCAGTTTCAGGTTTGTCTCCTCTTTCTTTTCCTAGTTCTATGAAAAGTCTTCTCTCTATTATTCATAAAAAAGATTTGCTGGTGGGGTTTTAAGTCAATAACAGAGAAAAAGGAAAATAGTAAGTTAGGTAAAGTTTGGTAGAGTTGTAACCATGAATTCTTGCACCCTGGAATGTACTGCAAATTGTGCCTGGGAAAAGTCAAATGAAATGTGCCTTCAGTTAAGTGGGAGAGGGGAAAGACAGGGAAAATAATTCAGTAGTCTATTATCTGGTAGTTTCTATTTTAACTAATTTCTACTAACTAGGTATTAATTGATGTTTCTATTCTGCTGAAAGAATGAAAGTACTATCACTACTTTTTAAATTCATCACTCTAAATTTAGTGCCCTGAGGCAAAGTTCTTGTGGTTCAGTCCTAGGTAAGGCCCTGAAGTTTTGTATACATGAGCAGTATATATCAAACTCTATTTAAGAAACTTGACTAATTTGATTTAAAAAATTGGGAAAAAAATAAAAACAAACTTACACATTGTTAGTAAGTTTAAATCTACCTCAACTCCTGCACATTGTAACGTTAAAAAAAATAGTCACAGAACTTTAGAGTACTCTCTATCATTCATTAATTTTATGTTTCAAAGATAAATTGGTTTTATAATTTAATATGCAGACATTCTGAAAAATACATAAAGATTAATAAAATGCTAATATAATAGAAAAGAGCTATATGCTAGTTGTTAATTAACAACTAGCATATAGAATTGCTTATTTGGGAAGATTATAAGAACCTGAAAATTAAAACTGAAATGCTTAATATATGCTTTGGAGACAAGATGTTGAATGTGTCATATGCAATTATCTCCACCTGAATCCTTCTCCCATGCCTATTCATGAAATGGGGGTGATTTGGGTATCTCAAAAGCCACAAACTCTGACAGCTTCTGTGCTAGAAAGGCTACATGGAGTTCAGTGATGGTCTTCAAAAACTTTCTCCCAGGACTAGCCAGCCTCCTTCAATTTTTTCCTACCTGGCTAGGTCTAGGGTGATGAATTTTTTGGCTTCTGTAACTTTGAAAGACCATCTACTGAGTTGTACAAGGCTTGAGATCTGCTCTGGTAGAGGGAGTACCCACACCAGTGAAAATGGATAGGTGAAATGGAAATAAAATGGGAAAAAACAGATTTATTGAAGTTTTTTTCCTATAAGGAACCTGAGATAATTAAATTGCTTGATTTAATTGGTATGAGAATCAAATTGGTATGAGGGGATGCAATATAAGTTTGATTACCTTTTCCCATATTTTTATAAAAGTGCCAACTCATTGCTTTTATCTTTAAAAGATGCTTAAGCTTCCAGGTACAAGATGTGACATCTGGAAAGAAACCCAAGACTCATGTCCTATTTTACATTCCCTATAGATACTGATAGTATATGAAGTCACCAACCAGTAATTAAGTTCTTGTATCTTGGCTTATTACCATAATAGTAATAGTAATTAGCATCTTAAAGTATACAATGAACATTAAATAATTAACCCTCAAACATCTCTGTGAGGCAAATGTATCATGGTCTATCACATTTAGACACAAAGCTTGTAAAATACAGTGGGCACTTAAGTATTATTGACTGTTGGGCTGCTATTTCCCATAGGCACACATTGGGCAACTTGTTATAACACAATTAAGCAATTTGTTTTAGCCACAAAACAGACTTTTCTTGCGTCTGATGACCACTATTTAGACTAAAACTCCATCTCAGTTATAGGCTGCAAAACTGTCTCTTTGTTGTTATCATGTCTGATTCTCCATGATCCCATTTGTTGTTTCTCAGCAAAGATACTGGAGTGATTTGTCATATCCTTCTCCAGTTCATTTGACAGATGAGGAAACTAAGGCAAACAGGGTTAATGATTTGGCCAGGGTCACATAGCTAGTAAGCATCTGAGGCTGAATTTGTACTCAGGTCTTCCTGACTCCAGGCCAGGTACTCTATCTACTGTTCTGCATAGTTGCCTCTCAGTGTCTCTTTACCCTACCTCTTTTCCATCCCCAGTCTCCTTTCCTCCCCACATACCCCAAACATAGAAATTTAAAGAATCATAAAATGGTAGATAGCAGGAAAGAAGAAAGGGAGAAGCATCAAGATTAATGATTCATATGGCTTGTGCCTGGACTACTTCCAACAATCTCCCAGTTTCTGACTCCAGTCTCTCCCATTGTGATCTATGCTATTACAGCAGAAAAACCAAAACCTTCGTCTTCTTTTAATCTCTTTTTCATTCATTTAGAGATTCCCACTTGCTTTTTATACCTAGTTCTCTCCTCACCTTGACATACATTTATTATTATTATTATTTTGTAGATGAGTTTAGCATTGATTCCAAGGAAATGACATCTTTGGTCCACTAACTGGCAAAGGCCCTGACATTTTTCTAATCCATTCTGCCCCATGCTGTTCAGCTGTAGCCATTACAAGTTTGTAATTTTTCAGAACCTCTTTCTACAAACCAATAATCTAGAGGTGTCACACATCCAAGGATTAAGGAAGAACCATGCAAATCTTGCTTTGACTGTGTCCTCTCTTGGTGAGGATACATTTTTTTGGTGAGCCAGAGGCCACTTTTTCTAGTTTGTTTTTCTTTTTTCCATAAGTTTGTAAAAGACAGGGACTTTGGTAAGGGACATGTTTTGGAGCACATGGTAGTAGGAATTTGATAATTGGAAGAGATATATGAGGAACCTACAGAACATGATCTTTGTTTTCTCAGAACTCTGCTGGAATTTGGTTTGTAGCCCTCTTAGACACTTACTAAATTTCCAGCCCCTCATCCTCCTAGTTCTGTACTGTTGGAAGAGTGAGAAGAAAGTTATTGTTGGAAATGGATATCCAGACTACTTCAGTTTTCCTCAGCTTTGGTCCATTTCTGGGTAAAACCTCCCCCATAGCAGGAAGATAGGGATAGTGGCCCCGGTATTACCTGATCATTGCAAGGGAAAAAACACTGGATCGGGAGTCAGACGATCTGAGTTCTTTTCTGGTGTTTGTCACTGACTGTGACTTGGAGCAAGTCTCCTCCCCCTTTCAGGTTCTTATTCCCTTATCTATAAAACGAGCAGGATTGGTTCCAGTGATCTCAAAGACCCTTTCCAGCTGTGTTTAAGATCCTGATTCTGGAGAGCAGGTAGATAACAGGCTCTCAAAATCCGCTCCAAAACTGGAGACAGTGGAAAGTAGGCAGGCATCGGAGTCAGAGGAACTGAGTTTGAATCCTGCCCATGACACTTATTACCTAAGTCACTTAACTTCTCTCCTCATTTGTAGAATAAGGGAGGTGGGACTAGAAACTAATTCTTAATCTTGCCAGGGAAGGAAGTGGTCTTGACCTTTTCTTGTGCCGTGGACCCCTTTGGGTGAAGCTTATGACCCTTTTCTTACAATAAGTTTTGTAAATGAATGAAATACATAGGATTACAAAAAAATTAACTATATCGAAATACAACTATTAAAAAAAAACCCTTTAGAACGTCATGTTCCCTAGATTAAGAGCTCCACTCTGGATTCCCTACGTCAATGAACCTCGAGAGATACAATTATTATGGATGGACTGAAGGAGCGGGGGAGTGAGGATGCTCAGAAGTGAAAAGAGCTGGGAGAGTGCACGGGGACGTGGCCTGTGGCGTTGCGCCTGCACGCGCGGCCCTCCCGCCTGCAGGGGGCGTGTCGCTGGGACTGAGCCGGGAGGAGACTGAAGATCCTCCTTCCGCTCCCTGGACCGCCGAAGCGCGGACGAGGAGCTCTGAGCTCGGCTACCTGTTCTGGGCGCCTCCTCTGAGCGTCACTTCCGCCCTGGCGCAGGCCTCCTTTAGTCTGGTGGAGGAAAGAGAAGCTCTAGGGGGAGCAGCCGCGCAGGCGCCGCCCGATTCTAACTGTCTGGGGCTGTGGGGCTATGGTGGTCCTGGGACTGCCAGTCACTGCCCCCGGTTCCCGCCTCACATCGGGGTCTCCTGGACCATTTCCCTTCCTCCTTGCACGAGGATGCATGTTCTTTTGTTTCCCACATGAATGAACGGGCTATGGCCCCAACTGGAGACCCCTCCCCAACTGACCATCCCTATCTGATCAGCAGCCCTGGCCCTTTGCCCGTTCCAGTCCTCTGGACGCGATGCGGGCCGTGTGAACTTACTTATCCTTACTCGTGAACAACCACCCCCCCACCCCACTCCCCTGCGCTGGGTTGCTGAGCATGCCCAGTCCGGTCTAAAATCCAGTTATCCGGGTTTTACTCCACGGTCTGGTAGCGGGGTAGTACCTGTACTTTCAGCCAGAGAGAAGAAAGGGGAAGGAGTGGGGGGCGGGGGGGAGTGTCAAGTTTCCCTCACCCTGGTAGGGACTCCTCCTTTGTACCCACAGTCCAAGAGTTTTTACGGTCAGGTTTATTTGCTTCCTAAGCCACATAAGGCAAGATCCATCCCTGGCTCTGAAGGCAGATCCTTGGTGGGGGATGGAGAACGGCCTTATAAATTGGTAGGGGTACCCTGTCCTAACAAACCCGACAAAGATCGCAGGCACTTGCTGTCAAATTTTGATTGCTATCTGAATCGTTAAGGCTCGCTTACTAGCTGTGTGACTTTGGGCAAGTAACCCCTGTGCCTTAGACTCCTCATTCGTAAAATGGGGATAAACCTCCCAGGGTTGTGGTGAGGGCCAAATGAGCTGTGTTCAGCGCTTTGCAAACCTTAAAAGTGATGTATGTGTATGTATGTGTGTATATACACACACTACGCACACACACACTCATGCTATTACTCTGGTGCGGCGGATAGAGCACTGGTTCTGGATTTAAGATCTGAGTTCAAATACAATCTGGGCAAAGCATTTAACCCTCAGTTTCTTCATCTGTAAACTGGGGAAAATAATAGAAACTATATCCCTAGATTGTTGTGAGGATCAAAGGAGATATTTTAAAAGTATTTTAATAGCTAAATATCTATACCATAGATTTTGAGCATACCATTTTACAGAATTTTCTTTCGGCAGTTGCTGATGTTTTTTGACTGCAAATAAGAGGACAACAATGGACGGCTAACTAAAGTTTTCATGGTCCCCCTGTCCCCTTACTCGAGGGGTCTCATTTCTTTCCAGCTTCCACTACTTTTGTTTCTGAAACCAAGGAACTACATTATTAGTCTAAGTATCACCTGCTGGAGCATGTTCTCCGGATAAGAAGCTCGATCCACCTACTGGCTTTTCTCTGGGTTTTTGCTTTGTTTTGTTATTTTGGGTCTCTGTGTTCTTCCTAGAATGAAATGTGTAACCAGTATAAACACATCATTCCTTTCTGGGTCTCTAGGTTGTCAATCCAGTCGATTATGAAGCTCTTACAATGTGTCAGGCATTTTGCTAAGAGCTAGAGATACAAAGAAAGGCAATATCGCACTCGGTTCTGCCCTCAAGGAGTTTACAATCTTAAGCTCTGCCCTCAAGGAGTTTACAATCTTAAGGGGGGAGACAACACGCCAATAACTACGTACTCGCAAGTCGCATACAGTGTAAATAGAAGGTAATATCGGAGTGAACGAGCAAATGCAGGTCAGGTTAGAGAGATGACCTCTAAGGTCCCTTCCTTCTGTGTGTCCCTGTGTCCAAAAATGACAAACGAGACTGCACTTGTCGGCATCCTCCGAGGCGAGGAAAGGGCAAATTATACCCCATATCTGCTCTATCCCTCCCCGGAGAGCTTAGGGTAGGGATCCGTCTTCTTTGTAGGTTGGCTGTGTAGTGCCTATTCTATCCTAGGCACTCACCCGACACCCCTCTGGGCTGTAACTAAGTCTGCGCCTCATCCCCACCTGGGGCTTCTGAAACAAAAAGAACCCCAGACCTCCGAAGGTGAAGCAGGTTCTTTCACGTGACCCGATCTCACAACTCTGAGAGTGCTTTCCTCTTACTCGGCTAGGGTCCCTCAGCCGCCCCTCCTTCTCGCTGTTTGCCACCACTCCCTCCCCGCTCCCCGCTCCTTCCCCTCCTCTCCAGCACCAAGGCTGAACTCAAGAGCCCAGCCAATCTCCCTACTTCTTGAACCTCAACCCCTCCACCCCATCCCTCCAGGCCCTTCGTGGTTGAAGGGAAAACCTGGAGCGGGAGAAGGTTGGGGGCGGGGAGGGGAGGGAGGTGGCAGCCTCCCGGGCTAGAAGCAGCGAGCTGCTGTCCCTGCTGCTGAGCATGCTCAGTAGCGAGGCAGGTTCCACTCTGAAGTAGGAAGCTTGAGCTTTACACCGGCGGCGGCGGCGGCAGCACCACCTCAGGGCGGCCCGGTTCCTTTAGAACAACAAGATCGGGTTGTTCCCATCCTTTCTCTCTTGCTCTGTCCTCCCCGTCTCCCCGGGGCCCTGCTCTCCCGGGACCCCTTGGGCAGCCTAGCCGCGGTAGCAGAGGGAAGGGGCGCCGGAGACGTCGCTCACTGCACGCCCCCCCCCCCTCCCCGGGGCTCCTCTGCAGGGCCAGGCCGGGCCGGGCGGGCCGGGCCCCGGGCAGACGACGAAGGGGACCCTGGGGGCGGCTTCGTGCCGAGGCAGGCCCCGCAGCGGCAGCGGCGGCGGGGGTGAGGGGGAGAGCGCCGGCCCCGGCCCCGGCCCCGGCCCGGGGGAGGCGGTGCGGGATGCCGCCGCCGCCGCCTCCTGGTCCGGGCTCGGCTTGGTCCCTGGTCCTGTGTAAGTGGCCGTGCCGGGCCACCGCTTGCCTTGCCCTCCGCGGGGGCCGGCTGTGAGAGCACGGCCTCCTCCTCCTCCTCCTCCTCTTCCTTGTCCTCGTCCTCCCCGCCCCCTGGCGCCCTGCTCGGCCGCCGCCGCCCCCCGGAGGAGACCCCGGGGCACCATGCAGGCGCTGCAGCTGCAGTACGAGTTCTTCAGCGAGGAGAACGCGCCCAAGTGGAGGGGGCTGCTGGTG
This sequence comes from Gymnobelideus leadbeateri, assembly GCA_011680675.1. NCBI lineage: Eukaryota > Metazoa > Chordata > Mammalia > Diprotodontia > Petauridae > Gymnobelideus > Gymnobelideus leadbeateri. The sequence goes on from WOXC01000323.1 coordinate 56,288, forward strand.
ACAGCCCTGAAAAAGGTGAGGTGGGGGCCCGCGCCGGGGGAGGGGCGGGATGGGAGTCCGGCATCCCGGGGACGCCTTTCCCGGGTTCTCGGGGCGGTGCTGGGGCGGCCACTGACCGCACAGCGGCTGCGGGAGGGCGTTTGTAGCGGCCACCCGCCGAAAGCTTAGTGCCTAGCCCCCTCCCCTTTTCTTCTTCTTTTGAGTATGTAGAGGTATTCAGAAGAATTTCTAAAAATGATCCTCTGCTGGCTTTTCATTCTCTCCATCCAATTCAATAAGCACTGAGGAGGTAAAGTGAAAGACAGCTCTGTCCTCAAGGAGCTTACGTTCTTCTCTCCTTTGTATATTCCGAACTAAGGTCAACTTCTCATCCCAGGTGCCCAGGGCACCTAGGTGAGGATGTGGACTATTTCTCACATTTCAGCTGCAAGCTCCCTGAGGGAGGGGTCTGATTATGCCTTTCTTTGTATCCCCAGTGCCCAGCGAAGTGAGGCACCAAGTAGTCGCTTAAGAAATGCTTGTTGATTTGACTTTTGACCATCGTGTTTGCCATAAGTAATTTCCTTGCTTTTTACAGCATTAGATTTCTTCGGCTTGTTTTTAATAACCGCTTGCCATCAGTCAGAACTGCCCCCATCCTCCATTTAATAAGGCTACGTGAAAATGGTACTATTTGATTTATTAGTTTATTAGCTATTATGTTGGAAAGCTAAGGTCTTTTGATATTCGAATTTTGGTTTGATAATCACTTTTCAACCTTTGTATATCTCTTTGTTATCTCTGTCTGCAAACTTTTAAAAGCAACATTGTGTACTGAAAGGACATTAAGGCATCTGAAACTGAATTCCTTTAATGAATGCATGTGTGTGACTTTTGAAATAATAATTTGTTGTTTCTTTTCTAGTCTTCATTTTTGTCGTATTACATTTAGAAGTTACTTTGTCTTTTCCTATTCTTTTATTAGCAACTTTTTTTTCATGTTTTAAAATACCTATTACCATATTGTTCAACACTGTAACTTAACAAAGTAACTCTGTCTTTAGTGATTTCTTCTTCTTAAGATACATTTAACTTTTTGTTACTCTAGACTAGAGAATTGAATTTAGAGAACAGTTACTCTTTGTATGCTTATAACTCTGTATCCAATAGTATCTTCTTATTATGTCTTGAAAGGTATAGAAAAGTTTTCACTCTCTGTGTCTTTTTCCTTCTATTTTTTATCTGAAACTTTTGCTTATTTTTTCTTACAATGTTATTAAGTTCAGACTTCAGTGGATCATTTTGTTGTGAAAAGGTCTAAATTTTACAAGCAAATGGAAAATCAAATTGAAGAAGCACCTTAATTATGTGGAAGTCAATTTCTTTGCAACTTAAAGTATATAGAACCCAGGAAGCAAGCAAAATTTTCTAGGCAGCCAAAAAGATGTCACAAAGCTGGTAAACTTTTCAATCAAGATAATGCATTAGATCCTCACTTAGTTCTTTCTTTAGTCTTATTTCATGCATGATTCTACATTTAAGTATGGAAGTAACTTGTGTCACCAAGGCATCTGTGCAGCAACAAAGAGGGAGTTGATAAGCTTGATAGTGAGGAAGAAGGGAGAAAAACTATAAAAAGTAAACAAAACTCAAGCTTAGCTGTCTGGAGCCATTAGGAGCAAATAGTCCTACACACCTCAACAACCCCCAAGGGCATTACTGTATTACCACATCGAACCATCATTAAAGTAATGATGATACTGAGTCACCAAGAAAAGGTTCAATTATGTTTAGTGTCTTACCTTGGGGAGAGTAGAGTGCATCCCCATGACTGTAGTGCCAAAGCAGGAATAAGGGTCCTCCTTCCCTCTCCTGTTTCTATGCTTTAGGTCTTACTATCAAGTGACTTGTTGGAGGTGGTCTCTTTTTAGGTCCGAATTAACTAAAAAGGATTCAAGCCACTGTTCTTCAACAGACTCGTTTTAAGGAGGCAAGGAAATACTTTATAACTTTGAGAAAGATTTGTCCCTCAAGTGGGATAAGTTTCATTTATCTTGGAAAATTAACTTGTGTGGAACAATTAATTTCCTGATACTGGATAAATGAGGTGTTACTATGTTATACTTGTATATGAAATTAAGAGATCAAGTAGGCCACAATTTGTGACCTATTGACCTGACTAGTTTAGATGTTATTTAAAAAAACAAACTGTATTATCTTGAAGTTGATACTACCTCCAGGGAGGAGAATTTAGAGAATGTCTTTTGAATGTTGCTTTTGTGCTTTTTAAAGTAACTTTGATTCCTTTTTGTTAATTTTAAAAATCTACCATCTAGCACAAATCTTCAGTTTGTTAAGGAACTGGTCTACCAAACTACACATTTTAAAAAATAAGTTGATGCCTTCTATTTCTTACATCATTATAGTTTTCCCAAGTATCTCTCTTACTCTTCCTTTCAGAGTCATCTCATAGGACTAATAGTATGGGGGGGGGGGGGAGAGATATATCAGCACAACTGATGAAAGTTCAAAAACATATACAATATATAACACTTTTTTAATTCCTACCTCCCTGAAGGGGTGGGCTCAGAGTATCCCCTCATATCTCTTCTTGCTAGTCTTTCTTGATCTTTGATTTTGTTACATTATTTTGATTTTTTTTATGTGTAGTTGTTCTTTCCATTTACATTGTTATAGTTACTGTGTATATCATTTTCTTCATTTTGCTTACTTTCGGATCTCTTCGTATTGATCTTCCACTGTTTTTCTCTCTTCAATCACATACATTTCTTACAACACAGTCTTATTTCATTACATTCATTTACCACAATTTGCTTAGCCATTCCCCAATTACTGAGCATCGACTTTATTTCCAATTCTTTTATATCACAAAAAGTACTGCAATAAATATTTAGGTGTATCTGGGGATTTTCTTTTTTTTATTATCAATGACTTCCTTCAGGTATAAGCCCAGTAATAAAATAACTTTATTTATATAGTTCCAAAATGATTGTACCATTTTACAGCTTCACCAACAATGTATTGGAATTATTATCATTCCACAACCTTTCCAACAATAATTATTGCCATTTTTTGTGATTTCGGGGGAGCGGCACAATTTTCAGGATGTAAAGTGAAACCTCAGGGTTGCCTTGATTTTCATTTCTCTCATTATTGGTGATTTGGGGTATTATTTCATGTAGTTGAAATACTTTCCAATTCTTGTTTTAAAACTGTTCATGTACTTTGACCATTTATCTATTGGGGAATTGCTACTAGTCAAATATATATATTTATTAATTATATATCTTGGATGCCAAAGCCTTGCCAGAGAAATTTGATGCAATTCCCACCCTCACTCCCATTCAACCATTCTCCTTCTTATCCTAGGTGCATTAATTTTGTTTTCACAAAAGCTTTTCAGTTTCATGTAATCAAAGTTATCTATTTTATCTTTTGTAATTGCCACTATCCCTTGTTGGGTTAAGAATACATTTTCTAATAGTAATTGTTTAGCTAGCGTTTATATAGAGTCTACTATATGTTAGGTGCTTTACAAATATTATTTCATTTGTTCCTCACTGTAACCCTGTTAAGTAAGTACTCTTAATATCCTCATTTTATAGATGAGGAAACTGAGGCAGACAGAGGTTAAGTGACTTGCTCAAAATCACATAGCTAGTAAGTAAGTGACTCTGGGTTTGAATTCAGGGCTTCCTGACTCCAGACCTGACATTGTGCCACCTAGCTGCCTACCTGTAAATGTGAGAGGTATGCCATCTGCTTCTCTTCCAATTTTTTTTAAATACTATGATCTTTAATATTAAGATTGCATATCCATTTAGAATATATACATACACAAAAATACATAGTTTTCAATAATATAGTCAACCTACATCCAGAAATTAGTCTATCTGTAAGGTGGTAGACATAGTATAGAGAAAAGCTTGGTTTAGGGCTTTACAAAAAACCAATCCCTTTTAGACAAAAGTAATAAACTTAGGAATTGATAATGCTTTTAAAAATCTAAGTGTCATGACTGTAAAGTGAAAGTACATTATAACACATTAAAAAAAACAAATTTCAGTGCTTTTAAAACTAATTGAAGCTATATTTTCCCCCTGAAATTATAGGTTATTCACCATCATTTATTAAGTGCTTACTATGTGTGAGACACTGTGCTAACAATTGGAGATTTTTTTCAAAAAGGCAAAAAACAATTCCTCCTTAAGGAGTGTACATTCTAACCGGGGAGACATGTAAATAACTAGGTATACAAACCTATATACAAAGTAGCTAAAAGGTAATCTGAGAGAGGAAAACACTGGTAGCTTGAGCAGATCAGGAAAGGGTTCCTGAAGAAGGTGAGATTTAGCTGAGTGTAGAAGGAAGCCAGAACAACCATGAGGTGGAGGCAAAGGAGCAGAATATCCCAGGAATGGGGGACAGTCAGTGCAAAGGTACAGGGAGGTAGTGCCATGACTGAGGGACAACAAGTAGAGCAGTATGGTTGGATTATAGAGTTCATGGAGGAGAACAGTATAAGAAGACTAGAAAGGCAAGAAAGGGCAAGGTTGTGAAGAGCTTTAAATGCCATACAGAAGAATATTTGTTTGATCCTAAATTCTTTGGAGCTCCTTGGAAGCAGGAAGGTGACTTGGTCAGACTCTGCCTTGGGAAATGAATCCTTCAGCCTAATGAAGGATGAATTTCCATCTTGGGTAGCTGGGAGGTTGATTCTTCAATTTATAAAGAGGTGGCTGTTTTTTTTTTAATGGATCAGTATTCTATATAATGATTAAATTCTCAAGCATTAGAATTGAGTCTTTGCATAGGCATTTAACATTTTATAAATTTTTACAAAAGTTATGCCTTTATATATACATATGTGTGTGTGTGTGTGTATGTCTGATAGCTAGACTGAGATACAGTGTCACATTTTGATAGACTTCATGTTATTAGTTTTCTATTATCACCAAAGGCAATGCCTTAATTAATTAATAAGTATTATAATTATAAAAGAGAAAAAGGAATCAGAAAACTAGGGTACAGAAATCAGTTGGGAAAGTTTTAAAGCATATTTGTATTAGTGAAAGACAACATGAATTTTATGTCTTCCTACACCTTACTCTTCAATCCAATGACATTGGCTTCCTGGCTGTTCCATAAATAAGACACTATCTCTTTCAATTGATATTAATTTTGAGACTCAGAGTATGAATATTTAAAAGTCTTAAAGAGTGTGGACAGTCACTGGATTCCTACTGCTTCAGCTCCTCTGACCTTCCCAAGGACAAGGAAACTGTAAAAATGATATGACCTTTGATACTAAGGGAGATTGGTGATGTTAGGAGACTGGGAATAAAGTTGTGAAAAAATCTGGAGATTTTAGGGGGAAAAGGTTTAAAAGCAGAGGAAGAGAAATTGTGAAAAGGAAGAACAATTTGGGGAAGTTTCATTTGGCTGTTTCACTACAATGGTATGTGAATTTGGAAGCAGGGGTCAGTAATTTTGTAGCATAGACTACTCTTAGGGTTGAGTGGAAGGTTGGAGCATCAAAGTAGAGTGCTAGCATAGGGGGCTTAAGATAATGTGAAAGGGACTTGAACAATAATTTATTACTTTCCATCCTGTGGAGTGTGTATATGTGTATGTTTCTATGTATGTGGTTTTGTATTTCCTTCTTCCCCTTTCCTATTTTTAAGAATGTAATAGACGGGGTGTCTAGGTGGCCTTAGGCAAGTCATTTAACCCCAATTGCCATGCCTCCCCCCTGCAAAATAAATAAATGAATGAAGAAACAAACAAATTAGTTATTAAAATGTAATTGACTCAGTCCAAAAAAAAAAAAGATAATGTGAAAGACTTGGCAACCATTCAGTCAATAATAAACATTGATTAAATGCCTACTGTGTGCCAGGCACTGTGCTAAGCTCTGGGGATACAAAAAGGGGCAAAAGATAGTCCTTACCCTCAAGAACTCCCAATCTAATAGGGTAGACAACAAGCAAACAACTATATGTAGGATCAATGGGAAATAAGAGAGGGAATGCTTTTTGAAGAAGATGGGGATTTTAGGCCTTAAATGAATTCATAGAAAAAGAGTAGGTTGAGATGAGGAAGGGGAGCATTCCAAATATTGGGGTCAGCCAGAGAAAATGCCACAAAGTGAGAGACATGAACCAGTTAGAAGAATGGTATAGAAAGGATGATAGATACCAAAACTAGACTTAGCCAAGGGTAACCTTATGTCCAAAAAAAGGCTATGAGACTTTCTTTCTCCTCTAGACCTTCATCCTGCTGTTAAAGCAAGGTGGAATCTTAGGAGTGTAGTTCACAAGGTCATAATTTAGAGCTGAAGAGGACCTTATCTTTATCATGAGTTAAATAGGTTTGTTTTTATTATGGGCTAGCCTTGGAAAACAAATTTCCATTTATAGCACTACTTGTATGGGGAAATACATCCTGAATTCTAAACAATTGATTTATAAACCTTGAGAATTCAACCTCTCAGTAAATAGGAACTATCTATGGGTTAATTTTTTTTCTTTTGTTTAGGAAGATGTGACTAAAATCCTTTCTCACCTTAGAAATTAACAATTAACTTTTAACTTTTTAAATTGCAAATATTCTAAAATTTTTTCACTATCATACATCTGAATGTGTATGAAAATGAATTATCACACCATTCATCTTCCAAGTTAAATCAACTTCTCATTAAGTATTTGTAGCAATGAGACTCTTAAGATAGATTTACAATATTTTGTCCTGTTTTGAAATATTTAAAAGATTCATTATATTTAGCTTTTTAAAAAAATCAATTTCTAGTTCACTTTTGAATTTTGTGAAGAAGAACCAGTACTTTTTAACTTTATAAAATTAAAATTTTTAAATGAACAATCCAGAGCAGAATTTGAAATCTGGTTTATGGTAAGTCTTTAGTAGATAATTCTGCTAAACTAGAAATTAAATTTTAAATACTAGATTAAATGATCAAATACTATAATTAACTCTTTTACAAGCATAGTATAAACCTTCTGCTGACTTTTTAAAAGTAGACTATTAATATGACTTAGGCAGCTTTGAAAGTTCTATTATCATTTGCTTGTAATTTTCTATGAAAGTTTCTTTTGGCTAAGGTTTAATTCACTTGGTCTTGATCCAGAGGTAACTTTAAAAAAAAAGTTTCAGAATTGATTGACAATGTAACCTCCATTTTTGAAATATCATTAATACTTAGATGTGCAAAGGAAACCTTTAATAGATTCTAGAAAAGTAGAATAATTTTCTTACTACCAGGCAATAATTAACAACAACAACAACAACACTTACATAATACTTACTGTATACCTGGCACTGTGCTAAGCATTTTACAATTATCTCATTTGATTCCCAAAACAACCCTGGGAGACAGGCACTATTATTATCCTGTTTTACAGGTGAGGAAATTGAGGCAAACCGAGGTTAAGTGACATATTCAAGGTCACACAGCTAGTAAGCTGAAGGAGTTAAACTCAGGTCTTCCTGGCTCCAGGCCTGGCATTCTGTCAACTGTGCCACCTAGCTGTCTGGGTTTAGGCAAGGACATTTTACATCAAAAGAGAAGTCTATGACCAATAGCAAGGCAAAAGCCATTTTTGAATGGGTTAATAAACCTTTGGGATTTACAACTAAACATCTTAATTTAGAACATATGTTTTGTAAAACCACAATTAAAAAAAAAATTAAACTCCCTGGTTGTATGTCTGGAGCCCTATCTTATAATTTGATACAGCTCTAATACCTATAATATAAACTAATTTATTTGGGAATTTTAAACATTTTATTTCATGTAATTTTGTGCTTTTTGGGGTGCTTTTCACCTTTGGAAATAATATTTCCAAATTTCCATAGCAATTAACTCTATGATAATAGGGTTTCATGTAGAGATATATATTTAAGTCTCTCCTACTCTCTTGATTAAACAGTTTTAGAGCTGGTAAAAATATATCAGTTAATACTATTGGAAAGAAAAAATATCTTTTATGCAAATAGGTGAAGAATGAGATACACATTTAAAGACCTGGCCAATTTGTGGGGTTTTTTGTGTTTCACTATACTTAAGGGAATGTCTGGAGTCTCAGGGTTGGAAATTATAAAGCAGGGAAAGTTAGAACAGTAGTAGTAATGCCAGAGGGAAAAAAAGAAAAAAAGAGAAAAGAGTGTCAATGAAGCATTTTAAAAATAAACAGAAGTGAACAGAAAGAATTCCAGAAGGGATTATAATCAAGCAGAGCAGTGTGGGAACTACAGTGTTAAATTTCATATGTACTTTTATTAAAAGCTGTATGGTTTCATATATATAATCATTTTCTGTTCTTGTATGTGAAAATGTTCATACGTTAAACTGGTTTGTAATATTAGCTTTTTAAAATAGTATTTATTATTGTTATACTTACAAGTAACTTTTCCTAGTTGGTTTATAAAAAACCATTGTACCCAAAAAATATTCCAAATAATCCCCAAACTCCCATTTATGGCTTCTTAGAATTTCAGTATGTAGTGCTTAGTAGCAAATTAGCCAAGCTTATTTCTTATTGCCTTGATTATGGTAGCCTAGTTTATTATTCAGCAAATTTGTATTCTCTGATCATGCTTATAATGGATGTATATTTTTAAAAGGAATTTGGGATTAATAAACTTCTTCATAATAATCTTTAACCTAACTGAAAAATGAGAGTGAAAATGTTTATATTGTCAACAAAATGCTGATTCAGGAGCAAGAAATGGATAAGAGGAACATATTGAAAAATTCATTTTGAGCTTTTGGGATATAATGCTTAGTCATTTTAAAAAAATCTGCACATCATTTTGAAATGCCTAAGATATTAAGTATAATTAGGATTACATTTAAAATGTCATTGCTCTCAGAATTGAAATGTATTTTGCCTGGAGTTTCAATAATATTTTGAAATAATGTTAAAAGTTAGTTTCTAAATTAGTTTGGTATAAAAATTAAACCAGTCTCTCTTAGAGTAGGGAGATATATCTTTGATACCAATAGTCTATACTTTGATATATAATTGATGATTGGTTCTTACTGGCATAGTCAGTCAATAAATGTTTATTAAGGACCTACTATGTGCCAGGTACTATACTAAGCACTGGTGATGCAAAGAAAGGCAAAAGACTGTGTTTTTAAGGAGTTTACAATCTAATGGGAGAGACAATGTGACAACAACTATATACAAACAAGATATTTACAAGATAAATTGGAGATAATCAAAAGAGAGAAGTTATTAGTATTAAGGGGGGTTAGAAGAGACTTTTCAGAGAAGACAGGATTTTAGCTGGGCTTTGAAGGAAGCTAGGGAGGATAGAAGGGAGAGTATTCCAAGATAGAGAATAGCCAGTGAAAATGATCTGCCAATGAGGTTTGATTCCTCCACTCTCAGGAAAACTTTTTCCATGTAACATTTTTAGCTCTTTATACCTTGATCATATTTTATTTAAGTCTGAATCCTACATAATTCCATGCTGTTAAAACCCGTATGTTAGAAATCTCTCAAAAATTAATTTGGTAATTAAGGCACTAATTTTCTTTTGAAATTCTATTCACTTATAATCTTGGGATTTTAGTGCAAGAGTTAACTATAAATCTATATTAGGATATGGTATAATTCGGCATACTTAAAACAAAAACATACTAGGCTTGGGATATTAAACACGGCTAAGATTGGACTGCCAGTGATAAAATAGGTGGTCCTATTATCCCTGGTGAAACCATTTTACTGCCCAGTTTCACTATTTCTTCATTACTTATATGTCAGGCATACAAAATAATTTTTTAAAGTACGTTAAAGGATTTTTTCATCATGGACAACTTTACTTTAGAACTTTAACAGTTCCATAAAAATTGGTACTAAGACAAATTCAGTGTTCAGTAAGTTATCCACTTAGTCCTTGATTGTTCATTTTCTTTATGTTATTCCCCTAAAGCAGTCAACAATTATTTTTAGCAATTTATTTATTGGAGGCCAATACTGTGTTAATATAGGAGACACAAAAGTATATAGTTAAATTTGACAACTATTTATTAAATACCCACTATGTGTAAGGAACTATGTAGGTGCCATGCATATAACCTGACAAAACCAAAAAAAAAAATACCTGCCCTTGAGGAGTTTGAATTTTACTAGAGATATAGCAATACACAAGTACAGTATAAGGTAATTTGAGGGAAGAAGTACCAATACCAGGAAGATCAAGGAGGGCTTCATGGAGGAAGTGGCACTTGAACTAACTAACCCTTGTAGGAAGATAAGGATTCCAAGAGGCCAAGATGAGGAGGAGGGAGTACTTTCTTTAGGCATGGAGAATGAATAGCCTGAGTATATGCAAGGAAGGGGAAAAGAAGTGTGAGGTTTGGCAAACAGCTTGTGGTCCAGTTTGGCTGGAAACAAATTCATAAAGGGGTGGGGGGCACGGTAAAATAATGCTAGAAAGAGAGTCTGATTGGTAAGGGCCCCAAAATGTCAGATCTACAGGCAGTGGGAAGCTAGTGAAGGTTTTTAAGCTTTGATATGCCTATGTGATAGCTTTGTGGAGGATTGATTGGAGGGAGAAGAGAGAGACTAGGAGCAGCAGGCAGAAGGGCATGGTAGATAGATATAGCTAGCATCCAAGCCAAGAACACCTTGTTCATATTCCACCTCTGATATACTGGCTATGTGATCCTAGCCAAGTAATTTAATTTCTCAGTGCTCTAGATATCTCTCTAGCCTGCATGGCAGAGGGAGTTCCTTTATCTGGGAGTTCTATAATTTTATGATGCAGCTATGGGGGATAGGGTCTCCAGGTGCTATCTACCAAAGCAAATTGGCACCTTCTATACAATTTAAGAGTCTTAGAGAATAGATGTCTGGCTTAAATAGAAACAGGGACCACCTAACCATATTTATGAATCCCTGCAGGTTACATACTAGCTCAAAACTGCATGTTGATATTACCTATAGTCTATTCTGTTTGTATTTATTTTGTTAATATTTCCCAATTACATTTTAGTCTGGCTCAGGGTTCTCAGGAGTATGGCCCATTTGATACCTCTAGCCTAGAATACCAAGAAGGTAAATGATTTTCCCAGTCACACAGTAATATGTGTCAGAGGAGGAACTTGAACCTAGGCCCTCTTGACTTTGAGGTAGTTTTCTATCCACTATACCTCAATGCTACTCACTATGCAGATAGCTATGCCATATTTCTTTCCATGTTTTAGAATTAAAATATCATGGTGGGGGGGGGGAATCTTTAAGTGAATGGAGTATTGCTTGTAGAAACTTAAAGTTATTGTCTTTTTTACTTTATGCCTGCTAAGTTTCTGCATGAGAAGTGTTGGGGTAAGTGGTTACAGACTTGACTGGATTTAACAGAACTTTGTAAAGAAAGGCATTAAGATGGATGGATGAAATTATTCATATTATCTGAATTTGGCAAATGTCAGTATATATCAATAGTGATTTTATGGTTAGAAAATGCTAATGCTCAATTCTTTCTTCCTCAAGGAAGGCAAATGTTGTAATGTTCTGTGTAGTTGATTGAATAGTTAGTAATAAAACAGCCTTGCAAAGGGGTTTTCTGAATCTGACTTCCAAAATTTCATTAAGCCTTTCCAATTTAATGATATTTTCATGTTATCTCTGCTATGTTAGACCTTAAGCTTCTTGACAGACTTTTGGTATCCTCAAGGGCTTTAGCACAGTGCTAAGCTACTGACTGATATAGCAGTACTTCACATGAGTCTGTGCTGTTGGGAATATATTTCATTTTTTAATGATTTTGGGAGTTATAGCTAAGAACCTGGGTCTTAGTGCTGACTCATGCTAATTAACATGTTGGAAGTCAAATCAACAAGCATTTATTAAGCTCCTACTCTGTGCCAGCATGGGCAGGTCTGAAGAAACAATATAAAGACAATCTCAAGGTCTCTCTGAAAAACTTTGGAGTTATTTGTGAGACACAGGAGACATTGGCACAGGACTGTCCAGCATGGTTTGCCTACATCAAAGAAGGCACTGTGCTTTCTGAGTAAAGCAGAATTGCAGTAGCTCCAAAGAAACTTGAGATGTCCAAATTGAGAGACTTCTCCATTCCAAATGTCATATGGACTATTTGTGCCCAACCTGTAGTAGAGCCTTCTGAGCTCAAATTGGTCTGAGCAGCCATAGTCGAACATACTGTACCTTGACCCTATTAAAGTGATGTCATATTGGTCCTCTTTGAGAATGAAAGACAACAACCTGCTTTTATGCCAGGCATTGTGCTAAGTGCTGAATCAGCTAAGGAGAGAAATCAATTTTATAAATATTTTCTCAAACTTGATATTTGCTGGAAAAGTTCTTAGGAGAAAATGTTTTCCATTTAGTAATAATAACGATAATTGCTAATTTTATCAATTATTCCCTTGGATTTTTACTAAGCCGGAAAGATTTAGAATATAGTGAGTAGTGACAGACACTTCCTACCTGTGTGAACTTGGATAAGTCCTTTAACTTATGTTTGCCTTAGTTTCCTCTACTGTAAAATGGGGATAATAGTACTTGCCTCCCAGAATTGTTGTGAAGGTCAAATGAAATAATATTTGTCAAACATTTAGTACAGTGCCTGACTGGTACCTGGCAGGTGCTATGTAAATGTTAGGCATTATCATCATTTTTTCCATTGTTTCCAGCCAAGTTGGGCCACAATAGTACCTGCTAGGCAGTTATTCTCACCCCCATTTTACAGAGGAGGAAACTGAGGCAATAAAGGTTAAGTGACTTGCCCAAGTCACATTACTATATGGCTGGGGCCAGATTTAAACTTCGATATTCCTGACATTAGGCCCAGCTCTCTATCCACTATGTCACCCAGCTGCATCTGATGTTACAAGAGAAATTTCTAAAAATTGTGTCCTATAATAACTCTACTCTGTGCGCAAATAAATCATCAGTTCACAGTTTTGTAATGGGTTAAACATCTAGGAAGTAAAAGTACCTTCACAAGGTTGTTGTGAAGTTTTGTGTGTGTAAAAATAACTTTGCAGGCCCTCAGCCATATAAATATTAGCTTATGGATATTATTACTGCCTTCATTTGGTTGCCTAAGTTGTACTTCTTTCATATAAAAATATTAGCATTTAAGATAATTTTTTTTTTGCTAGAAAAATAAATTGAAAAACCATGGATAGACATACTCTCCTTGGAGACTTGGACAGTGTTGAAGAATTGGTAGGGACTTTAGAAATTTAATCTAATTCCCTTAATTTTATAGATAACGAATCTTTCTATGAGTAATCTAAGCTTGTTTGTCTTCATTTTTCTAAGATTTGGAAATAACTTCCTAATAAAGCTGCTTTACATCTTTTCTAAGAATCTAAAACATTTTCTTCCTAATGAAGGTAGTTATTATTTGTAGTATATTCAAATGAATAGATTTTTTTAAAGGGAGTCCAAACACTCAATACTAATTTATTTATTTATTTAGGCCAGACATCCATCTCTAGAAGGCTTTTTAAAATTTACTTATATCTTGATATTCCCTTGTCATCTTTCCTTTCATCGATTATGCAGTGCTTTTAGTAGAAATGATGATAATAATGTGTCTACCATCTTTGCTTCCCCCTATTCCCAAGCTCCTTTACATTCTCAGTCTCATTGGTTGCATTCAGACTTTTGGAACACCCTATATAGATCTCGAGAATCATCTGCATAGAGATGATAATTGAAATGTTAAGAGCTGATGGGATTACCAAAAAAAGACTATGTAAGTCAAAAAGAAGAACCTAGAATAGATCTCTGAGTTATACCTATGCATAAGAGTGTGCAAGGATGATGATTCAGCAGATATTGATTATCTATAATCAGTCAGTCAATAAACATTTATTAAGTGCCTACCATGTACCAGGCTCTCTGCTAAGTCCTAGGTGTGGTGTTCATTTCTGGTTGGAAAGCATTAGCACCTTAATTGGAGAGCTAACCTGAGGGCAAAATTTTGTTTGGGCCTGGGCTTGGTCATTTTTAGATATATCTCTCTATTTGGGAGAGACATTTAAAAGGTTTCTGTGTCTCTCCAAAAGTCCTACCCCAATGGCTGAATATTAGTTGAAGGTAACTCTGGATCCTCAAAATCTAAGGCATAAACTTCCATAGATTTTTAACCAAGTTGGAAAGGTTTAGAATACAGTTGGTAGTGACAGACACTTAGTAGCTGTGTGAACTTGGATAACTTCTGTTTGCTATAGTGTTCTCAGTTGTAAAATGGGGATAAAAGTAGAACCTACCTGCCAGAATTGTAAGAGTCGACTGAAATATTTGTAAAGGACTGCAGTGCCTGGCACATAGTAGATGGTAGCTATCACCACCACCACCACCACCACCACCACCATCATCATCATCATCATCATCATCATCATCATCATCATCCTTGACTTCCCACTCTCTTACCTCCCATATCCAGTCAGTTGCCAAGTTTCCTAGATCTTACCTTCATAACATCTTTCATATACACTTGCCTTCTCCCTGGCACTGCTCCCTCCCTAGGAAAAGCTTTCATCACCTCACTTCTGGCTTATAACCATAGCCTTCTGGTTGGTGTCCCTTCCTTGAGTCTCTACCTACGTCTTTCCATCTTCCATTCAATTGTCAGATTAATCTTTTTAAAATTCAGGTCTGACCATTTCACCCCACTATTCAGTAAACTTCAGTGGCTTCCTATTACCGCCAGGATCAAATGTAAAATCGCATTTGTCCTTTATAGCTATTCATAACTTGGTCCTTTTCTACTTTTTCAGGGTTCTCATATCTTACTTCCCTCCATGTACTTTGCACTCTAGTGACACTGTATCTCCTTGTTGTTCTTTAGATATGACGTTCTATACCTTGACTCTCTGCATTTAGACTGACTATCCCCTCATGCATGGAACTTTCACTCTCCCTCCAGTCTTTCTCCTGGCTTTCTTCAAGTCTTAGCTAAAGACTCCCTTCTTCTGCAAAAAACCTTCCCCAGTTCTCCTTAATCTTAGTGCCTTCCATCTGAGATAGTTTCAATTATCCTGTATATAACTTGGGAGTACATCATTGGCTGTTTGTTTTGCATGTAGTCTTTCCCCCTTAGGCTTTGAGCTTCTTGAAAGCAGGGATTTTTTGCTCTTCCTTATATCTCTAGCATTTAGCACAGTACTTGTCACATAGTAGGCGCTTAATAAATGCTTGTTGACTTAAATGTACAAATATTTGTATATTTAAATAGATATTCAAATGTTTTTGAAAATTATCCAAATGTTTTTGAAAATGATTAGAACTAGTAGGATTTTTGAGTTTGGGTTTAAACATTTAATGAATTATTTTGTAGCATCGAATATAGCATTCCCTGGTGTATGAATGGAATAGGAAATATATCTTGTCCTTTCCTTCTTTATGTGAGTATATGTTTATGAGTCATTATAGTTACATGTACAGTAAATATAATGCTGTATTTAGAACAATGTAAAGAAAAGTTTGTAGGAAATAGCTTCTATTAAGCTTCAAGAGAGCTTTGATGATTATGCAATATATTGATTTTTAAATATATGATTTTATATATGACTAAATTATATAAATTGAAGTTTAAAATTTGTCATTTGTGTGTGTTAAGAGAATGGAACAGTGCTATGTCTTACTTAGTAAGTTATTTGTTTTCTCACATTTTTTTTTTAGTTATAAATAATCTATTTAATCTCTATTCCTCCACCCGCACATAGACTCAAACTGAAAAAAGAAAAACAAAAGCATAACCCTTGCAACAAATTAGTATTGTCAAGCAAAACAAATTTCCATATTGACCACGTCCAAAAATTTGTGCATCAATTTGTAAGTCACTTCTTTATCTGGAAGATAGCATTCTTCATTATTGTTTCTCTGCAATCCTGGGTGATCATTACATTGATCAGAATTTTTAAGTCTATATCATTTCTATTTTACCTTTTGGTTCTAAGATATCGGGGCAGTTTTCCCTTATAATTTCTTAAAACATGATGCCTAAGCTCTTTTTTTTTTTTTAATCATGGCTTTCAGGTAGTTTAATAATTCTTATAGTATCTTTCCCTGATCTGTTTTCCAGGTCAGTTTTTTTTTCCTATGAGATATTTCTCATTTTCTTCAAATTTTTCATTCTTTTGTCTTTGTTTTATTGTTTATTGATGTCTTGTGGAGTCCTTAGATTCTACCTAACATTCTGATTTTTAAGGAGTTATTTTCTTTGGTGAAATTTTGTACCTTTTACTATTTGTCCAATTTTGTTTCATAAGGGATTATTTTCTTCAGTATTTTTTAGGCCTCTTTTACCAAGCTATTAATTATTTTTTTTTTAAAGGCTGCTCAAAGTTTATTAGTTTCAGTTGAGTACAAAGTCAACAGGTTACTGAGGCTGCCGAAAAGCACATAGGTGATTCAGATAGTAAAAAACCAAAATAGCAGTGTGGTTTCCTTTACTTGGTTTTTTTTTTTTTGGTGTTTTGCTTTTGTTTTCCTTAAAAAAAAAAAACCCACACACCCCACAACTACTTCTATACTTATGCAGCCTATCTATTCTAAAGGAATAGGTGGGAGAGGGAAGGGAAGGGAAGGGAGGGGAGGGGAGGGGGAAATGGGCTCTGATGCCTAGCACACTTCAGAAGCGGGGGGGAGCAGCAAGGAGGGTGCTGCTGCTCATGCAGAAGGCCCAGTGCTGGTCTTGCTGGGCTCGCTGACATGCCGCTTCCTCATGGCCTCCTGAGCCAGGTCACAGGTGATCGTGCCATGAGCAACCTGGAAAGTTCCTGAGTGCTCTGGGGATTCCAATACAGTTGTCATGAATGGATGACTCGACTTGCCGAAGAAGAAGCTTGCCCACCAGTGGCCTGGGTCTGATTTAGGAAGACCAGGATGGTGGGGGATCACTTCCCCAGAATACTCAGCACTTCCACAGGAACTGTTGCTGGAGGTGGAACCCAGACGCCTTCGGTAGTAGTCATGGGTTGCTACAAGTGAACCGCTGGACGGGATTGCTGCCATATTGCTTGTTCTTCTTATGATGATGTAAACCTTAGTGGCGGCTCCCGAGCAGCCCCTGTCAGGCAGTGGGCTGCGGCGGATGATCACCGGTGACCTGGCTCGGGGGAAGGGGGCGCTAGGCCACAGAGCCCATTTGTAAAGGAGATTACGGGAGGATACTCCACGGCAACGAAAATGTGAGAGTTCTTTGGGTTTTCTATTAATTATTTTCATAATCTTCTTGCATTGTTCTCATTTATTTTCCCAAATTTTTCTCTGCCATGCTTATTTGATTTTTAAAATCTTTTTTGTTCATTTTTCAAAAATTTCTCTTTAGCTCTTCTAGGAATTCTTGTTGGAATAGCATTGTAACATAACCTGCAACCCTTCCATGCCATAGTGGATGATATTCATTAGATACTCTACTAAAATATATCTATCTTCAGCCTTTCATCTTCAGGTTATATTTCTACCAGAGCTTAGCCAGACTGGTTCCCTGATGACTGATCCAGCCTATTATGTGTGATACTTAATGCATTTTCAGCTTCATGTAGGAATTAGCAGAACTTGTACCTTTAAGATCCAGGGTTCCCAGAATGCCAAGATGAGGCATCAGAATAGATTTCCCTGGCAGATTAATCACTAATTCTGATAGAGAAAGAATAAAATTGAATATGAAATAGATTTCTTTAAAAATTTGTGTTCAGTCTTATACTAGAAGAAAAAGCAAGTTCAGAGGAGAAGCCTGGGCCAGTATAAAAGAGTGCTGGGTTTGGACCTATGTGAGCAAGAGTGTGAGAATGTGAGAATGAGTTCTTGACTATGCTATGTATTATCTGTAGAGTACTCTACCTGTGTTTACCTGTGTGACCTTAGGGATGTTACTTAACCTCTGACTTTATGTGTAAAATAAGGAGGTTGGACAAAATGATTTCAGATCTCTTTCAACTAAAAAAAATATGTGAAACAAAATGGACCTAAAGCTGTAGTGAATGAATACAATATTCCTTTGAGTTTATTATAGGATTTTTTAAAAAGCCATTTGATTACATAGAGCAAAGTATTGCTTTAAAGGTATCCTTTGCGTGTGTCAAAATTATACATGATTCCTTGGAAAATGGCATGACAGAGATAACCTAATTGAATAGCTCTTTGATTATCAATATCAAGTGAGGCTTGCCAAAGGTGATAATCATCCCAAAGGCAAAGGAGAGCTTGATGCCAGTGAGTCAGTAATAACATGTTATCAACAAAGTTAAAAAGAAGCAGGGTAAAGGATAACATTAAAGAATTGTAGCATTGAAAAGGGTAATGGGCTGGTCATCTGGTGAGAGCAAGGGAGAGTAGACGGACAGCCTTTTGTTCTATTAGTATCTGTGTAATTTTTTTTTTTATTACTATCTGTAATTTTAGAAGAACTGAAAGAAGGTCCTCAGCGGGTTCCTGACCCTTAGTGGTACACTTGTGGAAAAACATCAATAAGCGTTGCATCAGTTGGGCATGCATGGATGGGTTGTAATCTTTATCCTCAGAAAGAATGCCTATATTGTTGAGATCACAAATCCCTTTTAAGTAAAATTAGGTGCGTTTGAAAATTGCAAAATAAACTCTGTGAGATCTGAGGGGAAATTTGTTACCAACCTGGATAATCAAGGTATGGGCTGTCAATGATGGGAGGAGGAGAAAGAGGGAACACATTCCATGGACAGGGATGTGAACAAAGGTATGGGAGTAGGAGAGCACAGGTCATTTTAAGGGGCTCAGTTTGAAGTGGAACATGGATTAGAAAGACATAAGCATTAAGAGATAAGCCTGAAAAAACAGTGGCATCAGATTGTAGAAGACCTGTTGGACAGAGCTGATGACTTTCTTTGCTTTGATAGGGATATCAGCCTTGATTATAGAGATGTTGGCAGGGGGGGTTGACATTTATAACTGGAGAAGAATTGGAAGAGAAGAGGGGAAAGAGGAAGATGGTTTAAAAGGATGTGTATACACATAACCTGAGGACAAAGTTACCTGAATTATAAAGAACAAGTAAACACAGGAAAAAGGTCAAAGATATAAGGGAGGAATGGAAGAGATTCTGGGGCACGTGTGTGATTTTCCCGAAAAGACAAGAATCCTGGTAGGTAGTGGGCAAAACTTTAGGTAAGACAGTTTTCAGTTATAACCACCAGTTAGTGTTAGACTAGCCAAGGACATCATGACTACTAAGTAGTAAGGAGGTAATATGCGATCATCCCTTCATGTATACAGGAGGATTATGATATCCATCCATGCTTTAATTGATTAAAATGGTTTGTCTAATCAGATAAACATTTATTAGTTACCTACTAGATACAAGGCACAGTGTTAAGTACTGGGTATAATGAGAGGAAACCAATTTCAGACTTTAAAAAGCACATGTACTCCTGGAACAGGTTTGTAATAAACACATGGTCTATCCAAAGTAACTTTGCAATGATCTGAGATTTTAAACTCTCCTTGTTGCCTAATATATCTAGTTATAGTTCTGCTACTAATTAGCAGTATAACTTGCAGAAGTCATTAAACTCTCAGCACTGTTTTCCTCAGGTATAAAAATGAGTAGGTCAGATTGTTATCACTAAGGCCATTTCCAGCACTAAAACTCTCGATATTATATTTGTATTTTATACTTTTAATTCCATTAGCTTAACTGTATTGTTAGCTCAAATATACTTACAGTGTATAGTAGCATAGTAGAAGGGTCAGGGCCTCAAAAATGATCAATTTTGTTAAAATTCATAGCTGGATTATTTGAGAGAGAGAGATAAGCTATTTCACTTATGGATTTAATTTTTTGCCTTCATTTTCAGTGAGTAGAATTGATAGAATAGGGCAGAATTGAAGTTTTTAAGACTTGAGAGAAGTGCTCTTCCTTTTGTTAATATGCAAATTTAAATAATATATTTAATTTTCCTTATTATACTACTATTCTGATACCTCCTTGTTTCATGACCTTGTTTATTTGAAGGCTTTGTTAGTAGTTATCTAAGGGCAGGCCTGATTAAATTAGACTCATCACTTGATTGGCTAGAGGGTGATGAGGAATTTTTTGGCTACAGAAATTCTTAAAAAACATCTAATAAATTGTAGAAGATCTGCAATCTACCTCAGTGGAGAGAATATCAGCATTAATGAAGTCACAGATTAGTGATGTATTATTGAATTTGTCTAACCCCTTTCTCCTGAGAAAGAAGGCTGACAGTTCCTTCCCCCATCCCCATTTCATAACTGAGAATTTGAAGTTAAGAAACTTTCTTGTGGACATATGATACTAAAAATAGATTTCAGGTATGTTGAAAGTGATCAGACAGAATATGAGTGACTGTAGCTATCTTTTAAGCACGTTGTAGAAGGGAATCTGAGATGGAATTAAGAGATTTGTTTTAGGATTTCAATGTGAACTGGTGGAAGGGGTAAGAACTAAGTTGCATTTCTATTAGAATATAGTTTAAAATGATGTTCATTTTAGTATGTGAATTTTTCTTTGCATTTCTGTTATTGTAAGGAACTTGGATTGTTGTGATGGTAATTTTTTTTCAGTGTCTTGATAGTATTTCTGTTAATTTTGAAGAATGAGGGACAAATAGGTACTTGGAGGTTTTCTCGGAAAGATCAAATGTTGCTTATGAAGTGTATGTTGGGTAATGTTGCAGTTGTCTATTTGGCAAGTTCAAAGTCTATTCTTTATGACATAGAGTGTAACACATTTGTAATAGTAGGTATAATTTAAGTGACTTTAATTATTAGAATCTTTGGAACATAGAATATGTTGGTGGAGGAGGTTTCATCTTTAAAAGCAGAATTTGAGAAAGTGTGTGTGTTTTAAGGCCAGTAGCAGTAGATTGTAATACTAGTTTGAGTGAATCCAACCATAGACCAACCCACAGATATCATTGATCTTAATTTTGTCTCTCCAAACTATCATTATATGAAACTTTGTAGAGGTGTTTCTCGTCTTTTGCATATTGGCAGACAACTGTTATAATTAGGGATGAGAAATAAGTACATAGTTGATATTTAGAGGTCCTCCAAAGGTTTATCCATTTGTTTTAAACTTTTTTCCCCTCTGAAATTTTTTCCCCATAGCCTTTTAATAAAATTAACTGATTTGATATTACTTTTTCTGTGTCTAGGATATGAAGGATTAAGAATATTACAATAAAGAAAAAAAAAGAATATTACAATGATCATAAGGTAGAAAGAAGCAAAGGCCCTGAATTGTAGGCACACTGTACTCAGCTTCTTTAAAATGAAGGATTATTTATTGATATTAGAATAGGTCTTGAATTGTTGTATAGTTTCTTAAAATATTTTCAGAGGGGGGCGGAGCCAAGATGGCGGAGTAGAAACAGCTCGTCCAAGCCACTCTGCACCCAGATTCCCCCCAAACTATGTAAAAGGGGACTCTGAACAACTTCTGGAGCCCCAGCACCCACAGAACGACACAAAGAAGCTAACCTCCTGCTGAGGACAGCCCAGAAGTCCTGCAGGAAGGACCAGCGCAGTGGTCTGGGACCTGGCAGTGCGCAGCGCGCAGAGCGCGGAAAGCCAAGCAGAGCCCAGGTCTGCGTGAGCCGAGGTTTTAGCCCCAGGGCGACAGGGCCAGCAGCCGGCTGGAGGAACCCCAGAACACCAGGAGCTCCAGAATTATCAACATAGACATGCCTAGGACAAAGTAAGAGGTTAGTGTCCTATGGACTTTGGGACCTGTACTTGGGGAATGCGTCAGCTCCCTCCCCTGGGGGCTAGAAGACGCTAAGGAGACAGGCCATTTTGTAGTTTTCAGAGGCAGCTCCAGCTCCCGGCCTGCAAATTGTAAGGAGATCCAGCGATCAGTCTTGGGGGGTAATCGCTCTTGCTTTAACCTCCCTGGATCTGGATTGTGATCTAGGGTGGAAGTCATGGGTGGGTTTACAGCTTGCCAGAAACGGAAGTTGCCCCCACACATTCGGGACGAAAATTCCTCTATCTGGCCTTAAAGCCATAGTGTGGCAACAAGCCCAAAAGTCAAGCAATTAAGTGGCAACATGCCAAGGCAAAGGAAACAGAAAAATGCAACCCTAGACTCCTATTTTGGGGGCATAGAGCGGGAAAAGGACTGTGAGGTCAGAAGTCCTGCTCCAAAAGCCCCAGGGGAAAACATGAGCGGGTTGCAGGCCATAGAGGACCTTAAGAAGGACTTTAAAAATCAAATAAGAGAAGTGGAGGAAAAATTGGAAAGAGAAATGAGAAGGATGCAGGAAAAGTATGAAATGAGGGTCAACAGCCTGACTGAGGAAAACAACACCTTAAAAAATAGACTAACTCAAATGGCAAAGGAGGCCCAAAAGGGCAATGAGGAGAAGAATGCCTTAAAAAGTCGAATTTGCCAGATGGAAAAAGAATCTCAAAAGTTCACTGAGGAGATTCATTCCTTCAGAGTTAGACTGGAGCAAATGGAAGCTAATGACTTTATGAGAAATCAAGATGCTGTTAAGCAGATCCAAACAAATGAAAGATTAGAAGGCAATGTGAAATATCTCATGGGAAAAACCACTGACCTGGAAAATAGATCCAGGAGAGACAATTTAAAAATTATTGGACTACCTGAAAGCCATGATCAAAGAAAGAACCTAGAAATCACCCTTCAAGAAATTCTCAAGGAAAACTGCCCTGATGTTTTAGATCCAGAGGGCAAAATAGAGGTTGAAAGAATCCACAGATCACCTCCTGAAAAAGATCCCAAAAAGAAAACTCCCAGAAATATTATAGCCAGGTTCCAGAATCCCCAGATCAAGGAGAAAATACTACAAGCAGCCAGGAAGAAACAATTTCAATATTGTGGAAACACAATCAGAATAGCCCAGGACCTGGCAGCTTCTACACTGAGGGATCAAAGGGCATGGAATATGATATTCTTCCAGAGGGCAAAAGAGCTAGGAATGAACCTAAGGGTCACCTACCCAGCAAAACTGAGTATTTTGTTTCAGGGGAAAATATGGTCATTCAGTGGAATAGAGGACTTCCAAGCATTCTTGAGGAAAAAACCAGAATTGAATAGAAAATTTCACATCCAGACACAAGAAGGAAGAGGTGCCTGAGAAGGTAATCAGGGAAAAGAAATCAAAAGGAACTTATCAAAGTTGAACTATTTACATTCCTATATGGAAAAGCAATAACTGTGACTGATGATATATTTCTCACTATGAAAATAATGGAAGAAGGGTGTGTGGTCATGTGAATACATATGTGAATGTGTGTGTATATGGTTACAGTTATATATGGGTAGAGGGCATAGGTTGAATTTGTTGGGAAGGGAGAATACTCAAGGGATGAAATTATGAGGTGAGAGAGGAAAGTGGCAAGAGGAGATGGGGAGAGACAGGGTAGGGTAAACTATCCCATGTAGAAGAAGCAAGGGGAAGTGGTTGCAAGGGAGGGGGAGAATAGGAAGGCTAAAAAGGCAAAACCACATTCACATTGAATTTGGTTCAGGGAGAAAATGACATACATACTAAATGGGATATCTCAACCTGCAGCAGGATAGGGGGAAGGGGGATGAGAGGAGGGATGATGGATGGGAGGGCATCCTTGGGGTGAGGGGAGGTTGGAAGTACCCACTATAGAAGAGGGACAGGATCATGTAGGGAATGGACCAGGTGGGGGGTGGGATGAGTGGGAGGGAATTATAAGCAGCCTTGTACAATATATCTACTATGATAATGTTTTGCATAGCTAGACATGTACAACATATACTGAATTACTTATCTCCCCAGAGGGAATGGGTGACAAGGGAGGAAGGAAATGGATCTGAAATTCGAGGTCTTAACATTAAATGTTTCAAATATATATAAATACTATTATTAATACTCTTTTGCTTGTAATAGGGAGATAAGATGTGCAGGCATTGGGACACAAAGATTCACCTTCCTCTAATGGAAAAGTCGAAGGGGGTATGGGAGAAGGTATGGGAGAGAGCAGATTGGAGGAAGCGTTATCTTGTGGGACTGCTATTCTGGGAGGTTGGGTAGGGGAATAATGGGGGGAAAATGATTGTAACTCAGAATCTGGTGGAAATGAATGATGTAAAACAGAAATTAATAAAGCATTTGTTTAAAAATAAAAACAATATTTTCAGAAATTAAATGTCTGAAACTCCAGTGCTTTAGGTTAAATCTGGAGCAAATAGGTGTTGTGAGAAAAGGTATTGCTCTGATGATAAGTTCTTCCCCTCCAGAAAATTTTTCTTTAGTACTAATACACAAGACATAAATTCATTCAAGTTTATAGTATAGTTACAGTAGGTCACACAGTATAATAAAATTTAGAGATGGAAAGAACTTGAAATCATCTAGTTCAACCTAATTTTGCCATGCATCTGCTTTGTGTATGTATTTGTATGTATGTGACATGTATGTGTGTGTATGTTATATGTGTCTAGCTATTATATGTTGTCTCCCCAGTAGAATGTGATCTCTTTGAGGGCAGGGATTGCTTTTGCCTTTTTAGTCAAGGCTATTTTTTTTTATAGTAAGTAACTTCATAAGTTTTTCAAAGTTGTTTGTCTTTATAATGTTATTATTTTCCTGGTTCTGTTCACTCTGCACAGGTTATACAAGCCTTCCTAGATCTCTCTAAAAGTATCCCTTTCATCATTTCTTTTTTTTCCTTTTTTTCTTTTTTTGGAGGGGGGAAGGCAGGGCAATTGGGGTTAAGTGACTTGCCCAAAGTCACACAGCTAGTAAGTGTTAAGTGTCTGCAGTCGAATTTGAACTCAGGTCCTCCTGACTCCAGGGCCGGTGTTCTGTTCACTGTGTTACCTAGCCACCCCCTCATTTCTTAAAGGGTAGTATTTCATTACATTCATGCATCATAATTTGTTTAGCTGTTAAGACCTTTTTCACCCCACAGAAACTACTTTCTAGCCATGCTTATCATGTACTTAAAAAGCAATTTAAAAAAACTAAGTGAAGGTCTTCATATTTATTCCTAATACACCTTTATCTTACTTGATTTGGCCCATCATTCTAGTATGCCTAAGGTTTTTTGTTTTTGGATTCTGACTCTTATACAATGATTCCAGCTCTGTTATTTATCTATCTCCCCTCCACAGTTTTAGTTCAACTACAAATTTGACAAATAAGTCACTTACACCTTCATCTAAAACATTGATAAAAATTTTGAGCAAGGAACAGATGCCTGGACATTCTACTAGAGACTTCCCTTAAGTTTTACATTGACATAGTAATGACTAATTTTTGATCTGATTATTCACCCAATTCCAAATCAACTCTATTATATAGTCACATCTTCTCCATTTTGTATGTAAAATAGCTTATCATCTTCTACCTTAGTATATACATATATTTTTATGGAAGGTTTTTTATATTAAATATCTCATGAATGTTAGATATCTTGGCATTTATCTCTACGTCTATTTCTGTGGGAAATTGCTTTTCAGACATAGCTATAAAACTCCTGTGTGTATATGGGTAACCTAGCTTTAGTGGTCAATGCATTTTATTTTTATTTTAAATTATATTTATCTTTCTGTCTCTTAATGGTTTTTATTCCTAGTTATCAGAAATATTGATAATTTTGTTGAATTGTTTTGTATCTTGCCACTTTACTGAAAACATTAACTATCTTGAAAGTTTTTGGTTGGTTTTCTAAGTAAGCATCCTATTATTGGTTTTAAAAGGGGGCATTTTTGGCCATCTTTTTCAGTACCTATTCCCTCAGTTTCTTATTGCTATATATGTTATATCTAGTGCTGTATCAGATCATCATGTTGACCAGTAGGCATTCTTCTGTTGTTAACTCCCTTCTCTCCTGCTTCTCTTCCTTTTGTCCTTTGTTGTATCTTCATCCAGGCCATGCCTGCTAACCTTCCCCAAAACTCTGTTCTGCTGTCTCTTCTCTTTACTATTTTTCTTGGCGGTCTCCTTGACTCCAATGGATTCAATTATCTTTATGCAAGGTCTCTTTATTCATCCCTAAGCCCTCTCCTAACCCCTAGTCTTGTATCTTCTATTGCCTTAGTGGACATCTCAAACTGCATGCCCTGTCAATATCTTAAATTCCACATATAAAAAACTAAATTCGTTACCTTCCGCCCAAAACTTTTTCCTCTCCTTAATTGCTCTGTTACCATTTTAAGTATTAAAATATATAAATTTGATTTAATTAGACAAAATGCAGCTTATACTCCCACCCCAATCTCCTCTCTCCCTTGAAAACATACATGCACGCACACACACACACACACACACACACACACACACACACACACACACACATACCCCAAAAAGTCATTACAAGTATTTATAGTTCATCAAAACACATTTCATAAATTCCACATTGGCCCTATTCATACAAAGATTTCTCATTCTGTGTTCTGAGTTCTATCAAGAGGTGAGTCCTCTGAAATCCTGCTTAGTCATTTACACTGATAAGAGTTCAGCATAATAGTGTTCTATCACATTTATATATCATAATTTGTTCATCCACTCCCCAATTTATGGATACCCCCTCAGATTCCCATTCCTTGCCACCTCAGAAAGAACTATAAATCTTTTTTGTACATCTTTAGAGTTTATTTTAAGACTGATCCCTCAATTTAATCTATCCTCCCTCTTATTTTCTCTTCTCTCATTCCTCCTCCCTTCCCCCCATTTCCCTGCTGAGTGAAGTGTATTTTTTTTTAAAAAGCAATTGGGGTTAAGTAACTTGCTCAAGGTTACACGACTAGTCATTTTTATGTTTGGGTGCTAATTTTCTGAGGCCAGAACCGATCCTGGGTGCTCTCACTCACTGTGCCACCTAGCCATGCCCCATGAAGTGTATTTTTGCACCCAATTCTCTGTGTGTATTCTTTCTTCTTTTGACCAGTTCAGAGGAGTGTGAGGTTCAAGTGTCAGTCCGTCCTCCCATTCCTTATTCCTTGTTTATATAGATATATACTTTTGCACCATAATCATATGAAATATTTTCCTTAACCTTCCTTTCCCTTTTCTCCTGTGTATTCCTCTTCCTCTCTCTGTTCTTTTCTATTTCAAGAACCACTTCCAGACCTTGTCTAATAAGACTCTCTCTATGACCCTTGGTAATGATAAGAGTTCTGAGATGACACAGGTATCATTTCCCATATTTGAATATAAGCAAAATTTCCTTGTTCAATCCTTTATCATTGTTCACTCATATTTACTATTTTTACATTTGTATTCATACTTGTATTTGAACTTTAGAGTTTCTATACAGCTCTGGTCTTTTCATCAGGAATACATGGAAGTCCTCTATTTCATTGATGTTACATTATTTTCCCCTCTAGCATTAAATCCAGGTCCTTTGCAGTTGTATTCCAAGCTCTCTGCTCCTTTTGAGTGGTGGCTGCTAAATCATGTGTGATCCTAACTTTAGTTATTCAGTCTAGTTATTCCTTCCACATCACAACTTTTCCCATTGTAGTTTCAATATATAGCAGGTGGGCATAAGAAATTAAATGGAAATTTTGGGGGAGTTTTGCAGAAACCACAGATCTCACACACAAAGGCCAGCAGACAACATGGAAAAAGTTTAGAAACTCAGAAATGTATAAAATATATGTACAGTATTACATAATATCAACATTTTATCTTTTAATATCATAATACTTCAGACTTCTTCTCTGGTATAAAGGCCAAAAAGTTTTATATGGTTTTTCCAAATAGTGGGAGCTCTGTGTCTGTAACCCTGGTCATATGGAAGGGATAATGGTACTTTAGTTATTTCTGACTGCTTGCTGCATTTTTTCTTTGATCTAGAAAGTCTGGATTTTGGTTAGGATATTCTTGAGAGTTTTCATGTGGGGGGTCCATTTAGGAGAAGACCAGTAGATTCTCTCTATTTCCGTTTTGCCTTCTGGTTCTAAGAAATCTAGACAGTTTTAAAATTTCTTGAAATAAGCTATCTAGGCTCCCTTTTTTTGGTCATGGCATTCAGATAGTCTAATGATGCTTTTTTTTTTCTTCTCCTCAATCTCTTTTCCATATCAGTTTCTTTTGCTATGAATGACTCTTATGTATTCTTTTATTTCTCAGTCTTTTGATTTGGTTTTAATATTTCTCATTGACTCATGAGGTCCTTGGTTTCTCTTTGGTCCATTCTAATTTTCAGGGAATTTGTTGATTGGGAAAATTGTTGTATCTTTTGTGCTAAGTTTATAATTCCCTTTCCAATCCTTTCTTCCATAACTCTCATTTCTTTTCCATTTTTCATCAAATGCTCTTATTAATACATTAAAAATATTTTTAGCTCATACTTTATCTTATTGGAGAAGTTATAGTTGAATTTTTACCCAAGATGGGCTTTCCTCTTAGGCTTTGCTTGTAGATATTTTAGAGTCATTTTCTTCCTGTGAGTTTGTGTTTCAGCCTTTCCTGCCACCGTGACTTGACCTCTGTCTGCCACAGTTCCTTCAATAGTAAAATGGAAATAAGAGCACCTTCCTAACCAGGCTGTTGTGAGGATCAAACAGGACAATATTTGTCTAGGGCTAGCACAATTCCTGGGACCTAACAGGTGCTTAATAAGTGCTTATTCCTTTCTCTTCTTTCCCCTCCCCATAATAACAGGTGCTTAATAAGTGCTTGTTCCTCTCTCTTCTTTCCCCTCCCCATAATAACAGGTGCTTAATAAGTGCTTGTTCCTTTCTCTTCTTTCCCCTCCCCATAATGACTCTTTGTGGTGGTAGTCTTTCTTTTGTTTGTTTCTTCTTTCCTCCTCCCTACTTTCTGACTTTGGGTCAGTCCTGCTGCTGCTTTCTTGGGATTTTGAGTGTTGTGTTATTCTAGGAACTCAGGGACAGACTGGGGACCTGCGACTTTTTATTTCTCTCAGAGTTGTCTGATTACTACCACTGTGCCCTGAGCAGCTTCCTGATGAGTTTGGTAGACTGCTCCAGGACCCTATCAGCCAGCTACAAAGTTCTGTTAGTTCAGAGTGGAAGAATTGTAAGCTGACCTGGTTATTCCTCTGCAGACTAGTCTAGATGTTGGAAATGAGACCCTGCTCTGGGCTTGCAGTCTGTGTCACACCACAGCTACTGCTACTGAATCTGGCTTCTAAACTTCCTCCTTCTTGGTACTTCACCCAGGACCTCTACTGGAAACACCTTTTCCCATGCCTTAGGTCCTCTTCTCAGTCTGCCCTGGATCTATGACCTGGGATTGAATTTTGAGAGACAGCTGGCAGTCCATATTTTGCTCCATTTTGTCCCAGTTTGGATCTGGTGGTGCCCTGCAACCTTCTTTTACCTGGTCCACAGTCTCTTTGTGAACATAAAAGTGCTAATGTTTCTGGCACAACCCTGTGTTCTCCTGGACATCCTTGCCAAGCTGGGTTGGACAAAAGTGTCGAAGACTTTTAATTTTTTATGAGGATTTAATCTTTCTAGATGTTTGGAGTTTTGTGGAAGAAAGCAGCCGCACTGCTTCCTATCACTCCACCATCTTGGTTCCAACTCCAGTGAGTCGCATCTAATCCCTATGTCCTATGTTTTGGTTCTTCTTTCCCTTCTACTCTTGGGGATATCACCATCTTCACAGTCACTCAGGGTCACAACCTAGGTGACTTCCTCACTCCCAACCTTCATATCCAAAATGCTGCCAAGTCCTCTAGATTTTATATCTTTTATGTATGCCCCATTCTCTATTCTGATCCTTTCATCACCCTGGTATTAGCCTTCAGCTTGGACATTGCAAGAAATTTCTAGTTGACCTCCTCACCTCGACCTTTTTCTCATACCAGTCCATCCTTCACTCTGCTCTCTCAGTGATCTTCCTATAGTGAAAGTCTGACCATGGTACTCCCCTGCTCAGCAAACACCAGTGTCTCCCTATCACTTCTAGGATCATATAGAAAAATTTTTGTTTGTCTTTTAGCTTTCTTTATAATGTAGCCCTTTCCTTCCTTTCCAGTCTTTGTATACTTTACTCCCCTCAACATACTCGGTAATCCAGTGCCCTCCTTGTTATTCCTTGAACATGACATTCCATTTCCTTACTTTGTTGCATTTTCATTGATTGATTCCTATGCCTAGAATTCTCTTCCCCTCATTTCTACCTTCTGGCTTCCTTTAAATCTCAGATAAAAGTTTACCTTATGTAAGAACCCTTTCTTGGGCCTTCTATAATGTTAGTAACTTCCCTCTGAAATTATCTGCATATATCTTTTTTGTACAGAGTTTTATTCATGTCCTCTCCTGCATTAGATTGTGAGCTTCTTAAGGGCAGGAACAATTTTTGCCTTTCTTTGTATCCTCAGTCCTCAGCACAGTGACTAGAACATAGGAGGTGCTTAATAAATGCTTGTTCACTTGACCTAAAATCATATTTTCTAATAGTTTTTACCATCCTTCCCTATTCTTACCTTGATGTTGACATTATTTAGTATTAAGGTATATGTTGATTTATTCTAGAAGGTATTGAATTCTGTGTAGGACTTCTTTTCCTCTTCATCTTCTACAATAGGTATTGGTGCTTAAGCTACAATTATTTTCAAAATGGTCTTTATGCAACTGTCAGTCATGGAAGGATGGAAAATTCTTAAGGTTTTAGACACACAGGGAAATAATTCTAGTGAGAAGGGAAAATATGAGTTATTTGAAGAGAGTGGTGTGGATTCATGGGGAACTTAAAACCAACTTTGTTTTTGTTTTTTTTTAAAGACATGTAAGGAAAATAGAAGGGCAAGCATGTTGCCTGTGAGTTCATGATTAAATCAGCTCTTCCAAATCCTTTCTCCAAGGGGAACATATAAGTCGACCTTCCATTTAGTTGCAACTTAATTCTGTTGCCTAGGTTCAATTATTGGGTGAATTGCAAGATTTATATGATTAATTTCCTAGCATAGTAGGTCCTTGGGAAAGGATCTCATGTTTAGAGTATTAACAGCTAGGTTAATATTTATGGATGTTTCCTAACTTCATAGAGTTGGAAGGGAACTCAGAGATGATCTAATTCTACCCCCTTGCTTTAGAGATAAGGAAAGTGAGACCCTAAAACCTTGATTGTTAGCACCCTCTGCCCCTTTTCAGTCACTACCACCATCACTGCAGATGGCATTGTAGAAATGGAAGAAGGGAGATAGTATACACACACATACACACAGAGCTTTATAACTATGTCTATCTAGTAATATGTATAATTACATAGGTTTCCAGGAGCTATCACCAAATGTCTTTTTAACAATTATCACTTTATTTTTTAACATTCTTTTTGAAAAAAAATTTAAGTTCAAAATGCCTTCCCTCCCTCCTGCTCCATCCCCACTCATTGAGAAGGCAAGCAATATGATATCAATTATGTATGTGAAATCATTCAAAGCATAGTTCCATATTAGCCATGTTAAAAAAGAGAGAAAAAATATACTTCAGTTTTCACTCAGAGTTCTTTAGTTCTCTCTCTGAAGGTGGAGGGCATCTTTTCATAGCATTTTTCATTTTGAGTCTTGGAATTGTCATGGATCATTGTACTCATCAGAGTAGCTAAGTCTTTCACAGTTGATCATCATTACAATATTATTGATACTGTGTATAATGAACTCCTGGTTCTACTCGCTTCACATATTGGTTCATATAGATATTCCTAGGTTTTTCAGAAACCATCCCACTTGTCATTTCTTATAGCATAGTAGTATTCCATCACATTCATAAACCATAACTTATTTAGGCATTCCCCAATTCATAAGTATCCCCTCAATTTTCAGGTTTTTTGCCCCCGCAAAAAGAGCTACTATAAATATATATGTCATTTTCCTTTTTCTTTGATCTCTTTGGGGTACAGACCTAATAGTAGCATTTTTGGGTCTGATGATATACAGAGTTTTTATAGCCTGTTGGGCATAGTTCCAAATTGTTCTCCAAAATGTTTGGACCTGTACCAAGTATCTTAACATACTATTAATAAGCCTCTTCATACTTTAGCTAGTCCTTGGTAAAGTCTATTGTTGGAATACACTTTATAGTACTTTATACAGAAAGTATTTTAATTTTAAAAATCCAATTTAGGTATTAAAATGCTATTTAAAAACAAAAAATTGATTTTATTAACACTTTTTACATGTATTAGAAACTTATTTGAATTATGAAATAAAAATCAAGCATAGGACATTAAAAGAGAAATTTAATTTGGAAAATTCTAATAATGTTAGCAATTAAATACTTTTTGCTTAAATCTAAATAGTCCATTTCTGATGGTTTCCTCTTTAAAGTTTAATTTAAGAATTTGCATGGTGTAGAGGTGGTTTTTTGGAAGTACCTAGTGTGAAAAGACTATTTTATATATCAGTACAGGCACTTTAAAGTGGATTTAGAATTTTGTCTTGCCTTTCATTTTAAAAAATTGGTTTTAAGCAGTTCTCAAAAGAACTACAGACTATTAACCAAATGAAAAATAACTGTAAATAACTAGTAAGAGAAACTCAAATGAAAACAGCTTTGAAGTTTTACCTCACACCAAGCAAATTGGCAAAAGATATCAAAAGATGGGAATAGTCATTGCTAGAGGAACTGTGGAGAGACAGGCACACTAATACACTGGTGGAGCCTGTGAATTATTCCAGCCATTTTGGAAAGCAGTTTAGAATTACACTAAGAACATCATGAAAATGTCTATAGCATTTGACCTAGAGATCTATTCATAGCAAGACTTTTTGTAGTAGTAAAGAATTGGAACCAAAGTAGATGCCCATTGATTGGAGAATGACCAAACAAATTAATAGTACATGAATATGGTGATATGATATTAGTACTATGAAAAATGATGAATAGAGGGAAGCATGGGAAGACTTAGGAACTGATGTGAAGTGAAGAAAGCAGGACAAGGAAAACAACTTGCCCAATGATCACAATAGCATAATGGAAAGAGTAAGAGTAACAAAGTAAAATTGAGACTCTATATAATTATAATGACAAAGCTTGACTCTTAAGATTTAAGAAGTGGTGCACTATAGTCCTCCTATACTTTGTTAAACTTGTTTAATATGTTGATTAGTTTTGCTGAACCACTTTTTTTCTCTTTCTTTCTATTATTCATTGTAAAAGATGGCAGTAAATGGAGGAAATGAAAGGGATATACTGAGAAATGAATGTGATAGAAAAACAATATATTAATAAAACTTTTAAAAGTTTTGTTGATGCTTTTTTGTTTTAACAGAAGTTGCTTCTGCAAATACTCTATGTCCCCTGCACCCTAATGAATGCTGGTTACAGTGATTGAGTCTGACAACCTATATAATATTCTGCCTGGTAGCCCCTCTGCCAAGGGATTTGGAAAGGGGGTGAAGGAGAATATGGTTTGTTATCTGTTCCCTAAAACCGTTGTGGGTTTTTTTTTTCTGTTTTTGAGTTAGGCTTCCTTTTAGTGATCTTATCATGTATGTACTTGTGGTCATTGTGCAGTCATATCTGTATAAGGGATGGTGGAATTTTGGGGTTCTGCTTATGTCACTTTGCATAAGACCATACAAATTTCCCACATTTTCCTGAATTCATAGTCTTGTCTTCTAAAATTTTTAAATCTAAAGGAGTAACTTCTAAACTTCTCTCCCTTCCATCATTATTTTTGCCATCTAATAAAATGCTTAAGAAAGGGAAGTAACAGAAAGGTTTGCCTTAAAATTGTTCCTTAAGCACTTTCTAGCTATGTGCCCTTAAGAAATTTACATAATCTCTGATTCTTTCAAAATCTATGTCCTGGTACAATGAAAATGATGTGAGATTAGGAGTTTGAAGACCTGAGTTCACATCTCAACTGCTACTTTACTACCTGTCATTTTATGTTTCTGGGCCTCAATTTCCTCAACTTGCAAAATGAGGGGGTAGGATATGATATCTATGGTCACTTTAGCTTCCGCACCTGCCTTTCAGGATTGTTATGAAAATCAAATGAGGTAAGGATAGAAAGGGAAGGAAACAAGCATTTATTAAGTACCTACTATATACCGCACCCTATTAAGTGCTTTTAAAAAATCACAGAAATCCTGCAAGGTTTGTATATAATGTATATAAAACAGTATATATAAATATGTGTACACACACATATAGCTTAAAGTGTGTGAGTCAGTGTACACACACACACACACACACACACACACACACACACACACACCAACCCTTATACTATTTGTACTGCTATCAACCAGGGATATTAGCAAAGGCCTTGTAGTATAGTTGGCATTTGATTTGGGCTTTGAAGAATCATTGAATAGGGAAAGAGGGAGAAGAGAAATTTCTAGGAAATAAAAAGTTTCTTTAAGTGGCTTCCCAAAAAACTCTTGTGTGAACAGAGCATAGAAGGAAACAATATGTCCTAAGACTGGAAAGGTAGCTTGACACCAAATTGTGGAGCTCCTACATTGTCAGGCAACAGAATTAGAACTTTACTTGATAGACAGTTGGGAGCCACTGAAGATTTTTGAGCAATAGAATACCATGGCCAGTTCTATGCAAAAAATATTGCTTGGGTAACTGTTGGAATAAGGCATTGAGGAGAGGTAATCTATTGAATATAAGAAGAGAAGAAGCATTAAAGAAGAGTTAAAGTTGACTGCAAGGTTTAGAACAATAATTACTGGTTTTTACATGTCACTTATAGATTGCTCTAAAGTTTACAAAGCAGAAGGTGTATGATGAAGCCATAGTACAGAAGTAAGGAATATAAGCAGGCTTATTTTGTGGAGGTTTTATTGACAGCATAGTAGCACCTGAGACATAATCTGTGTATTTCTATTGTTTTTAATGTTACATATTTCTTTTAAAATATTTTGAAATCAAATTTAAAAATAAAATAATCTTACAGGATTGTTGTGAAAAAAGCACTTTGTAAACAGTTAAATGGCATATAAATGTCAACTATAATTAAAAATAGTACAATGATTCAAATACATTTTAATGTTTGTAGTATTCTATTAACAGCAGGTTTTACATACCTTTAAATAAAAATAATTTAAAAGGCTTTATCAGAATCCTTACAGAAATAGAAACAGTCCATTTAAGAAACATATTTGATTGAAAGGGTTTTTTTGTTTTTGTTTTTGTTTTTTTTAAGCAATTGGGGTAAAGTAACTTGCTCAGGCCAGTCATTATTTATGTTTGGGTACTCATTTTCTGAGGCCGGATCTGATCCTGGGTCTTACTCATTGCACCACCTAGCTGCCCCTAATTGAAAGTTTTTTTTTAAAGCCTTGATTTAAATAACGATGGACTTAATAAGGATTAATAAATGATTTCTCACTGCCTTTCAGCAATAAATTTTTTAAAAACTCAACCTTCTTGAAAGCATCATGCTCTTGTAGGGGGGAAAACAAAACCCAATATTAGGAATCAGAAGATATGGGTTCTAGCTTCAGCTCTACAACTATTGGCTAATTTAGGTAGTGTTTCAGAAATATCAGTCAGTAGGTCAAGAAGCATTTATTAAGCACTCATTATGTATCAGATTCTGTGCTAAGCACTGTGGACCAAAAAAAGGGAGGGAAAAAATAGTCCTTGTTTTCAAGAAGCATATAAATAATTAAGTACATACAAGATATATAGAATTAAATAAATGGAGGGGAGAGGTACTAGGAAATGCCTTCTGCACAAAGTAGTCTTTTGAGTTGAGTTTTGAAGGAAGCCAAAACCAGGGCCACACTCTGACTTTGCACACACAAGGTCCCTAGGTAAAGTGGGGGCATTCTGGCAAAGGTTAAATTAGTAGTTCTGAATTATTGGAAGTTTTGTGCTCCCTTCATGAAATTCTCAAGAAGTTCCTCATAGGTACTGCATCCTGCTGGATTCTAAGAGTTGAGGACATTGTAGAGTCCTGAAGCTGCCTTTTTGTGCATTCAACACAGATGTTGCTGTCCTAGTACTGCTGGTGCTAGGATACTGCTACCTGTTTCTCAGATCCCCAGGCTTTTTGAAATTCACAAAGTTGTCACCTGGTCACTTATGGGGAAGAAAGGGAAGAAAAGAGGAAAGGGGAGGGGAAGAAAGAGAAACTATTGATCAGTCCTCCTCAATTCTTTCTTAACTAACCCACTGCAGGAATGTACATTTTACACTCGCTTGCTTTATTATAGAGCCAGAGGTGTGTCTGATTCTTTCATTAGTGTCTTCTGTTTTCATCAAAGTACTTTTTTATTTGATTAAGGGCTTTTTGCATTTACTTTACATTTTTAATTACATTGATTGAACCGAGAAGTTTAGGTCTTCTCTGATTCATTGAGGTGGACATTTAAAGAAACTAAGCACCTGAAATGTTCTATGGTATTCTGTTGTGTCTAAGGTTGGGCCAAAAGTCAAATAAGATTGGAGCTAGAAGCCTGGTATGATGACTCATTGTATTCTGTTCTTTTAAGTGTACCAGGCTGCTTCTTGATGATTTCAAATTAGTTTTATATTTAGATATAATCCTAGTTCAGTTGTCAGTTAGAATATCATTAATAACCATATTCATAGCCTTTCTACCTCAGTAGAATCTACCCAAACTTAGCCAAATCTAATTTTTGAGAACCCAGTTTTATCTCCGCATCACAATGAGATATCCAATAAGGATGGTGTTGAAGACTTTTGTAAAGTTTAATTATGGACTCAGAAAATGACTATGTCTGTTGTCTCAGTACCACCCTTCCTGTGTAGAGACAGTGGTGTCCTTCAGTAGAAGGATGATCTTTGGGTGATGTAACGGACAAAAATGTAGTGAACAAAATGCAAACTTTAATGGACAAAAATATAAAATACCTCTTAGTTCATAGCAGCCTCCTTTTGTTTTCACAGTGATAAAGTGGCAGAGAAATGGGAAAGGGGACAATAGCAGGCACTAAGAATCAAATGATTAGTTTCTTGAACTACCTTAAGACAAGAATTTAATAATTAGTAATCTTAATATTTGATATCTAACAACAAATTAGTTGACAATTTGAATCAAATTCTTATTTGTATTCTTGTTACAAGTAAAACCTGTATACATAAAAAAATTACAACTAAATGCAAGAACAACTCACAGGTTCATGGTTAGAGAAAATAATTGCTTTCCTTGTGTCCTTAAAGGTAACGAGAAATATCATTTCATAGGACACTTGGTCATCTCTCCTTGTGATGCTCATGATGAACATAAGTAAACAAACCACCTTGAAGATAATTTTGGCTTCTAGGCCAACACAGATTGAAGAGGATGGAAAAATAGATAAATTCCTTGAAGAATTGGCAAGATATACACAACTAAGTTAGTATAAACCTTGATAGTAGATTTACTACATTGTAAAGATGGATAAAAGAATGGTAAAACTCTGTTGGTAATGTATAATTGTCAGGATAATGAAATGAAAGAGATTCATAATACTTCAATATTCTCATACCTGTACATAATTTTTGTTGTTGGCCTTTTTTTTTTTTTTTTTTTGCTTTTTGGAAGGGAGAATGGAGGGCAATTGGAGTTAAGTGACTTGCCCAAGGTCACATGTCTAGTAAGTGTTAAGTGTCTGAGGCTAAATTTGAACTCAGGTCTTCCTGACTTCAGGGCCAGTGTACTATTCACTGCGCCACCTAGCTGCCCCCTACATAATTTGTTAAGGAAAATGTTGATTTGGTAAGTACCTGACTACTTCACCAAAAAATGAAAGTATTGGGAAATGACTGATTTTAGATATAGCAGTCATTTCAGAACCAGTTGTCAGTAAGCAGATCAAATACCAGTTAGAGCAAATATTTAGGTAGAGGAAAGGATAAAGATGAAAAGAAGATGTTGTCTGATTATAGCAACCCCACCCAAGCCTGTTAAGGCTATTTACTGTTTTAAAAAGTATAAAATGTAGAGACTTTCTTAGAAGTATTTAGCAATTTCAAGGCAATTGACCCACAAAAAGTGAAAAGGTTTACAAAGCTTCTTAGCCATAAAGGATCTTCATTTCTTTGTCAATTAAGAATGTGGAAGCCAAGGATATTTGTATTAGTTTATAGTATTAACTCATTTGCAAAATACTGTGCAGGAAGATGGTAGAAATCAATGAATAACTTCACAGAAAGGTTTAAGAGAAAGTGAACCTGCAAAAAGCACAGTATGAGATCTAGCTAAGGTAGACAATCCAGGAGAATTTATAGATAAAACTCTTAGGACGATAAGAAACCATGCTATCTTTTCTCATTGGCAATATTACTAGAGTGACATTTGTATTCTACTGCGTAAGTATCTTGTATACTGAGTGATAAAATGGAATGAATGGTATTTAAGAAGA
The DNA here is from genome assembly GCA_011680675.1 of Gymnobelideus leadbeateri. Lineage (NCBI taxonomy): Eukaryota > Metazoa > Chordata > Mammalia > Diprotodontia > Petauridae > Gymnobelideus > Gymnobelideus leadbeateri. The sequence goes on from WOXC01000323.1 coordinate 94,555, forward strand.
TCAAGTTTCAACAGATAGAGCCCCCAAAATATGCAGAGGAAATCTGTGCTGGAAATGATATTAATGTTTAGTGTTAATGATGAAATTGATTTTCAAAGAATATAAGATTCCAAAAGAATGGGAAAGAACATGTAAAGTGCTTTACCTCCCCCCCAAAAGCAAACCAAGAAGACACTAGCACCCACTGAGCCATATGTATACCTCGTTATAACTTTAGCCCCTTGAAAATAGAGATTGTCTTAGTCTTTGTATTTGTATCCCCAGTACCAGGAACGTTGTAGGTTCTAAGTAAATACTTATTTGATTTGTATAGTTGTGAGAATGGTTTGTGTATTCATCCAGGGGTATCCTTAATAAGAGAACAAGTAGATGATTTTCAGTAGCCTATTATGTTGTTTCAGGCTGAGAAATGTAAAACCTTTTGCTAAGTGTGCTATTTTGATTTTTTTTTTAAAACAAACCATTGGATTTGGTAGAAAAATGCTGCATTATAGGCTTTTTTCACATCTCCTATATATACATTAGTGTTAGGTTGATGGTATGACAGTTGGAACTATGGACGTAACTGCTCAGTGAACCACAAAGTATTAACATTAAACAAGGTGTAATGCAGAGTTTCGGCTGAGCTGTGCTTACCACTTTCATAGAGTATGTCCTATGCAGTGTCTTAAAAGAAGAATTACCAGTATATGGCAAGGTTATCCAAACTTTATTAGCAGGAAATATTGCACAAAGTTCGGTAGAGCCCCAGTGAAATCCATAATTATTCAAAAGACATTTTACTTTTCATTCTGGAAAAATGGAAAATGAATATTGCCTAGATTGTGTGTGTGTGTGTGTGTGTGTGTGTGTGTGTGTGTACAGAGAGAGAAAGAGAAAGCAGCTAGACAGATAGCTAATCAATTTACTCTATCAATGTATATACTTCAAGAAACTTCTTCTCTAAAGCCATATCTACATCTATATATTCCCAAGGAGGTTAAAAACAGCAAGAAAGGTCACATATATAACCCTCCCCCCCAAATCATTTTTTGTGTTCACAAAGAACTAGAAAAACAAACTGAGTGCCCATCAGTTAAGAAGTGGATAAATAAGTTGTGGCATGTAAATATAATAGAACATTTTTATACTGTAAGAAACATATATAAGGAATTTAGAAATACAGAGAGATTTATATGAACCTATGTAGTAAGTAGAATCAGCACTTAATAGTACAGTGCCTGGCATGGAATAGGTGCTTAATAAATGTTTACAGATTTATTGACTGAATCAGGAAAACAATATAAACTATGACTTCAAGAATGTAAATGAAAAGAACAATAATGACTAAGTTTGGTCCTGGAGAGATGAGAAATTACACCTTCTTCACTGGGTTGAAGAGGTAAAAGCATGCTTGTGAAATGTGTCGTGTGCTGTCAGATGCCGTTGATGTACCCAATCTTTGCTGCTTTCTTAAAAACTTTATTTTCGCTGGTAGGAAGGGCTCTTTGGAGTGAGGAGGGAGGTTTTGGGAAATGAATGTGATATAAAAGCAAAATTACAGAGGACAGCACAGGCAGCCTTGTTGGCTAAGAGGACAGAGCATCTGCATGGTCTTGAGATGGAGCACCGGTATCTTCACAACCAGTTACAAGAGCTCACGGGTAACATCTGTGTGTTTTGCCGAGTCTGCCCTGCCCTACCTGGAGAGCCCACACCACCTCCTCTTTCCTCCTGGGCCTAATGGGGCTTCTGAGCCTTCCACTCAACTCAGCCTTAGTCAGCCAACTGATGATCGCCGTAGCACCATAGGAGGGCTACCGGGCCTTCCACTCCACTATGCCTTCTCCTTTGACCGGGTGTTCCTACCAGGGAGCAAACAGAGTGAGGTGTTTGAAGAAGTCTCCTTGCTTCTGCAGTTGGCCTTGGATGGTTACCCTGTGTGCATCTTTGCCCTATGGCCAGACAGGCAGTGGCAAGACATTCACGATGGAAGGAGGGCCAGGGGGAGACCCTCAAGTTGAGGGGTTAATCCCATGAGCTGTAAGACATCTCTTTTCCATAGCCCGGAAGCTGGAGGCCCAAGGCTGGAGCTACACCTTTGTGGCTAGCTATGTGGAGATCTACAATGAAAGCATTAAGGACATGTTGGCATGTGTGGGTGGGGCCCAAAAGTGTCAGGGGACTGAGTATAAGATTTGACTGGCTGGCCCTGGAAGTAAGGAGCTTATTGTCACCAATGCCCAATATGTCCCTGTTTACTGTGAAGAGGAGGTGGAGGCCCTGCTCCATCTGGCTCGTCAGAATCGGGCAGTGGCTCGAACCACACAAAATGACTGGTCATCACGAAGCCACCGTGTGTTCCAACTGCAAATTTCAGGGAAGCACATGGGCAACAATTTACACTGTGCAGCCCCTCTCAACCTAATAGACCTGGCTGGGAGTGAAAGACTGGACCCTGGTTCATCCACTGGCCCTGCAGATCAAGAACGACTGAAGGAGACCTGCGCCATCAACAGAAGCCTGTCTACTCTGGGCCTTGTCATCAGGGCCTTGAGCAATAAGGAGCCACATGTGCCATACCGGAACAGCAAGCTCACGTACCTGCTGCAGAATTCTCTAAGGGGCAATGCCAAAATGCTTATGTTTGTGAATATCTCCCCATTGGAAGAAAACTTCTCAGAGTCCCTCAACTCACTGAGATTTGCCTCCAAGGTAAACCAGTGTGTTATTGGCACTGCACAAGCCAACAAGAAATAGAAAGGCCAGTCTTTGTGTCCTGTTTTTATGTATGCAAAAGAGGTGATATTTGTAATTGAAGTCATTTATTTATTTATTATAAGTTTTGGCAACTCATTTTAACCATATATTACACAATAAAGTTATCCTAGCAAAAAAAAAAAAAAGCAAAATTACATCAGTAAAACAAACAAACAAAAAAACTATTAAAACAAGACAATCTCCAACCTCAGTATTTCATTGTTGATGCTTTAGAACTAAATCCTGAATCTAGGGTATAGAATAATCAAAATTACTTCTAACCCATAAAGCAAGAGAAAGACAAATAAATGCTCAATGTAAATACACTGCACTTAGGCACTGAAAAGTGCTCTGAAAAGTCATCAAGAAACATTTTTTGACTGGGAAAGGAGGTTGACTGTAGTCATGTGAGAATGAGTAACAAGCAATGGACAGCCCAAGTACTAAAATGGCATAATACTAACTAACATTTATATAATGCTTTAAGGTTTTCAAAGTCTTTTACTATGTATTATCTCATTTGTCGAGACTAACCCCTTCATTTTATAGATGATATGGTTGGGGCTCAGAGTAACCAAGGTCAGTGAGTTATTGGCATAGGTGATATTAGAACCCAGATCTTCTAACTTTCTGAATTTCTTTTGGCTTTCTCCTTTTTCTTTCCTCTTCATCTCTTAACTCTACAGTCTGGTTTACAGCCTCATTGTGCAACTAAAACAGCTTTCTCCATAGTTACCTTTTAGTCTTTCATCTTTTAATTTAATCTTTTAAAAGTCTACATCTTTGCCAAATCTAAAGGCTTTTTCTCAATTGTCATCCTTCTCTGTAGATTTTGACACTGTTGATCACCCTCCCTTAAATACCCTCTTTAAATTTTCATGACATTGTTCTCTCTCGGTTATCCTCCTGTTTGATTGACTGCTCCTTCTCAGTCTCCTTTGCAGGATCACTGTGAATCTGGGCAAGTCACTTAACCTCTGGCTTTCACAGTTTCCTCAATTGTAAAATGGGAATAATTATACCCTGAACCTTTTTCTATTTCTATGCTATAGAGTGGAATTGGTTCTGTGAATAGTTACTGTACTTCCAGCCTGACTGAGATAGAAAGACCCAGTCCTTTTAAAAAGGGGCGGGGAGCGGAGGGTTGTATCTATTAATATAATTATATAGTTTGATTTGTTTTTGTTTTTTATTTAATTAAATATAGTTGTCATTTTCTTAATCTTAAACCATCTTTGAATCCCTGATAACTTGATCATAGTTAACATAATTTTCATGTATTACTGCAATGTTAGTTAAATTTTATTTAAAATTTTTATAGTTCTTTACTTTTTATTTCATTAATTTAGACATTAGAAGTATTTTGAGAGTTTGGTAAAATCTTTGTTTTTTCACTTTTAAACAATTTGTATAACATTGATATTTTTCTTTACACATTTGCTAGAATCCACCTGTGAATCTGTATGGACTAGAAGTAATTCTTTTACTCTTCAATTTCTTTTTCTGACATTGTATTAAAATTGCTATATCATGGGGCAGTGAAGAGAGTGCTGGCTCTGGAGTCAGGAGAACCTAAGTTCAAATCTGCCCTAGCTATGTGACCTTGGGCAAATACCACTTAACCCCAATTGCCCTGCCTTTCCCCACTCCAAAAAAAAATCCTATATCTTTTTTTTTTTTTTTTGCTTTTCTTTTGGAGGGCAGTTGGAGTTAAGTGACTTGCCCAAGGTCACATGGCTAGTAAGTGTTAAGTGTCTGAGGCTGATTTGAACTCAGGTCCTCCTGACTCCAGGGCTGGTGCTCTATTCACTGTGCCACCTAGCCACCCCCCTATATAATTTTCTACGACTGGAGTAGTTTATTTTGCTTTTTAAAATTAGACAATCCTATTACATCTAAATTCTCAGTTTCATTGTCATGCTGCTCATAGTGAATGGTGATAATTCTTTGCATTCCTTTCTGATGATTGTGATTTCATCTTGTAAATTTTGTTGATTTAATTTCCTCTCTCTTTTTAATTGGGTTAGCTAAAGGTTTGTCAGTTTTATTAGTTTTTTTCATTGACATAGCTTTTAGTTTTAGTAATTCTATATTCTTTTTCAATTGATCTATTTTTTTTTTTTGGCTTTTTGGATGGCAATTGGGGTTAAGTAACTTGTCTAAGGTCACACAGCTAGTAAGTGTTAAGTGTCTGAGAGTGGATTTGAACTCAGGTCCTTCTGACTCCAGGGCCGGTGCTCTAGCCTCCCCTCAGTTGGTCTATTTTCTTCTTTGACTTACGAGATTTCCACTAATTTGCTCATTTTTCACTTTTTCTAATTTTTTAAGTTGTATATTCAATTCACTAATAGTTTTTCTATAATTTTTCCTCTAAGGGCTGCTGTAACTACATCTTAGACATTTTGTTATTGCAGTCTTATCATTATTCTCTTTCATACAGTGTTTCTATAATTTGTTGTTTGACAAGGATGTTTGTTCTTTGTTGAGGATGTCATTATTAAGTTTCCATTTAGGTCTCAATCTTTTGTTTGTGTTCACTGTATTAACTACTATTTTTATTGCACTAAGATCTAGTTAAAAAGTTAGCATTTCTGCTTTTTTACATTGGTCTATAATTTCTCTGTGCCCTACAACATGGCTTATTTCTCTAAATGTAGTATGTGGTGTTGAAAATATGTATATATATTTTTTATGTTCCCATAAATGTTAGCTCTAAATTCTCCAAAACTTTGGTCAGTTTTATATTTTCCTATTTGTTCATCTTGCTCTTAGATATGTGAAGCTCAGAGGGAGGAACGTGGAAATTTCCTATAAGTTTGCTGCTATCTGTCTTTATGGAATTTGGTTAACTTTTCCATATTGAATTCTTTACACAATTCTGCCTTACTTAAATCCAGTTCACATGCAAGTCAAGACATCACTCTCCTGATGTCATTGGTCCTCTTCAAGAACAAAGGATGAATAACTATAAGATGCTATACTAATGGGTATTCAATAATATTGATAATAATTTATTGTCTAATGTTCCTTTGAGCATAATTTAGTTACCCTCTTTATTTCAGTACAATGATTTTTTTAAAAAATTTGCATTGATAGTATGATTGCAACTCCTGCTCTTTTTTCCTGATTTACTGAAATATAGTGAATCTCATTCTAGCCCCTCATCTTCATTCTATATTTTTTAGCTTGTTTCTCATATAAAGAAATGATTGGGCGTGGCTAGGTGGTACAGTGAATAGAGCACCGGCCCTGGAGTCAGTAGGACCTGAGTTCAAATTTGGCCTCAGACACTTAACACAAGCCATGTGACCTTGGGCAAGTCACTTAACCCCAATTGCCCTACACAAAAAAAGCAAAAAAGAAATGGTTGGATTTTCTTTATCTATTTGATTATTTTATTTTGTTTTCTTGTTTAATCCATTCACATTTCAGGTTATGATTATGTTTCTATATTCATTTATTTCCTTTGTACTACTTTTTAAAAAATTCCCTGTCCTTTTCTTAGGTCAGTACTTTGTTTCTGCAATTAATTTTCTTTATACTATTTTTCTTTGAGTCTTTTCTTTCATGGTTCTCTCTCACCCTCCTTTTTGCATACACTATCACAAGCTCTTTGGATTTACTTTGATTTTTAATTTTTCTTCCTTTTTGTTTATCCATTTTTCCCTCTTTTGTCCATTCCACATCCTGTTAAGCAATTAATTCATAATAGTTGCTCTATTCCTCTTCTATTTTAGGAACTTTTTTTATGGTTCCCTTTTCTAGGAAGTTTTCCTTAACTTTGTCCTCATTATTTATCTTCTTTTTTAGTGTATATGGAACTTCATTTTTTTTTTAACTCATGGCCTGTACCCTAATTTCTTCCTTTATTATACCCTATGTGTCCCTCATGGAATTAAGGCTTCTTATGTGCCAGTTTAAACCCTCTTCTTTCCAGTTTCTACATTGCTTACTTCATAGATCTTACTCTATCATCCTTTCACTTTTAGAAATAGCTCTTTCAGTACTGGAAGGCAGCAGTACCATGTTGTAGGAATCTCCCCATGTCCCAAATAGTGAGTTCTAGTCCTACCCACTTTTTCTACTATGTTCATTCTTTATCCCAAGGAGAAAGTAACTTTTCTTTTCCTCTTTTTAAACAAATTGGGGTTAAGTAACTTGCTCAAGGTTACTAGAGCTAGTTATTTTTATGTATGGGTACTCATTTTCTGAGGCCGAAACCAATCCCAGGTCCTCCTGACTCTGGGGCGGGGGCTCTTACTCACTGCACCACCTAGCCGTCCCTGAGAAAGCATCTTTTCTCTAGCTCTGTCACCCTTCATTACTCTGGATGCCAGATGACTTACTAAATCATACTTCCCCTCTCCTCAGACAGTATGTGGCTCAGAGAGGCATAATAATGTATTCCCAGAAAAGGGCAAATGTGCCCCATACTAAGTGCACCATGAGGTCTTCATATCCTTCCCTGTAGGGAATGCTTTTCAGCAGTACCCTTTCTACTCAGTATCTGAGGGGAGAGCTCTCTTTTCAGGCCTTTTCCTCTGCTCCCTTCATCCTATTCTCCTTCAACCTCTTGTCTTGTTGAAAAATTACAGGAATCACCATTCCTTTGCTGTTCATGCATAAACTTAATGGGGGTGAAATCACCCATATCACCCTCTGTAATCCTACACCTTTTGTGCAGCCTGTAAATCTGCCATTTCCTGCTGTAGTAGACATTGACTCACCTGTAAGGACCAGGGTATTTAGCCCATGATACATCAAGTAGTCTTCCATTTTTGTTTCTTCTGATTCTTTCAAGTTTTCCTTAAAATCTTAAACCTTTTGGTCTTAAATCCTTTGATGGTCTTTGCTTTTCTGTCTTTTATACCACAAATCAATCATTAAAAAAAAAAAACCTTATCTATAAGCATGAGATAATTAATATCATTTTTTGATAATTATACTTCTTTACCTTTCTTATGCTTCCTTTTGGGGTGTTTTCAAAATAAATCATCTGGGGACCTCTGCTCTTAAGTAGATGCCTTAAATGCCTCTTTTGTTGAATGTCCTCCTATTCCTTGCTGTTTAATTAGACTCAGATTTGCAGGATATGTCAGTTTGGACAACAGCTTGAATTTCTTTGCTTTTTGGAATATATCATTCCATTCTTTTCAGTAATTTCATGGGAATACTTCTGTATTATCTGAAGTTTTCCCTCCACATTTAAAGGTCTTGTAAAAATGTACATTTCTTATCCAGCTCTGGTTTTTTCGTTAGAAATACTTGGAAAGGGGCGACTAGGTGGCGCAATGAATAGAGCATAGGCCCTGGAGTTAGGAGGACCTGAGTTCAAATGTGGCCTCAGACACTTAACACTTACTAGCCATGTGACCTTAGGCAAGTAACTTAACCCCAATTGCCCTCAAAAAAATTAAAAAAAAAAGAAATACTTGGAAGTCCTCTATTCTACTGAAGGTCATTTTTTCCCTCATAGTAAGATTATACTCAGTTTTGCAGGTAAGCTGTTCTAGGATATAAGCCTAGTTCTTTTGCCTTTTTGAATATTGTATTTCATGATCTCCTCATTTATAGAAAACTGCCAGGTTTCACGTGATCTTAACTATAGTTCCTTGGTACTTGAACTGCTTCTTTCTGAATGCTTGTAGTATTTTTCCTTTAATGTTAAGGAACCTCTGGATTGGGCTGTGACATTTTGGGAGACTTGGCATTTTAGGGTTCCCTTTGGAAGGTGTTTGGTGGCTTCTTTCTATTTTCCCCTTGCCCTCTGGCTCTAATAGATGTGGACAGTTTTTAGTAATGATTTCTTGAAATAGAATGTACAGACTCTTTTTTCTAGGTAAGAGAAGACATCTTCACATTTTCTTCTATTTTTTTCAGTCTTTTGATTGTGTTTTAATCTTTCTTGCCACCTCATGAAGCCACTGATTTCTGTTGGTCTCTTGTTTGCAAGGAGAGTGCTAATTGGGTAAAGGTTTACTTTTCTCTTCAAAGTTATTCACTTTCTAATTTTTTCTCCAGTTTTTATTTCATTTTAAAAGTACCTTGCTTTATTTCTTGTAGGTAATTATGTAATCTTCCGCCTCCTGCCTTGATTCACTACACCTTTTACAATTTCTTTTTTTTTTTTTAGTCTCCAGATTTAAAATAATTATTAATACTTGTCAGTGTTTTGTATTTTTTTTAAATGCACCTTTCTACTTTTTGTTTCCCCCAATTGTGGCTATATGCCAAGGCCAAGCTGTGTCCTCTGCTGCAGTATTGAGTGGAGTGGTCAGCCCTGCTTGCTCTTGCTCTGGGCCTCCAGTGTTCTTTTGCCGACTTCTGACCATTACAGTGAGGCCCCTCCATATTATTGAGGTTCAAAATGCTAGATCTTCAGGACCTTTTGGCATCTCAAGATACAGTTCTAGAGACCTTAAAGTCCTTACTCATGGGCTGCCCCAATTCTATACTTGTGCAGTTGACCTTTGGAACTCATGTAGAGGACTTTTAAATTGAATTGGGAGAAATGTATCGTATTAAATGTGGCTTTTGAGATATTTTTACATCTTGCCTGTCATCCAGCATGTTAGCTATCACTCTTAACTTACATGCTAACTGAGTAAGTATGTAATTTATTCCTTCATCCAAGTGTTTCATTGATAGGTTGAATAGCACAAGACCAAAGTTAGAATTCTGTAATTCTAGACATTGCCTCTATTCTAATAGCTACACGTTCTTTCTTTTTAAAAATTAAATTGGTTTGTTTATTTACTTTTAGTTTACAACATTTGGTTCCACAGCCCCTTGAGTTTCAAATTTTCTCCCCTCCCCCCTCCCCCCGCCATCATGGCAGCATGCACTCGAATATAGGATCAACAAATATCTTCACATTAATCATTAGTCAGGTTGTAAAGAAGGATTATAACTGATGGAATGATGAGTAGGAAAGAGGAAACAAAACAAAACAAGAAAAAGAGACATAGTAAGTAGTTTGTTTCAATCTGCATTCAGACTCTGCAGCTCTTTCTCTGGATGTGGATATCTCTTTCCATCATGAGTCTTTTGGAGTTGTCTTATAACCTTACATTGCTGAGAGGAGCCCGGTCTATTGAAGTTAGTTGTCACACATACATTGTGTCTGTGATTATGTACAGATTTCTCCTGGTTCTGCTCTCCTCACTCAGCATCAGTTTATATAAGTCTCTCCAGGTTATAATGAAGTCAGTCTGCTCCTCATTTCCCATTACTTTCATATACCACAACTTGTTCAGCCATTCCCCAATTGATGAGCATCTCCTTGATTTCCAGTTCTTTGCCACCACAAAAAGAGCCACTCAAAATTTTATATGTATGGGTCTTCCTCCTACTTCTCTGATCTCTTTGGGATATAACCCTAGAAGTGGTATTGCTGAGTCAAAGGGTATACACTTATTTATAGCCCTTTGGGCATAGTTCCAGATTGCTCTCCAGAATGGCTGGATTAGCTACACTTTCTAATGAGTACTTTTTGGGTCTGGTCATTTTTACTCATAATGTAGTCTCTCATTTACTAATCATGTATTAGATAATATATGTGATATGTTGCACCAACTTTGAAATATCATTTAATATTAGTTGCTATGATGCTGCTGCTACTGCTGCTGCTCTGAATTCACTGTTATGTGGCTGGCACCTCTTCTTTTCCCCAAGGATCACCCCAAGGCTTTGTCAAAAACTTTCCTGAAATTTAGGTACTATGTCTATAGCATCCTTTTGATCTACCATCCCTAATAACTTTGATCTACCATTTTCTTAAAAAAAAAAAAAAGAGAGAGAGAGAGAGAGAATTAGGTTAGTCACTACTTAGGATTCAGCTTCATGGTGATTGGCCTCTCCAGCTTTTCACTAGGATTGGTGATAGTTGGTAAGATCATAAATGTAGAGCTGAAAAGGAACCGAGGAAGTTATCCAGTCCATCCTTTTCATTTTACAAATAAGGAAACTTGATGTTGAGATACATTAAGAGACTTGTGTAATGTAACACAGGATTTAAATCCAGATCTGAGGTCCCTTCCATCTCTAACTCTCTGATTCTATGATCCACTGACTCCTAAGCTAAACACTTTCCAATTATACCAATTAAACTTTCTCTGGAGGCCCTTACTGTGACCCTCTGCTGCTGAGAACTAAGGTTACCTCCTGTCCATAATGAAGCAACAGAATAGATTGTTTAGTATGATTTGTACTTAAGTTTTTAGAAATGAGACTAGCTATAAATATACTTGAATGCTTATTACAGATTTATTTCTGGAAAAACAGTATTTTGTTCCTTAGTAAGTTCCCCAGTTAACTTCTAAGTCTTTATGGTCTTTTTTCTTCTTCTTGATTATAATAGACCTTTGGGAATTATTTAAAGCACTTTCATAGCAAACCCTAAATGAAATTTTGAAATGTGATCATCAAATTAAAAATAAGCATTATTGGGGCAGCTAGGTGGCGCAGTGAGTAGAGTGCTGGCCCTGGAGTCAGAAGGACCTGAGTTCAGATCCGGCCTCAGACACTTAACCCACACAAACAAACAAAAAACCTAGCCGTGTGACCTTGGGCAAGTTACTTAACCCCAATTGCCCTAAAAGGGGCGGCTAGGTGGCGCAGTGAGTAAGAGCTCCGGCCTTGGAGTTGGGATGACCCGAGATCAAATCCGGCCTCAGAAAATGAGCACCCACACATAAATAATGACTAGCCGTATAACCTTGAGCAAGTTACTTAACCCCAATTGCTTAAAAAAAAAAAAGCATTATTAATTAAATTGAGAAGCAGCATGGCAGTAGAGGGTTAGACTTGGAGTCAGAAAGATCTGGGTTCAAGTCTTGCCACTTAACCTTTAAGTGCCCCAGACGAATCCTCATGACTGTTCATTCAGTTGGGGAGCATATGTTAATCTGGATTAATAGAGGCAGTTTCCACATACATTCCACACATTTGAAATCTGGATCCCTGTAGCACCAATACAATATTCACAGCACCTATGGTAGCTATGAATATGCTGGTATAATTCTGAATCACAAAATATAACAGACTCTACATATAGGAAGACAGAAGCAAAACATTTATTCAGACACCAGAAAGTCAAATCCCAACACCAGAAAACCAAATTAATCATAGCACAAAGAAATCTATATACAACAATGCTGCAGAAAGCAACAACATTCCAAAGCCTTCCCACAAACAAATGCTCACAAGCCTAGCTGTCTCCTTGCTTATGTCTTCTCTCCTCCCTCCATTCTAACTGCTCTGGCTCCCAGCTTCCTCTCAGCTCTGCTTCCCCCTTCAGCAAACTCATCCCTCCACAGGTTCCATGTAATTACATTCAACATATTAAGTGGCAGGGAAGATCTTCAAATTCCCAATACCATTACAATCCCTCAGTCAGTTTCCCATCCTAGAAAAATTATTTGCACATTAAAGGTATTTCTTCTTTTACTATCCAGAAATGAGCATTTCCAGAAATGAGGAGGAAACTACTTTGCTCATCTACTAAACTCATTAAATGTCCTCTGATCTCTCCCTTCTCTTCTTCACCCATTTCCCTCCCTTCCCACTGTCTCTTTTTCTCTTTCTCCCTTCCTCTTTCTCTCCTTCCTTTTCTCTCCATTCTTCCTTCCCTCTCTTCCCCTCCCCCAGAAGAGGTGACTTAAACTGGCCATAATCTGCTGAGTTACCCTTAGTGGTGATGATAAATGAGTTGATGAACTTTAATTTTTTGTTGTGAAAACATCACAAATAGGAACCAGACCTGGTGATTCTGATGGCCATTTTAGTTCTCTAAGCAGTGACACAAACCGGTATCTGAATTACTTCCTATGCACTCAAAGCTGCCTTCTACAGAAGGTTTGAGACTTCAAAGAGGGAACATGGGGGAAAATATGCTGGAAATTTTATAAATAGACAGTTATCTGTACTAGCTCATCACAGATGGATGATTTTTATCACCTCTGAAGGTCTTCTAAGCTGTAAACATTGAGGGGATTGCTTGAAGGAAAATTTTTAAATCATCAAAGATTCTTGAATTAATGTGGCTTTTGTTTTTCAGTAAGAACTAAACAATTACACAGAAATTGTAATTTAAAAAGAGTTTTGGCAGTTTTATTTTATAGGGAAGGCAGTATACTTATGTTTGGTTTTAAAGCAAAACAAATGAAAGATGATATGAACTTGGCACTTGAAACATGCTTGGAATCTGATGTGTGTAGTGGTTTTCTGTGGGAAAAGAACTTTGAATATTGTCTTTCCCATGGATGAATTACGTATAGGAAAAAAGCAAGTCTGTACCAATGAAAGATCTGAAATATGCAGTGGTTGAAAAGGAGGTTCTTAATTATAGAAATACAAACCGGATGAAATTATCACAGTATAGGGCAGTCCCAAATACGAATGAACTGTTAAAAAGTTTTTTGTTTTGTTTATTAACTAAGTGTAGGCATAACTTGCCTAATGCCATTAATTCTTCCATGAAAAGATAACTTGAAGCAAAACAAAAATTTTGTAGTCCTTCCTTCCTGCCTTTGTTCTATCCTTTAATTGTCCCTCAGGTGTTAATGATATCTGTGGGGGTGATCACCTTGTCTTGGAGGGTACTGCCAACAACCATGCTCTGATTAGCTAGGCTTATTATCCATCCTTTTCTTTAGATATAGTTTAAATGTAACTTTTGAGTCCTTTCTCTTGAATTTTGTGCACTTTCCTTCATGCTATCCACCACAATTCATGTTCTCTAAATACCCTCACAAGGTAAAATGTCTTTTTCATCAAGTGAATGCATGAAATTGCCCTTCACAGTACAGGACCACAACTATATGAGACCTTTGGGGCAATTTTGAAGGGATGTATTTTAACTTAAGGATATGTACAGTCTGACTTTGCCCTCAAGCATGTGAAGAAGTGAATTTTAGAGAATCAACTATAAGGGACCTTAGGAGTCATCTAGTTTAAATATTTCAATTGACAGATAAAGAATTTAAATTGAAGATTACCTGAGGCACAGTAGAGGAGCTATATAGAGGACATAATAAATGTGAAATCAATCTAAAAAAATAATTTAGAGTCATATTGTGAGGGGGCTTTAAACAGGAGGAGTTGTATTTTATCCCAGAGAAAGTGGGGAGCCATTGAAGCTTTTGAGCAGGGAAGTGAAATGGCCAGATATGTGTGTTATTATGTAAATTTGTCAGCTGTGTGAAATATGGGTTAGAGAGGAGAGGCACTGAAAGCAAGGAGATCAATTAGGAAATTAGAAGTCCCTAACTCTGAATTTTTGATCCTATAAATGAATCAAAAGTTTCAGACACATTCTTTCTATACCTGCAGCATAAGGCAATTTTGTGCCTAATGTAGGTCATCTCTGAATTCCAGGTGCTCAAACATTTTGTTTACAGGGTATTTATTTCTTTTTGCTACATGCAAAAGCCTATTTTTAAACTTTTTCTTCTTCCTTACAAAGGACTCCTTTTTCTTTATATTGTAGGTTATGGTACTTAGTATCAGAATGTCCATAAGAAAATTGAGGAGGTTTATGACTATCAGTGATGCAACAGCTTGGCACAGGGTTGCATTTCTCCTTAAAGCATGTGAATGGGAGCTGAAAAATAAGTTGACATAATTGTAGTCAGTCTTAAATGGGGAATTGGAGGATGAAGTCTGGCTCTCTTCAGTGGGAATGCTTTTTATGAAATGAAAGTTATCTGCCTTAGTGAGTATTTATCTTTATTTAGCAAGAATTTATTAAGTGTCTACTATTTGCCAGGCACTGATGTATGTATGCAAAGTTAAGAACAAAACAGTGCTTGCCCTCATGGAGTTTACATTCTCCTGGAAGGAACTAACATGTACACAGATCAGTAAATACAAAATATTTACAAAATAAGGTACATTTTGGGGGAGGGAGCACTAAGAGGTAGAATTAGGAAAAGTTTTTTGTGGTAGATGGCATTTTAACTGAACCTCTAAGAGGTAGAGGTGATAAGGAGTTCATTTTAGGTATGGAGGACATCCTGTGCAAATATATGGAAGTGTAGATGGAATATCATTTATTGAGATCAATAAGTAGGCCAATTTGGCTTGAATATACCATGTAGGATAGCTAGGTGGCAAAATAGATGATGTACTGGACTTGGAGTCAGGATTGTTTGAAATCTATTTTTACTTCAGACACTAGGTGTGTGACATTGGGTGTCAATTAACTTTTCTGTGTCTCAGATTCTCATTTATGAAATGAAGGGTAGAGGAGGCTTTGATGGCTTCTAAGGTCCTTCCCCCTCTAAATGATAAGCCTACAATTAATCCCAGAAGAGTAGAGCTATACTATACTATGAGCTCCTTCATGTCAAGGTCAGGGACTTCTTCAGCTTTGTATTTTCCCCCACTATCCTCTCAAATCCACAGATACACAATGCTTAGGCCAGTGCCTTAACACCTAATAAATAGTCCTCAGAATATCTTTATTAGTCTATAAAACATATGTATTGACTTTCTGTCTTTTTTCATTTGTTTGTAATATTTCTGTGCCCTAATAGATGTCCAATTTTTATAAAATTCTTATGTGGTCAGAGAAATATGTATATTTTTTTGCTGTCCCATTTAAAAGACACCATAAGACTTTTAACTCTAGTTTCTCCAGAAATTTGTTCAGTTCTCTGTTTTCCCTTTTGTTTTTCTTTCTGTTAAACTTCTCCAAAACTGATAGAGGCATATTGAAGACTCCTGCCACCATTGTTTTACTGTCTGTCTTGAAGCTCAGATAATGTTTCCTTTATGAATTTGGATACTAAGGCACCTGGATCATATGTTTGTTACTGATATTATTTGTTATTTGTGATTCTTTTCAGCATAATATAGTTTCCTTGTTTATTCCTTCTTTATTTTTTGAATATTTCTTTTTGCTTTGCCTGATAGATAGTGGAAAAACTCCTGCTTTTTTGAATCTACTTGATGTATAGTAAATTTTTTTTCAATTCCCTCAGGTTTATTTTGTTATATACAAAATAAACTTTTTTGTTTTGCTTTTTAAGTGTGATTCTCAGAAGCAACAGATTGTAGGGATTTTTTAAAAATCTAATCTGTCATATTTTCATTTTATTGGATTTTTAACACATTCACATTTAAAGTTATAAAATTATTAGCTATATTGTGTCATATGTTATATATGTTATATTCTCCATTTGTTTCTATTTTTTTCAATATTATTTAGTATTATTTAGTTCCTTCATTTACTTTACTTTAATCTTTTTTGAGCTGACCCTGTTCCCATTGGCTTCTTTCCCTCACCCTTGATCTCTTCTTGTTTGTCACCCCTTTCTCTTTCTTTCTTTCTTTTTTTTTAGTTAGTTCCGCTCTCCTGTTTTTATCTGGTTATATATTTCTTCTCCATCTTTTCTTCTCAGTTAGCCAAATAGATTCTCCCTTCTTATCCTTCCCTTCAGCTGGTGCTATTCATCAATTTTTTGTTTTTACCCCTTTCCAAGATAGATTTCTCTCATTCTCTTCATTATCCATATTCTTTTTCTGCTTACTATAAAGCCTTACTCTCTGATTCATAAACCCTATACTCAGTCTGGTCTCTCTCTTTTTTTTGTATTCTTCATACAGTCAGAACTTCCAAGGTATCCATTCTTGGCTCATCCCTCTAGGCACTTTCTGCCACTGCCTTTTAGGGTTTATCCTATGGAGTCTCCTTTCCTACTGTGTCTCACTCTCAGAACATTGCCAATCATTGTAGATATCAAAGAGGACATTCCCCTGGAGTAGGATCCTTACCCATCACTGATCTATAGTCTCTTGTTAACCTTTTTTTTTTTAATATTTGCTTGAAAATCTCCTTTTGTCCATGCTTTCTTATGCCTCCAGGTGTTTTGTCTCTAAGGGTTCCAGCTGGGGGAGTGATATGGAGAGAAGGCAGAATCACAGGTAGACTTTGTAAGCACCAAATCCCTCCTATCTCATCCAGTATAGGGCTCCTGCCTCCCTTCACCCATCAGAACATTCATCAGTAAGACTTCTGCCTCCCTCTTCACCCACTCCTCTGTAGATTCTTCATTGCTAACCTTTCATTTTACCCCAGTGTATCATTTGCTCTTCTCTGTCTCCCTGTTTCCTCTACCCCACCCCCAACCCTGTTCTCTTCTTTTTTGTCTTTTTGAAGGGGGGAACACAGGGCAATTGGGGTTAAGTGACTTGCCAAAGGTCACACAGCTAGTAAGTGTTAACTGTCTGGAGCTGGATTTGAACTCAGGTCCTCCTGACTCCAGGACAAATGCTCTATTCACTGAACCACCTACCTGCCCCACCCCAACCTCCTTCTTGTACTGTCTTCTGTTGTAGTGTAGTCCCACAAAAGAAACATTGACCTTTAGTCAGGGTCTTGTTAGGTTCAATCCATGATGCCTTCTGTCTCTCTCTTCATTGTTAACTCTACCAGATTTCTGCCTTCACCCCCATCTCCTTGTGTACATTTAAAAAGAAGTCTCTTATTGGTCTCTCTGTTGTCACTCTGTTGCTGTCCTTGCTAGCCTCATTTATTCACTACTCCTGCATTTCTGTTGTTTGAGGTGTTAGAGAAGAAAATGATTTCTTCAGTTCTGGTTTGCTTTTTAAAAAATGTTTCACATTTTTTATTTTTGAATGCCCATCTTTTGTCCTGTGTAGTTAAGCTCAGATTTGCAGAATCACTCTGGCCTGCATCCTGAGCTCCATAGCTCTTCAGAACACATATTCCATTACTTCCTCATTTTTCTGTTGGGTGTGGATAGTCTTGCCTTATTTGAATGTCCTTTCCTGTGCATTTGAAGGTCTTTCTCCTGATGACTTGAAGAACTTTCTGTTTCTGAACTGAATTGTTAAATTGAATTATTATGGATCTTGGAATTTGTAGCCCTGGGCTTTTTTTCTGCAGGCCATCTGTGAAGTTTTTTGGTTGGAATTTCATTTTCTATGTTCAGGAATTTTAGACAGTTCTATTATGATGTTCATTATGATGTTAAAGATTTTTTGTCCTATTATGTTCTTCAGGGAAACCTATGATCCTATAAGAATATGTCTTCAAGATCAATATGCTTTACTATAGGGAACATATTTTCTTTTAATGGTTTTGTTTGTTTGTTTCTCTTCTTCTGGGGTGTCCTTTACTTCTTTATATTTACACTCCCAGTGTATTGTTCTCTCTTTTGTTTAGTGAGGGTTCCCATTGAAGATTTCAGTTTTTCTCTTCTATTCATTATTTTTGCTGTGTAGGACATAAATTCTGCTATCATAATTCTCATTTTTCTTTTAAAATACTCAGGAACAGTGTGTTTTGGTTCTGTGTTCTCTTCAAATTGCACAGGATCCTCTTTCACATCCAAGGCTGGATCATTTTCCTTCGTTCTGCAGTTTTTATTCAGATGCCTGAACCTGTTTACTAAATTTGTTGGCCATATTTTCTTCTGTTGTTACTGGTTTTCCTATAGAATTATCTGTTTATGTGTAAGATCTTTGAAATGTCTTATTCCTGAAATCTTTGGTACATTTAGTCTTTTCCCCCCATTATTTTCCTTATCATTCACTCCCTGACTCCCTCCCCTCTGATTTTGTTTTTCTTTGGGACTGGCTCTCAAAGCATCCTAGCTTCTTCTTACACTAGGCATTTCACAGTTCACCAGCCTTGGTCTCTGTCCCAACTGACTTTTTGGGTGATCAAAACTTGTCTTAGCTGGATATTGTGCTCTTCCCTTAGGCTTTGAGAAATGCTACATAGCCTCCCATAAGCACAGTGTCCTGTCCTGGTGACCTTTGTCGTTCCCTTTGTTCATTAGTCTTCTGGCCCAGCACCAGAAGTTAAGAGCCCATTTTCCATGGCACCGGTAGTTCTGCTTCAGCCCTTGGCAAGTTTTTGTTCATGAAGGGTTATAGTCAAGCTGACTGTTAAGGACTGAGCAAACTTTAGCAGCCTGGAGCCAGGGTCTCTTGTAGGTCAGTAAACATCAAGTTCTTGGTTTGGGTTTTTTTTTCCTTTTTTTTGGATTCTGGGTGTCCTATGCCATGGAAATGGCTAAAATTGCTCTATCTTTGGTGCACAGTTTCTATTTTGGAGATGTTTGAGAGGTCTTGGTATCAGAGAAAATGTCTAGTCTACCATCTTGTTGCTCACTTGTAGTTCCAACGCAATATTCACAGCACCGACAGCAACTATGAATATGCCAGCATAGTTCTGAATTACAAAATATAACAGGCTCTCCTTATAGAAGACAGAAGCAAAACATTTATTCAGGCATCACAAAGCCAAATCCCAACACCAGAAATTCAGTTCATCATAGCAATAAAGAAATCTGTACAAAATATTACCACAGAGAGCAACACCATCCCAAAGCCTTCCCACAAACAGAAGCCTCACTATCTCCTTGCCTGTGGTCCTCTCTCCTTCCTCCATTCTAACTGCTCTGACTCCCAGCTTTCTGCTCCACCCATTCAGCAAACTCTTCCCATCACAGGCTCCATGTGATTACACTTGGCCTATTAGGGGGCAGGAAAGATCTTCAAATTTCCCATTACCATTATATCACCTGACCTGGAAATCATTCCTTCCATTCTCTTTCAATCAGAAAAACAAGAGTAACAATAACAATAACATTAAAAAGTCTCTAAAAGTCTATACGGAAGGTTGATATTCTATGCTTCAGTGGGCCAATAAAGAATGAGACTTTGATTAGAAATGATGGGTGGTAGAATTGGAAAAGAAAGTGGTGGAGCTTACAAAGAAATGCAATGAATAGAGAGAGGCTAGCAAAATCCAAGAGTCTTGAGTGTTTAGAGCATTGGGAGAACCTGTCCCTCCAAAATTCTTCATCCCCTTCCCTGTCAGTCCCCAGCTGTGGTATATCCTCTACCTCAGGCCAGAGTAGCTCAGTACCACTTCAAGTATTCAGTCTCATTACAAACAAAGATTTTTTTTTTAATTTGGAACATTGGTAAGACAGGAGGGGATATGTACTGTTGATATCACAAATTGTAATTCAGGATAAGTTTTTCCTTTTTTAATATTTATTTTTACAAGCATTTATTATCTCTCCTATTGCCCCTCCTGATCAATAATAACCCCTCCCCATACACATACAAATAAAACCTTCATAACAAAATATGCATAGTTCAGCAAAATAAATTCCCACATTGACCATTATATACTTTAAGTCCATCACTTCTCTGGCAGGAGGTAAGTAGTACACTTTATCTTCACTCTTTATTCATAGTTTACTATTGCATTAACCAGAGTTCTAAAGTCTTAAATTGTTTTTCCTCTATAATGTTATTGTAATTGTAATTATTCATTTGATCATTTCTTATGGCATAATAGTATTCTGTTTCATTTATATATCACAATTTGGTTAGTCTTTCCCCAACAGGTAAGCTCCCCCTAGTTTCCAGTTCTTGGCTACTATGAAAAGAACCACTATAAATATTTTTGTACATATAGGTCATTTTCCTCTTTCTTTGATCTTTTTGGGGTATAGGCCTAGTAGTTCTGTCAAAGGATATACAAACTTTAATAACTTTTTTACTCATAGTTCCAAATGGCTCTCCAGAGCAGAATCAATTCACAGCTCCACCCAGACTACACAATGAGGTGGAACTTCAGAGTTTGGTTTAATTTTCAATTCCTTCTTAGTGATTTAATAAATCACATTTCATGTGATTTCTTTCTTTGAAAACTACCTGTTCTTATCCTTTAACCATTTATTTATTGGAGAATGGCTCTTAGTCTTAAAATTTTCAATTTCTTATATGTCTACACTGAGACTTTTATCTAAGAAATTTGCTTCGAGGATTTTTTTTTCTTTGCCTATTTACACTCGAATTTTAACTGTATTGTGTTTTTTGTACAAAAACTTTTAAATTTTATGTAATCAATCGTCCATTTTATTTTCTGTGATCTTCTCTATCACTTATATAGTCCTGAACTCTTTCCCTATCTGTAGATCTGAAAATTAATTTCTTCCTTGCCATCTTTGATTTGCTTATTATGTCACCTTTTGTGTCTAAGTTGTATATCATTTAGGATTTTTTTTCAAAGTTACTCTTAAGATTCTTAATGTTTTGAAATACTTTTTTTTCCTATAGAAATGTCACAAGTGGTTGTTGGTATCTATAATTGTATAATTAAAGTTCATTCTGAGTTAAATTCCTTTTTGTGGCTATTCAGGAGAATTCTATTTCTCTTTATTTCCCTTTGCATGTTCTGCAGTCCAGCTAAATTGGAACTAACTGTTCTCTGCTCTTCTCCTAACCTCTTCTGCATCAGTACATTTGCAGTTTGCCCCAGAATCAAAATGCATTCGTTTTTTACTTCTGCCTTTTGAAATGCTTCTCTTCCAAGAATAGTCAATAGTAGAAAACAGGCACACTAATAAACTGCTGTTGGAACTTTAATTTATCCAGCCAATCTAGAAAATAATTTAGAAACATTTGAGAAAATCTGTTCATAGCCTCTAACCAGTAACCCTATTGCTAGACCCCCAAGAATCTCAAAGACATTAAAAAAAATCTTACATATACTTAATATACTAAAATGTTCATAGAAGCATTTTTTTTCTGGTAGTAAAAACCTAGAAATAAAGTGAGTAACCATTGAGGTTGAACAAATTATGTTATATGAATGTAGTTTAATATTATTATGCCACCAGAACCTATGAATATAAAGCATTCAGGGAAATATGTAAAGACTTTAATGAACTGATACAGATTGAAGAACACAGAACCAGGAGAACAACATGGAAATGACTACAAACAATATAAATAAAACAACACCAAAAGGCATCTGAAATCAGAACTATGATTATTTGTCTTGATCCTGGAGAACAGAAGATGAAACATAATTTTATATTTTTTACAGTATAAACTCCTTGAGGGCAGAGACTTGTCTTATTGGCATTTTTCCATGACCATCAACTTATAATAAATGTTTGAATCAATGAGCCACATTTTATAGTACTATGCAATTAATCAGTCAGAAGTATTTATTAAGCTAGAAGTCAGTTATTGTGCCAGGTGCCTGACATGCAAAGTCAAAATGAAAGAATTCCTGACCCATAAAACAATTATATTCTACCAAGGGAGATAACACTTACACAGATGGGAATATTCAAAATATCTATAAAATAAATGCTTGGTAATTGGAGGTCAGAGAGGGAGAGGGAGGAGAAGGCTTCATGGAAGGTGGTGTTTGAGCTGAGCTTTGAAAGAAACTAGAAATTTAAGAGGTAGATGTGCAATAGGAAATCAATCAATCAAAAAACATTTATTAAGCACCTACTATGTGTCAGGCATTATGCTAAGCACTGGGGATACCAAAAGAAGCAAAATATGTTGCCTGCCCTCAAGGAGCTTGTAAATCAGTGGGAGAAACAACATATAAGCAGATGCAAACAAGCTATATACAGAATAAATAGGAAGTAGTAACAGAGGGAAGAAGCTAGAATTAAGATGGGTTGGGGAAGTATTCCTGTAAAAGATGAGATTTTAATTGGGCTTTATAGGAAATCAAGACAGCTAAGAGATGGAGGTGAGGAGGGAAAGCATTCTAGGCATAGGGGATAACTAGAGAAAATGCCTGGAACTGAGATGGAGTGTGTTTTGTTTGTAGAAAAGCCAGGAAGCCTGTGTCACTGAATTGAATAGCACATATCAAGGAGTAATGTGTAGGAAGACTAGAAAATGGTCTAAGTTATGAAGGGCTTTGAATGTCAAGTAGAGGATTTTAATTTTGTATGTGTTCCTGGAGGCAATAGGGAACCACTGGAGTTTATTAAGCAATGGAATGGGGGGAAGGAGAATGATATGGTCATATCTGTACTTTGGTGACTGAATGGAGGATGGGGTGACTGTTAGCCAGCAGATCCTACAGCAGGGTATTGCAGTAGTCTATGTGTGAGGTGATAAGAGCCTTCACTAGAGGGGTGGCAATGTCAGAAGAGAGAAGGGGGCATAGTCAAGAAATGTTGCAGAGGTGAAATTGATGGGCCTTGGCAACCAATTGGGTAGGGTGGTGGGGTATAGATAACAAGGAACCAATTACAATTCCTGGGTTGTAAGCCTGAGGTACTAGAAGAAAGGTGTTGTCCTCTATAGTAATAGGGGAGGTAGGAAGAGAGGAAGGAGGATTTATGGGGAGAGATAATGAGGACATGTTTAGTTTAAGATGCCTACATCCAGTTCAAGATGTTTGAAAGCTAGCTGGAGATGCAAGATTGGAGGTCAGCAGAGAAGTTGGGGCAACATAGAGATAGTAATTAATTCATTGGAAGCTGATGAGATCACTAAGTGAAGTAGTAGAGAGAAAGAAGAGAAGATGGCCCAGAGCAGAACCCCGAGGGACAGCTATGGTTAGAAAGTATGATCTGAATGAGGGTCCAACAAAGGAGTCTGAGGAGTGCTCAGATTGGTAGGAGTAGAACCAGGAGAGAGTGATATCCCAAAAACCTAGAGAGAAGACGGTATCAAGGAGGAATAATAAACTATATCAAAGACTGCAGGGGGTCAAGGAGAAGTACATGGCAGGTGTGGGGGTACAGCCCATGCAAAGGCACAGAGATGGGAAATAGAATGTTGTAGGTGAGAATAGCAAGAATACAATTTGGCTGGATTTTAGAGTGCAAGAGGAAAGCAATGTTTAATGAGCCTGAAACCAAGCTTAGGATGGTTCCAGGTTATGAAGGAGATTAAATGCTAAACAAGAGTTTTTAATTCTTTCTAGACATAATAAGAAACCATTAATGGTTTTGTTTTTTGAGTAGTATGATATGGTCAGAACTGTGCTTTAGGATTATCACTTTGTTAGCTATGTGGCAAGATGGATTAGAGAGAATAGAGGCAGGAAACAGACCAATTAGAAGCCTGTTAAAATATATTTCAGGCAAGAGATGACCTGAACTCAGGTGGTGTTTGTGTAAGTGGAAAGAAGGAAACAGATGCAAGAAGTATTGTGGAGGTCAACTCAGTAAGGCTTGACAGCTATTTAGATATGTGGAGAAGATAAAGTGAACAGCTAAAGATGACTCTGAGGTTGTGAAACCGAGATGACTAGAAGGATGATTCGAAGGATGATTCATGCCTTTGATGGAAATAGGGAAATTTGGAGGAGGGGGGCCTAGAAGTGGGGAGAGAAAATTGCTTTGGTTTCACATATGTTGAGTTTGAGACACCTAAAGTTTATACAGTTAGAGATGTCTAGTTAGGCAGTTGGTGATGTGGGACTGGAACTCAGGAGAGAGATTGACTGGTTATATAAATTTGGGAGACATTGGCATAGATATAAATGAATATAAGGGAACATTACTTAAACTTTGTTGCTGTTAAGTCATTTCTGCCATATCTGACTCTTTGTGATCCCATTTGGGATTTTCTTGGCATAAATAATGGAGTGGTTTGCCATTTCTTTCTACAGCCCATTTTACAGAGTTAAGTGACTTTCCCAGGGTCATATAAACAAGTAAGCCTCTGAGGCCAAATTTGAACTCAGAAAGACTAGTTTTCCTGATGCCAGGCCTGGCACTCTATCCACTGTATTACCTAGCTGCCCTATTAGTTAAACTACATGTAGTATAAAATCCTTAATTTTAAGGTTTCTGGAGGTGACTGAATCTGTCATCTACTTATATCAATTGTGTTTGACATTTGTATGAGCTTTTCATAATGTAGGTAAGCCCAAACCTAACCTTCTGCCTTACTTGGCATTTGAATTGTCTTTTAGTATTGGTTATAATTCAGTTCGATATAATATTTATTAAATATCTTTTATTTACAAGATGCTTCTCTAGTCTTCATTTCCATATATTTAAAGGGTACAAACCAACATTGCTACATCAGTAGGGATGACTACCATAACCCTTAGTCCACCATTTCCTTACTCTATCTCCTCTCCACTCCAGGAATCTCCCCATCACTGCCCTCTGTTGATCTCAACAATGCAGGAAAGTTAAAGTCATTTCTTTCCATGAAAAGTTGAGAATTCCTTGTGAATGTTATAGAGGAATTCTTGTCCAAGTATAGGCTAGACTAAATGATCTGTGGTCCTATGACCTGAAGTCACTTCCAGTTCTGAGATTGTATGATTTTATAGTATCCTAAGTCTTCCCCACCCCCCAACTATTGAGTAATTTTCTTGATTAGTGAATATGTTCTTGGGTCATACTGTATTCAGTCAACAATTTATGTCCTTAGACATCTAGATGTCTAACTTTCAGAAGATATATTTCTAATAAGTAATTTTTTAAAGGTATTATATGGAATCTGATATTTCGATATCAGCCATTTTCAATCTAGCACAAATCCCCCACTGACCTCCCACACTCTATAAAATACTTGGCCCAGTACTATCCTAAATTCATTTCTAGGATTACAACATAAGGAACTACATAACACACTTAAGGATACTTAAGATTATGGTCAGAGCACATGTAGCCTGTGAGTTATTTAGTGAATTTTATTCCCCAGAAAGTTGGTGAATCAGTTATTTGGAATGTATTTTCTTATAGTAACAACACCATAAATGATGATTTGATCCCCAAGCTAGTTCACAAAAGCCTATATAAACTACAGTTGAACTAAACTGCTAATAGCTGTCCTGAACCACTCTGAGTACTAAACTAGCTAAGTTTAACACTAGCAGTCTGGGAAAGTTTGATATAAATTATAGCAGCAGAATAGTTCTCTCAAGCAACATTAAGCAATGGCCTTGGGAGCTGGGTAAGGGTTTTAGTAGCTAAGCAAACTTCCACAGCAGTGGGGGATTTGGAGGTGAGGTGGGCTCTAGCCACATCCCCTTCATCTGCAGGTGTGTTTAATTTGAGCATTTGTAAGTTGGAAACTATACAGATTCCTAGGACTTGTTTCAATCATGAGATTATCCACTTGTGATAGAAAATGTTCAGGCTATTATCATTCATTCATTTTGTCCTTCATTCCAGCACTTGCACAGAACCAGACATGTAGTAAGTGCTATTATTTGTCCTTCATTCTCAAAGAGGATCATGGAAGGTGATGTCACTACTTGCAAGTGAATTGGATTTAAGTGAGGGAAGGCTCTGCACTGTGCAAAGTCACCAGCCTCATTCTCTCCTCTAGAGCAATCTGGATCCAGTGGCAAGATAGATCAGGATGACTGGAGATGGCCCCAGATGCAGTGGGAGACCTTGGGGTTTTTTTAACCTAAGATCTTCCCCAGGTCTCAGTTTGACTGAGACAATGCCCATTCAGTGATTAAGGTTAAGTAACAAAGGGCGCAAAAAATGGCCTCTTTTTTCTAGTCAAAACCAAACAAATCAATCTGGGAAGAGAAGACCCCGAGGGGTTCTGGTCAAAATGGAAGCAATTACTATTTACTCTGAACCATCTGAGCCCAAACAATGACCTAGTGAGGCCAAGGTCTCCCACTGTATCTGGGGTCATCTCTAGTCATCCTGAGGCTTTACCTGGGACCTATTGTTGGCCAATCCATGAGAACCTGAGTGATTTGGGTTTAAGGCATGGTCCATAAAAAAGAGATCTAGCTTGTAAATCCCAAGATATCTTGCATCAGTGATCAAAATTTATATTCCTTTGGGCAGAGCACTCCCAGGTAAGGGTATGATTCCCTATGTGAGCATAGGGAAAGGAGGGAGGGAGGGGAGGGAAGGAGGAAAGAAGGAAGGAAGGAAGGATGGATAGAAGGAGCAAAGGAAGGAAGGCAGGAATGAACTGTGCCGTTGCCTAGTTGGAACTGGCTAGTTGGGTCCTCTGTGTCACAGCTACTACTAGTCACAAATTGTTTGTTCTTTGTTCTTGAAGAGGACTATGCCATCAAGAAGGTGATGTTATGACTTGCAAGTAAAGACCTGGGAAAGACCTTAACTTTAAAAGACCAGTATTGCCTGCTACATCCTGGGCCATCTCTAGTCCTCCTGATCTATATCTTGCCACTGGACCCAGATGGCTCTGGAGGAGAGAGTGAGACTGGTGATTTTTCACAGCCCTCCCTCACTTAAATCGAAAGCTATTATGAGATATAAATAGAAGTACAAGGATGAACTTTGATATTTGTTTTTATGTTAAATTTTCATTTTTAAAAATGAGGAGTGAATGAATTACTTTTAAAAATAAATTTATTATATATTTCTAATGGTAGTGAGAATTTGAAGATCTTCCCTGCCCCCTAATAGGCTGAATGTAATCAGATGGAGCCTGTGGTGGGAGAACTTTGCTGAAGGGTGGAACAGAGCCCAGAGGAAGCTGGAAGACAAGAGCAGCTAGACAAGGGAGGAGAGAGGATGTAACAGGCAAGGAGACAGCTAGGTTTGTGAGTGTTTGTTTGTGGGAAG
This sequence comes from Gymnobelideus leadbeateri, assembly GCA_011680675.1. Classification (NCBI taxonomy): domain Eukaryota; kingdom Metazoa; phylum Chordata; class Mammalia; order Diprotodontia; family Petauridae; genus Gymnobelideus; species Gymnobelideus leadbeateri. The sequence continues at coordinate 121,635 of WOXC01000323.1, forward strand.
GCTAGTGTGGTTCTCTGCTGTGTTATGGTATATTAACTTCTTTGTTGCTATGATGGATTCAGCTTTCTGGTGTTGGGATTTGGTTTTCTGGTATCTGAATAAATGTTTTGCTTCTGTCTTCTATATGGAGTGTTATATTTTTCGATTCAGAATTGTGCCAACATATTCATAGCCACCATCGGTGCTGTAAATATTGTGTTTGCGCTATAATATTTTAGTATTTTCATATCAGCTTAGTTTCCCCCAGTATCCCCAGACAGCCATCCCATATAACCAATAGTATTTTTTAAAGTATCCTTTAAAAAAAAGGATGCAAAGAGGATAAATATTTAGTACCTACTATATGTCAAGGCTTTGTGCTAAGCTCTTTACAATTCTTATTTCTTTTGATTCTCACAACAACCTTGGGAGTTTAGGTGCTGTAAAATTTTAGGCAAATAGAGGTTAAGTAACTTACCCAAGGTCACACAGTAAGTATCTGAAGCTGGATTTGAATTCAGGTCTTCCTGATTCCAGTCTCACCATGCTATCCTCTGTACCACCTAGCTACCCCTGCCCCCTCCCTAGCTTTCTTTAAGCCCCAACTAAAATTCCCCCCCACTTTTTTTTTACTGGAAGACTTCCCTAAGCCCTCTTAATTCTAATGCCTCCCCTCTATTAAACATTTCCTATTTATCCTGGATATAGTATGCTTTGTAAATTATTTGTTTAGATATTGTTTCTCCCATTAGATTGAAAACTCATTGAAGACAAGGATTGTGTTTTGCATCCCCCAGCACTTACCACAATGCGTGGCATATAGCAGGAGCTTAATAAATTTTATTGATTAACACAAAAAGAAAAAGGAGAGGGAAAAAAAAACAATGTAGCTGATTGACACAGCAAAGAAAAAAATCTGAAAATAGATACAGCATACATTTGTGTACCTCTCCCACCTCTGGAAAGGGGTGGGGTGGAAACGTATTTTCTCATCTCTTCTTTCGAGTGGTACTTGTTCTTTGTAATTTGGCAGCATTTGCTTTTGATTTCTATCTGTGTTGCACGATGGCATATTTGTGGTTGTCCTTTCCATTTACATTAGTATTAGCTTTGTTTATGTGGTTCCTGGCTCTGTTTATTTCACTTTGTATTGGTTCTTATAGATCTCTCCTTGCTTCTCTATATTCACCAAATTTATCATGTTAATATTCTGTTATGTTTACATACTACAGCTTGTTTAGCTCCTCCCTGATCAGTGGGCATCTACTTTGTTTCCAATTCTTTGCTATCACAAAAAGTACTGCTATAAATATTTTGTTAAATGTGGAGACTTCTTTTCTTATCAATGGCCTCCTTGGAAGATAAACCTAGTAGTGATTTCTCAGGTCAAGCAGTCAGCCAATAAATATTTATTGTGCCTACTATGTGCCAGACACTGAAGATCCAGAAAGAGGCTAAAGATAGTCCCTGACCTCAAGGGTTTATAATCTAGTAGTTAAAGGGTATAAACATTTTAGTCACTTTCCAAAATAGTTGTATTTATCCATAGCTCCACCAACAATGCACCAGAGTACTTATTGCTGTTTTTTGTGGTCTTTAGCAATTTGCAGGGTATAAGGTTAAACCTTAGGGTTGTTTTTGGAACATTTTTTCATGTTTGGAATTCTTCTTTTAAGAGCTCTTTGTAAAAAAAAAAATGTCAGTTTTGTTAATGATACAATTATTATAGGCTAGTAATTCTAATGATTATTGTTGTTCATTATTTTGTTATTCTAATACTTTAACATTATGAAATTATATATTATAATCATTACTATCCTGTTATCATTATGTTATTAATAAATCTAGTCATCTCTTATCACTGCCAAAAAAAAAAAAGAACTCTTTCTTCATCTTTGATCACTTGTCTCTTGGGGAAAGGCTTTTGCTCTTATGTATATTTGTTTATTGTTTACATATCTTTGATGCCAAAACCTTATCTGAGAAATTTGATATGAAACTTTTTTTTTCATTTGACTCATACCCTTCTTATCCTACTTGCATTAATTTTGTCTTTCCCAAGGCTTTTCAGTTTCTCTTATCAAAGTTATCAGTTTCATCTTCTGTAATTGTCTATATTCCTTGTTTGGTTAAGAATATATCTCCTACCCATAGCTGTGAGAGACTTGTCATCTGCTTCTCTTCTATTAGTTTTATTAATATTATTATGTTTTAATTATGTGATACATTTAAAACGTATTATGTAATATGATATAACTTGTTGATCCAAGCTTAATTTCTGCCAGGTTGATTTCCAATTTTCCCAGCAGTTTTTATTAAATAGGGAGTCCTTTCCTCAGTAGTTTTTGTTGTTGTTGTTGTTGTTTATTGAATTGCTATAATCTGTTTGACAGGATTTTATTTAAAATTTTTGAATTGATATTCATTAATGATATTGAAGATATTGGTCAAGTGTTCTCTTGTGCTTTATCTGTACCTGGTTTAGGTATCAGGCCTGTATTTGTCTCATAAAATATTCTGGTAGGGTGCCTACTCAATTTATGAGAATAATTTGTATAATGTCAACAAGCCTATATTATGTGCTTCTATGTGACAGATACAAATATAAACAGAAAGAAAAGCAATCTCTCCCCTCAAGGATCTTACATTCTAATAAGAGAAGACAACATGTGTATATGTTTATCTATCTAGTATATGTATATGTATATATGTGTATATATATATGTATACATACACACATGCATTGGGGAAGGAGCCCATTGGATGCTTCCTGGCTCCAGGCATGGTAAGAGAAGTCTTGTGGTGATGGGTCCGTAGTGCAATCTGAAGAACATTGAAGACCTGGGTATCCTACTTTTCCCCCTTAAATTAGAAGGTCAAGGGAAGAGAAAACTAGCTAATTAGAAAGAGAGGCTGTTGGGCAGAGGTACTTCCAATGGGAGAAGTTCAAGGATGGAATGAGATTCCAGGATGTAGAAGTTTCTATGACATGGTAGAATTCCTATGAAGTAGGTTATAGCAATGCAACATGGAGAGTATTTGTACTATTTGTCACTTAAAAGTTAGATAGAATTGAAGGAGGGAGATTAGTTTCAACATTTTTTGATAGTGATATTTCTAATAATTTTTGTGAATAAATATTTTGGTATTTTAATGTTAAGTTTTAAATAAAATATAAAGCTTTTTCTTTTATTATTTCATATTAGCGGATGTCATGAATGGCTAGACACTTTGCTAAATAAGGACTGGGGATGCCAAGAAATGCAAAAGACAGGCCCTGCCCTCAAGAAACTCACAATTTAATGATTACTATGTGCCAAGCACCTACTATGTGCTAAGTTAGCTAAGGATAAAAATACAGAAGTAAAGCAGTTTATGCCTTTACGCTTACATTCTAATGGAGGGAATAACCAGTAAAATGCTGGTAAATGTTTAACAACAGCCTTTCCAAAAAAAAAAAATGTATGCAGGACACATATTCAGGTTTAATCTACCTTATTAACACTTTCTTCATCACTCTCCTGAGGAAGTTAGATGGCATAGTGGATGTGGAGCCAGGCCTGGAATCTAGAAGACCTGAGTTCTAATTGGGCTTTCAATACTTACTATGTGATCCTGGGCAAATCACTTAATCTCTGATTATTTCCATTTTCTCAACTGTAAAATGGATATAAAAAGAATATCTACCTTGAAGGGTAGTTGCTAGGATGAAGTGGGATAATATTTGTCAAGTCATTAGCACAGCGCCTCACATATAGTAGGCTCTATATCCATGCTTATTTCTCTTTTTGCTTCCCTTTCCTTAAGTCTAGCCCAGAGGTATCATACTCAGGGCTACTCTCAAGTACTACCTGGATTAAATTTAGTTGGGAGATGTTTCACAAAATAAATAAAAATACCACAAAACATAGATAATGTTAGTTAGTTTATGGTTTCAGGAATCAATTCTATTTGAGTTTGACACTTGACCTAGACAATTAACAAAACAAAACAAGAAATTTAAAGCCATGATTTGAAGTGTTTACTGATTTCTGAGATATACATGCTCATACTGAAAATTTAACAGTCAGCTCTTGGCATGAGCTTGCTCAGCAAGCATATCCCATAAAAATAGCATATATTGAGGGTTGATGACTGGGGTATTTTGATTAGAAAAATTACTGTGATGGTTGGTGAATGGATTCTTAGGTAAATTGATCAACAGTTCCTTTCTGATACCAGTGACACAGTACTGATTTGTTTCCCTTCCCCACTCCCAATTATAGAATGTAAGCTCTTGAGGGTAAGGAACTATGTGATTTTTTTTTTTCATTTTGTCTTTATATTTCTGGGGCTTAGCACAGTACCTGTTATAGAGGTGCTTAATAAAATGTTTATTGACTTATCATAGTTCTGGTGCTTGGTTGAATGAGGAAGAGTATCAAATAGAGAATACAAAGCATGTCTGAAGCTGCCTGGATATATTGAGGACAATGTCTGGGTGGGAGGTGTTTTTATTCTGCATGTACAGTTAAGAATTTGCTAAAAGTAGTACAAAATTTAATCAAACTGTATTTCTTTGGTTAATGAGTTCATTTCCTACATTTTAATGTTTCTTTTTATATGTCACCTGCATGCTTTTAATTGAATTGTGAAAGTGAAATAGTGAATAGTGACAGCCTTTAAAAAATAAAGATTAACAACTCTCATTTTGTACTTCCAGAAGTAGTTACATTGCTTTTCAGCAGGTACAAATCTTTTTAAAAATGTGTATAAGATTTCAATAGTATGCTTTCTAAAATGATCCCTGATAAATACTAAATTGTACTTTAAAACATAATACAGTGATGGAATTTCTGTAGATTTGGCAAATAGTAGATAATATTTTTCAAATTATGGTTCCTAGAATCCTGGTGTCCTATGCAATATTTATTGGTTCCTTGAGTAAATATTCTATAAGTATTTTCTTCTTAAGATTAATAATTTTAAAAATCTACATAATAAGAAATATTTGTGACACTTGTTTCATATAAAATATGCTTAATTTCCTCTGGTCAATTCCAAATTTGTCAAGTTTTCATTTATCTTCCATTTTTCCTAGAAGATAAAATGCCCCCAGACTCCTGATCAATATTTATGTGTTCTGTTGTTATTCCTTAAACTGCAGAGTGATAAAAAAAAAAAATTTGAGAAAATCTGTTATAAAGAGCAATGGACTTGGAGTACAAAAACCTGAATTGCTTTTCTAGCTTATTCCTGGCCCTGGGACTGTTTGTGGTCAAGTCACACATCTTCTGAGCTTCAATTTTGTAATTTCTTAAATGGAAATGAAACTTTATTTATTCTGCCTGAGTTGTTGTGAGGCTCAAATAATGTATGCAAAAACCTAACCATAATGGGCAATATAAATAAGTTATTTATCATGGAATGAATATTGACCTTTAAAAAATTTTTTTAATCCCAAGTTGAAATTGTTATATTCATGTATAGTTAGTTGAGTCTCCACTATCCCAGCTATAATTAGTTTTAATTGCTAATAAACTAAGTAAGTTTCTTTTTGAAAGCTACTTTACCAATTAAAACTTGAATTGTTTTTGGTGACCATTTCAAGCTGTATTTCATTTGGGGGAAAAACACTTTTTATCCAGGAAACACAATAAAAATAGTTTCTTTTTTCTCCAGACCAAATGGCAATTCAACAGACATTCCCAAAGTACCAAAATAGAGAAAAGACAGAAAATTTCTACTCTGTCCTCGAAAGTTTGGGAAAATTTTGGCAAAGAAATTGACTCTAACATATTTATTTTGTTTATTAAAAAAGAGCTAATTTATCTCCTTGCTTATTCTTCAGTGAAATAAAGAGTAAGTTTATGAGAGCAAATTGGAACATTTTTTTCTTATTTTGGTATATAGCTCTCAATCCTACCAGTTCAGTTCCAGATCCTCCTTTTGTATTTGTGGCTTCATCAAGTGATGATCTGGAGCCCTCCCAGACAAAGCTGCATCTAGAAGCCTTTCAAATCGTTCGTGAGAGAGCCATTAGATAGAAAAGGCTATTAAAGTTTCATTAGAATTCAGCATAGTGATTTCTTACCCTGTTTACCCAAGGGATTCCTAAGTACACTTAAAGGATTCATATGTCTCCAACAACTAGGAGTTGACACATACACGGTCAGTAATTCTTTTGATTTTTCAAATAATGCACAAAGTTCTAGCCAAATTACCCTGCACCATACGTCACAATCCCTCTTAGAAATACTTCTATAGCAGGAATTATTAACCTCTTTTGTTTCATGGACTCCTTTGGCAATCTGGTGAAGCCTTTGAAGCTTTTCTCAAAATGATGTTTTTAAATGCATAAAATAAAACACATACGATTACAACAGAAACCAATACAGTTATAAAAATATGTATATTTAAGTTCATAACCTGCAAGTTAAGAAACCCCGGCTCTATTTCATAGATTACTCATGGTAGAAGCAATAGGTTAATAGAAAGTTGAAAATTTAAAGTTAATTTTATCTGCTTTACCAACCAAGTTTTCTACAGTGTGATTGTTTTTGCAAAAGAACTATTGTCAGGTTACATTCCTTATCAAAGATTTTTTATTTCATTCTATTTAAAAAGAGCACTGGCTTTACATTCAGAGGACATGTGTTCAAATCTCAACTCTGATATATACCAGCTTGTTAATTTGGGCGATTTATTTAACCTTCTTGGACTTCTAAAATGATGGGGTTGGCCTACTTGGGTCCTGAACTCCCTTAAAACTCTAGAGTTTTGATACTATGATTTTATATATTTTTTTCAAAAATACATTTTTACTGATATCTTTTGTTTCTTAAATAATTATAGTTACACCAAGTATCCTTTTCCCTCCCATTCCCAGAGAATTATCCCATATTAAAAAATAGTATTTTTTGAAAAAAGCAACACAATTAAGAGATACATTGAAAAAGTCTGAAAACATGTGCAATGTGTAACCCTCGTATACCTCCTACCTTCGGGATAGTTTGGGGTTGTCTTCTCATAGCTCTTCATTTGCGTCCTACTTGATTTTTTATTTTGTTACATTCACTTCTGGTTTTGTGTGTGTGTGTGTGTGTGTGTGTGTGTGTGTGTGTGTGTGTGTGTGTAGTTCTTCCCATTTATATTATTGTAGTTATGTGTATATTGTTGGGGCAATATAGTGGAGAAGGTGCTTGGTCTTAGAATCAGAAAAATCTGAGTTCAAATCAGTCTCATATGCTTCCTTGATGTGTGACCTTGGGTAAGTCACTTAACCTCTGTTGTATCAGTTTCCTCATCTGTAAAATGGGGGTAATTATAGCACCTTCCTCCCAAGGTTGTCATGAGGATCAAATAAGATAATAATTGTAAAGCGCATAGCACAGTGCTTGACTCATAAGTGCTATGTAAATGTTGGCTATTACTTTTGTTGTTATTGTTAGCTCTGCTTACTTTACTCTGCATCAGTTCAGGTAGATCTTTCCATGCTTCTCTGTATTCATCACACACATCATTTCTTGTAGCATGGTAATATGGCATTGCATTCATGTACCACAATTTGTTTAGCCATTTGCCAATCACTAGCCATCCTTTTGTTTCAAATTCTTTGCTATCACAAAAAGTGCTACTATAAATGTTTTGTTATTTATGGGGGACTTTATTCTTTTAAGTGCCTTCCTTTTGGTATAAACCCAGTCTTGGAGTCTCTGGTTCAAAAGGTATGGACATTTTAGTTACTTTATTTGCATAATCCACATTACTTTTAAAAATGATTATACCACTTCATGTAGCTTCATCAACAGTGTATTAATGTTTCTTATTCCACAACCCCTCTGGAATTGACTATTCCCATTTTTGCTGTCTTCTACTTTGCAAGGTTTGAAGTAAAATCTCATAGTAATTTTGATTTGCATTTTCTTATTATTAGTGATTTGGAAGATTATTTCATGTGGGTGGGAATACTTTGCAATTCTTTTTTTTTTTTTTTTTTGCTTTGGAGGGCAATTGGGGTTAAGTAACTTGCCCAAGGTCACACGGCTAGGTTTTTGTTTGTGTGTGTGTGTTAAGTGTCTGAGGCCGGATCCGAACCCAGGTCCTTCTGACTCCAGGGCCAGCGCTCTACTCACTGTGCCACCTAGCCACCCCTGCAGTTCTTTTAAGAATTATTTGTTTATATCCTTTGACCATTTGTCTATTGGGTAGTGGCTATTAGTATTACCCATTTATCTTGGACACCAAACCCAATTACCCAATGGCTATTAGTATTACTCATTTATCTTGGATACCAAACGCTTATCAGAAATTTGGTGTAAAGATTTTTTGCTTTTCATCACTTCTTGTCCTGGGCATATTATTTTTCTTTGTGCAGAAACTTTTCAGTTTCATGTAATCAAAGTTATATATTTTATCTTCTGTAAGTGCCTCTATCCCAAGTTAAGAATACATCTCCTACCCTTAGCTGTGAGAGGTATATGATATACTGTCTTTAGGGGTGTGGGTGAGGGGAAGGGGGAAAAAATTGAAAAGGGAAGAGGGAGAAAGAAAGAGGCCTTGTTTTGGTTGTGGGAAGGGGGTTCTTTCTACTGATGAATGTTCCTGTGAGTGAAAAGAGATGTTCTTTGAAGGGAGAAGAGGACCTTGCTCTGGATGTTTTCTAGGAGATTTGGTACTTGAAAGGACCACTTGTCCTACCTTGGGAGGGGGGGAGTTGGAACTCCTGGAGGTGACTGGTACTTGAGGGAGTAGGAAGGCATGAATGCACAAAGGAGAAATTTTGAGGCAAATGTGGAAAAGAAGGTAACATGATTTTATTTCATATCAAAACACCATGGACTATTACAGTACTCATGCTGTATTCCTCTATTCAAATTCCTTCTCAGCAAGGTAGAGCAGGGGGTAAACTGCTGTGCCTAGAGTCAAGAAGACCTAGGTTCAAATCTAGCCTTCTGACATTGACTAGATGTGTAAAAGGCAAGTCATATTATCTCTGCCTCAGTTATCTCAATTGTCAAATGGGGTTAAATAACAGTATCGACCTAGTTGTTTTGAGGATCAAGTGAGATAATATTTGTAAAGTGGCTAGCACCTAATAGGTGCTATGTAAATGCTTATTCCCTTCCTCAGACACTAGGTAGCTGTATCATTATGGGCAAATAACTTAACCTTTTAGAGTTTCGGTTTCTTTATTTGTAAAGTGGAAGTAATAATGTAGCACGTACCTCAATTAGTTTATTGTGAGAAAAGACCTTTGCAAACCATAAAGCATAATTTAAATGTGAGTCACTTCAGAAATTGTATCAAGTATTGCTCTATGTTGCTATTTTAGGAACCAATTTTGAATATCATTTATGGAAAACTTCACTCTGCCACTAGTGCCTAACAGCAATGGCAACAATAATGTATTAATAGCTAACAGGTCCATAGCCCTTTAGAGTTTGCCAAGCATCTTATCAATGTTATTTTATCCTCGTATCAACCCTAGGAGGGAAGGGCTTTTCTTATCTCCATTTTAGAGATGAGAAAACTGAGGTAGACAGATTTGTGGTCAGTAGAGTACTACTTGTGGAATTCTAAAATGACCTGAGACTGAGTTTAGATATAAATGGAGAGGGAAGGAAAGGAATTAGAACCCCTGATTTCATAGAGAATCATCTGTGGCACTGAAAGGTTAAATGTCTTGCTCAAGGTCACAGAGCTAATATGTGGCCAAGCCATGATGTGATTCTAGTCAGTCATTAAGTCCATAAATATGTTACTACATCAGTCACTGTGCTAAGCACTGGAGATACAAAGAAAGCAAAAGACCGTTCTCCTCTCTGGGGGCTCACAGTTCAATGGGACAGACAACATAAAAACAACTCTGAACAAACAAGATAAACTGGAGATAATCAACAGAGAGAAATTACTAGAGAATAGCTTCTTGTAGAAGATGGGGTTTTTAGGGAGGAGGCAGAAATGAGGAGAAAGAGTTAATTCCAGGCATGGGAGACAGCCAGTGAAAATGCCTGGAGTCCAGAGGTAGTGTTTTGTAAAAGGAACAGCAAGGAGCTCGGGGTCATTGGATTATACAGTACTTGAAGAGGTGGAAAGTATAAGACTGGAAAGGTAGGAAAGGGCCCAGTTGTGAAGGGCTTAAAAGCCAAACAAAAGAATTGCAAACTATTGACTACCATATTAAATCATTACTAATAAAGAGAAATGTAAAACAAACTAAAGCTAAGGTTTCACCTTACACTGAGTATATTGGCAAAATAACAAAAGATGAAATAATTTTGGAAAGGTTGATTTAGAAAGATAATCAGCAAATATCATTAAGCACCTAGTAATTTTAAGAAATTGTACTGGGCACCGAGGATATAAAAGATGAAGATAGAAATATTCCCTAATCTTGAGGGTTAATATTCTAACAGTCAAGCAAACAAACAGTATATTTATGTATTTGTGTATGTGTGTATATATGTAAACACAAAATATATTCAAGTCAACAATTAAGTACACACTCAAGAAAACATGTATTTGCTTTAAATTATTTTGAATCTTAAAAATCTTAATAAAAAAACTAAGCAGCTGGTAATACCTTACTTTATATGCATGCAATTACATATTTTTTATTGAAGATGTTTTTATGACATTTACCAAATTCATGAGTGGTACACTGTGAACAGTGACTAGCAAAAACTAAATTTAATTACATTTCTTTGTGGTTGTAGGTCCAGATGCAAGTCCATCCTACACTTGCGTCAAATGAGGATGCTCTCCAGTATGTTGAAGAGTTAATTCTACAGCTTTTAAGTATGCTGTGCCAAGCTCAACCCCGAAGCGTTTTAGATGTTGAGGTATGATAATTTTTCATGTATAAGTGTGTGTGATTTCTATGTGTGTGTGGTGTTGTAATGCCATTGGGGGATTAAATTGACTCTTCACAAAAATGCACAATATTATAAAATAAAGAATGAATCAGTTTAACCTTTATGTCTTCTTTCTTGAAGACCAATGAAGTATGTTATCTTCCTCATGGTAGAGAGGTGATAGACTCAGAGTCAAAATGAGGCATATATTTTTTGGATATGACCAATATAAGAATTTGTTTTGCTTGACTATGCATAATTACTAAGGAAGTTTTATTGTTATTTTTTTCATTGGTGGAGGGTGGTTGTCCAGGAGATAAATTCAATGTTTGTTCACTGAAAAAAGTAAGATTTTATTTTTTAAAAATGATGGTTGAATTAAGCTTTTATTTGTTGGGTTCTATATTTTGTTTTTAAATAAGATGGCTACTTCAATGGTAGCTTTGTGCTGATGGTATAATGTGCTAACTCCTATTGAATTACTAGCATTACAAAATATTTTTTCTAGCCTTTTCTGGTATTTAAAAAAAATCTGTCTTCTTTGGGTTCTTGTGACACCACAGTTCTCTCCTGGTTTCCCTTGTATCTAATGGACTATTCTGTTTTCTGTGCTCAGATATTGTCCATATAATTTCCTGTAACTGAATGTTCCTCAGTATTCTGCTCTGGACTCTATCTCTTCCAATTCTTTCAAGGACCTTGTTAGATTTTATGGGCTTAATGATCATTTCTATGCAAATGATTGCTGGAGCTACCTTTCTACATCTGTGAACTAAGCATTCTATTTGCCATGTTAGAAATATGTTTTTGAAAAGCAAAATGATACAAAACAAAATGTACCCTTTAGAACTAGCTGAATTTTTAATGATATTATTTAATTTCAAAGTGGTTTTCTGTTTTTATGTTTCTGTTTTTCCAACAAATTTCACTTTTATTGTTTTGTTGGCTATTTTAGTTGGAAGATAGGGTACGTCTCAGTCATTCAGAATTAGAACTGAAATTTCCATAACCTGAATTCCCCCTATATTCAAATTCTTCCTCATTTCTAACTGAACTCTTCAAATTTAATCCCTTTATTTCTTATGTGAGCCTAATTGGAGCCAAAAGACAATTGGATAACTTAACCTTAAACAGTGTCTACAATTGTCCTCATATCTAATTCAGAAATTTTAGTCATAGGATTTTAGAGCTTGAAAGGACCTTTGCGATCATCTAGTCTAACTCCTTCATTTTCTATATATGTGAGGAAACTAAACAGAACTTGACTTCTTTCTCTCACCAATTCCAATGCCTCTGAACTACCCATTATCATTGAGGGTACTACCATCTCCCTGGTTACCTGGGCTTGCAATCTGAGTGTCATTCCCATTCTTCTCTTGAACTCATCCCACATCTCCAGGCTGTTACAGATTTTGTCACTTGTTTATTCCAAGCATCTCCTGTGAATGTCGCCTTCTCTCTACTGACACATCTACTGCCTCAGTATAGGACCCATCATCTCTCATCTGAATTATTGCTGTAGTCTCTTCCTAACTCTCATCCATCCCCTACTTAACTGCCAGTTATTCTCTTCAAACCTCCCCATTCCAGTTCCATTCATCTGAGTCTACTGTCTGCCGTGATTGGACTGTTCACCCTGCTTGTAGTTTCCCTCAAGATTCTTTCAAGACTCAGCATGAATCCGTCTGAAGCTGAAGGCTTTTCTTACCTTACATTTACAGTGTATATATACATAGTTATTTGCATGTTTTTTTCCAATATCAGACTGTGACTTCCTTGAGGGCAGGGATGATGAATTTGCCTTTCTTCATATCTCCAGTACTTAGTACAGTGTCTAGCACTTACTAGCTACTTAATAGATACTTGTTGACTGATTGACCAACCAACCCTCTTAATCAACTGAAGTTTCTTTCTTCAAAGATGCCAATGCCTCTCAATTGCCACCCCATCTCATCTACATGCAGAGACAGTTGGACCTTTGATGCTACTGTCACCCAAAAGTATTCTACTTCCAAGTTCATGAACTCTGTAATTCCTTTATTTTATTATAATCTCTTATCCGTTCATATTTTCCTTTATTTTATATCTCACACCCACCTCTTGTAATCATTTTCTTTGCCCTCATCATTACCTTAAATCTCTTTGCCTCTCAGTTTGTTCCTTGACTATTAATCTCGCACTGGCTAATCTGTCTTCTCTTCTTCATGTTGATCATTTGATAAACCAGTTCAAGTCTACACTATCATCTTTTTTTGGGTGTTTTGCCCCCTTATCTTGTAGCTAGTCTTGTCCTGCCAAGCATTATTCTCCCATCTACTACCTTCACCTATGTTCATGTGCTAAGCTGAGTGGGTCCACTATAAATTGGTCACACAACTGCACCAGGGCCTTCACTGGGGCAGGGAAGTTCTTTTATACTTTCCTATTGATTCACTATCCAATTTACTACAACACCTTTTCCAGATTTTTTTCCTAGCTCCTCAAACCTCCCATGGCTCCCCAACAATCTCAGTTGAAATCTTGACTCATATTTTTTAAATGAGGCCATTTACTGAGAGCGCCTTCTCTTCTATACCTCAAATCACCCTGATGCCTTCACTTACTATTTCCTCCTTCTCTCCTGTTTCACATGAAGAGGTGTCCTTTCTCCTTGAGTAAGCAAACCCCTCTACTTGTACAAGTGATCCCATTCTGTTCCATTTTCTCCATCAAATGACCCTCTCTATCATCCCCTTTTACTAATCTTAAGTTTCAAAAAAAAAAAAGCCCATATTTTATCTATAAATCCCACTACCTATCTTATATCTTTCCTGGCTAAACGTCTTGAAAAAAACCCAACAACAATAGTTTCCTCCACTTCTTTCCTCTCACTCTCTTCATAACTACCCTTTGGCTTCCAATATCATTTCAACTTGAAATTGCTCTCTCCGAAGAAGTTATTAATGATTTCTTAATTGCTAAATCTAATGGCCTTCTTTCAGTCTTCTTTCTTCTTAACCTCTGAGGTCTTTAACACTGTTAATCACTTTCTTCCCCTTGATCTCTTCTCTAGATTTTTGTGATGCTGCTCTTTATGGTTCTCTTCCTACCTATCTGACCTCTACCTAATCTCCCTTGATAGGATCTTCATTCAGACAGAGCTCCCCCACTCCCACCCCCAGGCTCTATCCGAAACTTTCTCTTTATAGCTGATTTGCTTGGTGATCTCTTCAGCTCCTTTGGATTTGGTTATCATCTGGATCCACCTGCCCAAAGTCACCATATCCAAAATTATGCCTATCTCCCCTCAAAAATCCCTCCTCTCTTCCTAAGTTCCTAAGTTCCCTATTACTGTCAAGGGTATCACCATCTAGGCATCATCCTCAACGCCTCACTCTCTCTCACCACCCCCACCCGCCATAACTAATTGTGGCCAAATCCTGTCAGTTCTACCTGATTTTACGTTTACAACATCTCATATGTTGCCATTTTTCTCCTCTGACACTGCAACCACCCTGATACAAGCTCTTATCACCTTACATCTGGACTATTGCAAAAGCCTGCTGATTGACCTCTGCCTCAAGTCTCTCCCCATCCCAGTCCATCCTTCACTCATTTATCAAAATGATCTTCCCAAAGCACCAAGAACACACCATGTCACTCTCCCTGTCTTCCCCAAGACCTATGGAGTAAACTCCAGTGACTCTGTGTTACTTGCAGGATCATATTTAAAATCCTCTGTTTTACTTTTAAAACCATTCATAACCTGGCTCCCTTCTCATCCCCACCCCTAAACCCCTTTTTCTAGCTAGGTAGCATGGTGAGTAGAGTACTTGGGCCAGGAGTCAGGAAGACCCGAGCTCAAATCCAGCTTCAAGATACTACCTGTGTGACCCCAGGCAAGTCACTTAACCTCTATCTGCCTCACTTTTCTTAACTATAAAATGCAAATAATAATTATAATACTTGCTTCCCAGGTTTGTTGAGAGGATCAAATGAGATAATATTTGTAAGGCACCTCCCCCTTCCCCTTCTCTTTCCATTTTTCTTGTAACTTACACCGCTCTACATACTCTGTGATCCATTGACACTGGACTCAGTGCTATTCCTTGAACAAGACATTTCATATCCCAACTGGAGAGTCCCAGCTGGGTGCCCCCCCCCCCCCGAATGCTCTTTCCTTTTCTCCACCTCCTGTTGTTGTCATCCAATCATTTTCTGTCATCTGACTCTTCATGACTCCATGTGGGGTTTTCTTGGAGTTGTTTGCCAGGTCCTTCTTTAGCTCTCTATCTACAGGTGAGGAAACTGAGGCAAACAGGGTGAAATGACTTGCCCAGGTTACACAGTTGAGGCCAGATTTGTACCCATGAAGATGGATCATCCTGACTCCAAGCTCAGCTTTTGCTCCACTGTGCCACCTCCATCTCAGCTCAAATCCTACCTGCAAGAAATCTTTGCTGGTATTCTTTAGGGCCAGTCCCTTCCCTCTGAGAATCCCTCTCATTTACACTCTGTGCATCTTGTTTGTACGTGGTTGTTTGCATGTTGTCTCCCTCATTATTCTGTGAGCTGCTTGAGAGCAGGACTGCTTTCCCTTTCTTTGTGAGTTCACAGAGCAGTACACTGCTTGTACATAGGTGCACTGAGCTTTATTGACTGTCTGTTGTAGGTAACCATTCTTTCCCTCTGAAGTTATCTCCAGTTTATCCTGGACATACCTTGTTCTTATATAGTTATTTGTATGTCATTTGCTCCTTCTCTTCTCCTCCCTTTCCCCCTCCCCCATTGGACCGGGTGCTCCTTTACAGGGGGGCTGTTTTGGTCTAGGGGTTATGTGGGGAATTGGCCTTTCTTTGTGTCCCCAGTGCTTAGCACTGTGCTTGGCTAGTGCTTAGATAATACTTCCTTGTTGACTTGTATTTATTTTGTGTTCATTTTATTCATTCATTTGTTTGTTTGTTTATTTGTTACCTTGTAAGTAAGACTATAAACCCCATGAAAGTAGGGAATGTTGCTTTCTTTGTCTTTGTATCCCTAGTGCCCAGAACTGTTCCTCCAAAATGTATTGAGTCATTTCAGTCCAATTCTTTGTGACTGTATTTGGGGTTTTCTTGGCAAAGATGCTGAAATGGTTTGTCATTTCCTTTTCCAGCTATTTTACAATGAGGAAACTGAGGCAAACAGAGTTAAGTAACCTGCCCAGGGTCAAACAGCTAGGAAATGTTTGAGGTTGGATTTGAATCCAGGAAGAGGAGTCTTTCTGACTCCAGACCTGGCACTCTATCCACTGAACCACCTAGCTGCCCCCTTGAAAATACTGGGTACTTAGTAAATGCTTGGTGATTGATTATCTTTCCAAATTATCTTGCCAATTTACTAAGTGTGAAATGAAATCTCAAATTTTGATTTGCATTTCTTTTTATTATGATTAGAAGCAGTCTTTCATATAGTTAATAGTTTGCAATTCTTTTGAGTTTTGTTATTTCCATTGAAAAATAGTTATAATTCTTTTCTAGGGAAAAACACTGGAAAACAAACTACTGTTGTGTTTTGTGAGCATAGTAAATACTTTATATGTATTTTGAGGTGAAAGAGGAATCCTTCTCACTCCACTTTGCATCTCCTAACTCTGCCTGCTTTTAGCTCCATGAAATGAGGTGCCTCTCTTAAGATAAGCTCATTATTTCTAAACTCACCACTATTCTGCTCATTTGAGCCTTGATTAACACCACCTCCCTAAGCCTCCTTTCCCTCTGAATTGGAGGGCTGGAGGCTAGAGTACCAAACTTCTTCCAATACTTTCCTTTATAGAGGGTAGAAACTGAACTCTCAACTCATCCCACTTCTGCATCTGCTACTTTGCTTGACTTCAGCTCCACTCTGTGTAACCCCTGGTGTGTCCCCCCCAAACTTTCGTACATTTTGTATGTGTGTTGTTCCCCTCCCCCCATTAGATTGTAAGCTCCTTGGGGATGGAAAATGTCTTTCTTTTTATTAATTGTATCCCTAGCATCCTTAGCATAGTGTCTGGCACAAGGGGGGTGCTTAAAAATGTTTATTGGACTGGATGCTATAGATTTTAGGAAGCTACAAGTGGAAAACTACATTTGCAGAGTAAACGTGACCTAATTTAAAGAAATTTGGGGAAAAGTCAATATATAAATTATTATGTCGGATTTTGATTTTATTTTTAAAAGCACTTTTACTAGCATAAATAAGAAAATAGTGGTTCGGTGTTAATAAGTAAATAAGAATGCTTTCTCATTAGGCTATATAGTTCTATATCATAGATTCATAGATTCAGAAGTGGAAAGGACCTTCCAGATTTAACTGCCTAATTTTTCTGAGCATGTATGAGCTGGAGAAGTCAAGTGGCTTGTCCAAGATCAGCCAGAGCCTGAGGAAGGACTCAGGCTCGTGGCTTCTGACAGCAGGTACCTCATTCTCTCCCTTGCACCACATAGCCTCCCATGTTCATTGGTGCTTCCTGCAAGGACCACATTCAGCATAACTAAGACATTGTGATTGACTTGAATTAAATGTAAGTGCTTAAAAACAGTTCAAGAATTGTAAACTTCTTATAATCTTATGTACATTATTTGAGCTATGGAGAAAAGACTGGATAAACAAAGAACAATCATCCTGCAGGGGTATCACAGGTTCCAAATTAATGAAGACCAAATTAACAGTATTTTAAATGTTTAATTGATTTGGTGTTCTTCTATTTTATTTAATGTCTCATATTGTATTTTGTAGCTCAACTACATATTATCTGGACTCTTCTGCTTTTTTAATTCATCCTGGGTATTTTAAAAAATTATGTGCTTCTTAACCATTTTATAATATGATTTAGTAAATCTCTGTAAGTAGAGTTTCTTTTTGTTAATCTTTTTTATTAAAATGAATTAAACACACACAAAAGCATAATAAAAACACCTTGCTGCAACACCTTGACAGATCCTTTTTGAAGTATAGAGGTGGGGATATATATAAAATTTTCTTTGATTCTCCTTTTTCATATTATATAATGAAGTTATAGTTTGTCTCTAATTTCTCTTTTATTAGCCTACCAGATCTCCATTTATAATTGTAGTTTTTTTTTAATTATTCTTTATCAATCTGAACTGATTTCGCCTTCTCATGACTTTTCCTTTTGACTCTTCTGGGGGTTTACCTAAGTAGCTTCTTGTTGTATATTGCCTCCCTAAAGTCATGCTGGTACAACACACTGTGCTTCCTCTAATTTTGTTTTTCAAGACCTATAGAATACATCATAGCTTCTCCCAGAGCACCGTTTCTGGAGTCAAAGAACCTGTGTTCAAATCCTGCCTCAGGTGCTTACTTACCTATTTGACTCTGGACACCCCATTTAACACCCATGGGCCCCAGTTTCCTAATCTGAAAAATTAGGGAATTGAACTATGGCCTTTCAGATTTTTTCCACTTTTAGATCTTTAATTACATGATTTTTTCCTGTGCCCAAACAACCACACAAACTCTTTTAGGGGTGGGGGAAAGAAAGCAAGAGGGAAGGAGGCAGAGGTGGGGAGGGAGAAGGAAAGGGAAGCAGGTAGGAGATTGAAAAGAGAAAAGGTAATAGAGAAGAGAAAAAGAAAATATATGAAACTAGGAATTTATATGTATAGCTTCTTTTAAAAAAAAATCCACTGACAAAAATCAACAAGCTGTCTTGCTTGTCTTTCTCAGAGTGTCCTTGTATTTCTCAGAGTGTCCTTGTATTTCTCAGAGTGTCCTTCTATTCCCTTGAGTGCATTTTTAATAATACTTCAATGACTCTCCTTTGTTTCTTTTTACTTAATACTATTACTAGCTCCCTTCTGCCCCTATTCATTCCCCTCTCACAAGTAAAAAAAGAAAAACTGCATTCTTTGTAACAAATAAATATAGTCATGTCCAAAAAATATTTCCTCTATCAAAGGCTGGGAGGCATGCTTCATCATCAGTCCTTTGGAGTCCTTTGGTCACCCCATTGATCAGTATTCGTAACTTTTTCTTTAACATGTTGTTACATGGGTTGCTTTACTCACCCTGAATTACTTCATAAAAACCTTCCAGAGGTCTCCAAAACCATTCTTTTATTCATTTCTTATAAAACAATATCCTGTTATAATCATGTACCATAATTTCTTTAGCCATTACCCAGTTGATGGGTACCCCCTTAGTTTCTAGGTCATATTACAACAAAAAGAGCTCCCACAAATACGTTTTGTATGTGTGGCTATTTTTCATCATCAAGCATGCTAGCTAGATGGTGATATAGATAGAGTGCTGGGCCTCGAATCAGGAAGATTCACTTTTCTCAGTTCAGATCCAATGTCAAACACATACTAGCTGTCTGGGCAAGTCACTTAACCCTCTTTGCCTCAGTTTGCTCGTCTGTGAAATGAGTT
This sequence comes from Gymnobelideus leadbeateri, assembly GCA_011680675.1. Taxonomy (NCBI): domain Eukaryota; kingdom Metazoa; phylum Chordata; class Mammalia; order Diprotodontia; family Petauridae; genus Gymnobelideus; species Gymnobelideus leadbeateri. Next base: position 140,842 of record WOXC01000323.1, read on the forward strand.
AGAGAAGGAAATGGCAAACTACTCCAGTATCTTTGCCAAGAAAACCTCAAATTGGGTCACAAAGAGTCTGAGAGGACTAGAACAACTAAATGACAAGTGTTCCAGGCACTATGCTAAGTACTAGGGATACAAGAAAGGGCAAAAATAAAACAAAACCATCCCCTGCTTTCAGGGAGCTCATAGTTTAAAGGGGGAGATAATGAGCAAACCATATGTATTACCTATATACATGTACATATGTACACATATATATGTGTATATGCATACATATATATATGTGTGTGTGTATATATACATACACATTGGAGATTGTCAGAGGGAAATTAAACAAGTTATAAAGGAACTTCTAAAGAAAAAATAAGTCCTGATCCTGATGGATTTGTAGGAAAGTGCTATCTGATTTTTAAAGGACAATTAGTACTAAGACTACAAAAGTTATTATCAAAATAGAGGGTAAACCACACAATCAAATTCCTTTTAAGAGATAATATAGTCCTAATACCTAAACCAGAAATGGAGATTTTCGGTTGTTTTATTTTAGTGCTTTGTCTCTGCATTCTAATTTCTTTTATTTTTTTAAAAATAGTACTAAAATGCCTTTCTTCTTAAATTCAAGAATTCTCATCAGTTTCAACAGACCTAGCATTAACCATAGATTAAAATAAATATGCTTTGGTTTTAAAAACATTTTGGTGGAACTGAATCATTTAAGTTGCAATCTGTTTTCCCTTTTCTGTGCAATATCAAGTACATGTTAAGATTTTGATAAATCAGAAAAAGAACTGTTATTTAGATTAACAATCAAGAGTCATATTTGACCCTTATATCCTAAAAGGAATACTTAACAATTAATTTTATGATGAAATTGTTATATAATAGTGACCTCTAGTGGTTGTAATTGTGCTATGCAGAAAATTGTTCAAATTACTGACTGACATCTTTGGACTGAGTGTGTAGAAATAAATTTGCATCATAGCTAATAAAACAATTTATCTCTTTGACCAATAACGAGTTTCTTCAGTTTTTAAATGGAATGTCTGTTGTAAAATAATTACACAGTGTTCAGTTTGCTCATGTTAACATTCTATTCACCATGTACCTTGATCACAGTGGTAGTAGAAATGAAGTTTTTCTGTCTTTTTTATGTAATGGGCATTGTAGTTTTTGATTGCATAACTAATCAAATACAGTGACATTTAAAATTCTCATTTCCTCTGATAGGCTATTGAAGGTTGGGTTTTTTTTTGAGGAGCTTAAATATATTTGGTGTGTGCATTCAAATCTAAGAATCAAAACTGAGAAAACTATGTATAATAGACTTTTATTCCCATATTATTTCTAGCACTCTCAAGTAAATTGCCTGTAATTGATAATCGATTTCATGTATTTGATAATTAATTTTTATTTTCCTTTTTCCAAGGATCGTGTACAAAAAAGTTTTCCTCATCCAATTGATAAGTGGGCTATAGCTGATGCTCAGTCTGCTAATGAAAAGAGGAAGAGAAGAAACCCATTATCTCTCCCAGTAGAAAAAATTCACCCTTTATTAAAGGTAAAGTTGGATTCTTCCCTTATTTTTCAAACAAAAAAAAATCACCACTAAAATACTTAAAGATATTTTACTGCATGTTGTAGTAACTTAATGAAACAATTTCTTCTTTTACAAATTTCTGAGATATTAAAGAATATGTTAATTGGCCATTGTTGCTTTTAGTACTTAATAACAACACAAATAATGAAACAGGTTGAAAGCCCTAAGTATAACTGTCTGTATGGACTTCCCATATCTTAAGTCACCAACATAGTCTTCTCAAAGTCAGGGAGGCATAAAGCTTCACCCAAACACTAAAAGCATATCACAGACTCTTGGCTAAAGACCTATTCTCTGAGATTATTTTCAAAGTACTATAAGCTTTCTTCAGACACAAGTTCCTATGGTCCACCTACTCCCAAATTATTAGGAAAAATTGAACTGCTTTTGATAAGACACCATAGGATGACTCTTGGGTTTTTAAAATGAATAAATTGCTAAGTGATTCCTCCAAACAAAATTTATAAACTTTAAAAAAAAATTTAAGCATTATTACTTCAAGAGACTGGTCTAACTAGATACCATTCAAGATCACACCTGAGAAACATTGCTATAGGGGAGCTATGTAGCTATAAAGAAGGTACTAATCCAGGGTCTTACCCTGGGAGTTCATGGACAGATTTCTAGGGGTCTCTGAACTTAGATGTGAGGGAAAAATTACATCTTTATTTTCATTAATCTCTAACTGAAATTTAATGTTTCCTTCAATTATGAATTTTTTAGAAACATGTTAAGAAAGACATAGACTTCACCAAACTGCCAAGGAGATCCATGACACAGAAAAGGTTAAGAACTCAGACAAGTAATAAACTTCTATTTGTCCCTTACTGAACCTCTCTGATGAAATAGGTATAAACCAAAGATGGAGAACCTGTGGCCTTGAGGCCACATGTGGCCCTCTAGGTCTTCAAGTGTAGCTCTTTGATTGAATCAAAAAGTCACAGGACAAATCCCTTTAATAAAAGGACCTAGAAGGCCACATGTGACCTTGAGGCTACAGGTTCCCCACCCCTAGTAAACCATGAAAAATTCCTAAATTAGCAATATGTAGAATATCTAATAGGTCTTTAGGAAGATTGGAAACAAATGGCATGTACGATCTAGCATCCCCATCCTCACAGTCCCTCAGGCTCACATCCTAACTGTCATCTTGGCCTTTTCACTATCTTTTACCCATATCCAACCTGTTGCCGAGGCCCATCAATTCCACCTTTTCAGCATCTCTTGGATATGTCTTCTTCTCTTCTCTGATACTGTCACTATCCTGGTGTGGGCTCTTGTCACCTCATGTCTGCTGGTTGATCTGCCTACTGTAGATCTCTCACCACTTCCTTCAAGTGATTTTCCACACCACCCCTATACTCAATAAATTCCAGTGACTCCCTCTCACCTCCAGGATCAAATACAAAATCCTGTTTGGTATTCTAAGATAACCTATCTTTCCACCACCTTCCAGTCCTTTTATACTTTACACTTCTACCACACTCAAGTGACACTGCTAATTATTTCCTCATTATCCTGTATACAGCTTGTTTGTACATATCTGTGTGCATGGTATCTCCCTCTTTAGACTGTGAGCTCCTTGAGCACAGGGTTTGTCTTTTGCCTTTTTTTTGTATCCCCAGCACTTAGCACAGTGCCTGGCACATAGTGGGTACTTAATGCTTATTGACTGACTAAAACAAACATCAATGCAAGTCAACTTTAAAAGAATACACATGGGGTGGCTAGGTAGCATAATGAATAAGAGCACCGGCCATGAAGTCAAGAGGACCTGAGTTCAAATCCGGCCTCAGACACTTAACATACTTACTAGCTGTGTGACTTTGGCAAGTCTTAACCCCAATTGCCCTCCAAGAAGAAAACAAAAAAAAAAAAACAAAAAACAACAATAAATAAATAAAACTTAAAAAAAAAGAATACACACATACTACATAATAAATGGTGGTTGAATTCCTAGTCCAGCCCACCAAAGAATATTTACCCTACACTGTACCTGAAATAAAGTACTATTGGTACAATTACAATTATATTTAACCACCATTTATAAGATTGTTTCAATGGAAAAAATACATCCTAGGACTAAGCTTGAAGGGAACAACTTTCTCTACCATAGCAACTATATAGTCCGGGTATAGGGGGGTGGGAGTGGTATTTAATATTGGACATCCATAGTTGGCAAGTTCTGTGTATCAGTAGGAGAGAAATCACATCTCCACATTAATTACTTGTGGGATGTTTTGATTTAAGGAGCATAAGGGCAGTTGCTCTTAGGGGGTAAATCTAAATTAGGGAACTGCCTTGGCTGTAACTTTCTCTATTTAAAATATCTTTTCGGATTATTAGAGATGCTCTGTCTGTATTCCAAATTCTGTTAACATGTTTGTAATGAACAGCTTATAGATAAATTTTGTTTTAAAAAAAATTGAATGTCGGGGTGGCTAGGAGGTGCAGTGAATAGAAGGACCTGAGTTCAAATCCAGCCTCAGACATTTAACACTTACTAGCTGTGTGACTTTGGGCAAGTCACTTAACCCCAATTCCCTGCCTTTTCCCCTCCAAAAAGGGGGAAAAAAAGCAAAAAAATTTGAATGCTGTACATAAAGGCTGCTTCAAAGGAGGCATAACATTACTTTCTCTTCTGTATTGTGTTAATTTTACTCCCTGTAAATATTTCTTTTTATTTCACAGGAAGTTTTAGGGTATAAAATTGACCACCAGGTTTCTGTTTACATAGTAGCAGTATTAGAATACATTTCTGCAGATATTTTAAAGCTGGTTGGAAATTATGTACGGAATATACGACATTATGAAATTACAAAGCAGGACATTAAAGTAGCGATGTGTGCTGATAAGGTAGGAAACATCTGTTTTATTTTTACTAATAATCTTTAATTCTTAAAAGATTAATTACTAAAGAAAAATTCAGAACTATACTGTGTCTAAATGTATGTAATATGTGTTTAAATCTTTACTTTATATTACCTCCTTTGTGAAGCGATATTTGAGGTTAATCTTACTTCGATCACATCCTGCCCTGCCTTCTTCTGGAGACCTTTCTTTGCTCCTCATTCCCCCACTATTAATACCTCCCTTTTGAGAATTTGCATTGCATACATATATAATTTTGTATATGACATCGTTACAGATTGTCTGCCCCTTTAGAATGTGAGCTTTTTGAGGGCACGGGCCTTGTTTTGGCCCCATTTTGTGTATCCTCAGTGATTGGCACATAGGACATACTTAATAAATGCTTCTTGACTCACTGACATATCATTATCATGATGATAATGATATGATGATGATGAAATGACTCATATTCTCCTTTCAGTAAAGTTCTTTAAAATATAATTGAGTAGAAAAATTTAGAGGCTACTTTAAAATCACAGTACTTTTGACATTCATTTTAATTATAACAAAAATATTGTTTATTGCATTTCATATTTTATAAAATCCCTTCCTCACAACAGTCCTATAGCTAGGTGGCACAGTAGATAGATTTCCCGCCCTGGAGTCAGGAAGACTCATCTTCCTGAGTTCAAATTTGGTCTCAGATACTTATTAGCTGTGTGACCTGGGCAAGTCACTTAGCCCTGTTTGCTTTAGTTTCCTCAACTATAAAATGAGCTGGAGAAGAAAATGGCAAACCACTTCAATGCCTTTGCCAAAAAAAAAAAAACAACAACCAAATGAGGTCATGAAGAATTGGACATGACTGAAAACAGCTGAACAACAAAAGTATTACCCATTTCACCATGGGGTAACTGAGGGTCATAGAGATTAAACAGTCATATAGCTAGTTAAGTGAAAGATTCAGGACCTAGACTCAGATTCCCTAACTCCAGTTTCATTATTCCACTTTAATGTGCTACCTTGTCTCTTTCATCTTTTAAAATCTATTCACATAGCTGCAAAGTCTTATTAATTTTAACTTCAAACTTAACTGTGAACCCTTAATTCATTTTCTTTTCTATTTTTGCTTATTGTAGGTATTGATGGATATGTTCCATCAAGATGTAGAAGACATAAATATATTATCTTTAACTGATGAAGAACCTTCCACTTCAGGGGAACAAACATACTATGACCTGGTAAAGGCATTTATGGCTGAAGTTCGACAATATATAAGGGAACTTAATCTCATTATTAAAGTTTTTAGAGAGCCATTTGTCTCCAATTCAAAATTATTTTCTTCTCATGTAAGTATTATTACAAATATAGCATAACATAAGCACCATAATCTGAGGTTTATATTCATATAAGCCTTTTAAATTTGGATTTAGAATATTCAGAAATAGTAATTTAAAAAAAAAGTTTGGATATGAGACTTGACTTTAAGCAAATAATACTAACTTCTGTTTTCCTGTAGCATCTCTTTCACTAAAATGTCCCATCTCCCTGTTGTCCATCAAATAAGTAGAAACCCTAGGATGATCTTGATATTCAAGACCTTCTCTTCATTTCAATTCAGCTAACATTTATTGAGTGCCAGTTGTATGTGATGCTTAGTATTAGATACCAGGAATACAAAGTGGGGGATGGGGGTAGAGGGAGACATGCTACCCATCTAGGAGCTTACATTTTCTACTCCAGGTTTTAAACATGTATGGATCAGTATAAAGGAAACTTGAGGAAGGAGAATGCCTGAACCAAGGGGATTGAAAATGCATTTTGTAATTTCTGGGTTAAGTCTTGAAGGAAGATGAAGATTCTGAGAGACTGTGGTGAGGAAGGAAGAGTGCATTCCAGGCACAGTTACAGGAGGCAGGTACCAAGTTTTAGGTAATCAAGAGTAGTCCATTTTCAGGGGAACATAGAGTGTGTGAAGTGGAGTGGTGTAAAACCAGCCTGCAAAAGCAAGCTGGGGCCAGATTGTAGAGAGCCCTGAGTACAAGGCTAGGGAATTTTTATTTTATCCTAGAGACAGTAGGGATCCCCAGAAATTTTTGAGCAGGGGAATGGCATAGACCCGTATCTTTGTAATGTTATTTGGGAGTTCTATAGAGGATAATTTGGTGAGTAGTAAGACTGGAGTCAGGATATTTTCATGAGAGATAAGGCCTGGACTGGGCTTTGTGGGTGGAGAGAAGTGGATAGATTAGAGAACTTTTGTAAAATTGTCAAGATTTGGCAAATGACTGGACATAAGGGGTGAAGGAAACAGAAACATTCAAAATGATTTTATTGTTTCAAATCTGGATGATTAAGAAAACTTGCAAAAGAATAAGAACTGGGGACAAGGTGATGAGTTCTCTTCTGGATATGTTTAGTTTGAGATGTTAATGGAATGCTTAGGTGGAAATGCCCACAGAGCATTGGCAATTTGGGGCTGGAGCTTAGGAGAATGTTTAGGTGTATATTAAATAGTCATTTGTATTGAGACAAAATTTAAAACTGGGGAGCAGATGAGATTACCACGAGAGCATATCAGGAGAGGATAGACTATAGAAGATAGACATTTATGATACCCTTCTAGTATGATTAGAAATTTAGCATTATCATCATTCAGAATTCACATTTTATTCATTTAATAACTTTACATGGAGGATGTGGTCATAAGGTACCTGTCACAGTACTGAGTACTTAAAAGTCCCTTGCACCAGAGTAAACATGCTTGAGAATGTTGCCTTTCCAGACCCAGGAATCTTTAGGCTCTGAAATATATTAAGATAGGACAAATTAAAAACTACTTTAATGTTTAAATGGATATTTGGTCTCATCAATGTCAGTGTTCCTTCCAAAGGTGGAAGTACCAAGCCATTCATTCCTTTTTATCTTTTCTACATCCTTTCATAATACCTCCCCAAATAAATAGTACTTTCCTAAAGTAGGAAAGTACTGTGGAGACCATGCTAGACTTGGAATCAGGAAGACTTAAGGCTGAATCCTGCCTTATATATTTATTATATGTGTGTGACCCTGATCAAGATACTTAATTTCTTTGCCTCATTTTCTTCATCTCTAAAAGGGAGACAATAATGCTACCTAATTCTATTGTGAGATGAGGTAACGTGATGAGATAATATATGTTTAAAGTTCTTTGCAAACCATAAAGCTGTATATTAATTCCAGCTATTGCCATTATTATTATTATCATCATTATTACATATCTCTGCTAATTTTTTAAACTGAATCAGAAAGTCTACTGTGATTCCAAAACTTCAAACTTTACATTAGCCACTTAGGGAGATATGTCTCACAATATAAGCCAAAATTGCATATGTATGCATCCATTTTCTTTTCATCTCTAGTTCCAAACCATACGAATTTTTATGACTTGCTTAATTTTTGCTATTATTGAAGAAACTGTTGGCTCGCTGTTTGCAATAACTTATTATACTTATGTAGTTAACATCTCAAGGTGGTTTTTTAATTGTTAATATATGTTTCATCTCTATAGGATGTAGAAAATATATTTAGTCGTATAGCAGATGTTCATGAACTCAGTGTGAAATTATTGGGCCATATAGAAGACACTGTAGAAATGACCGATGAAGGCAGTCCCCATCCATTAGTTGGTAGCTGCTTTGAAGACTTAGCAGAGGTAAGTACCATGTTTACAAAAAGATTTTATTTTTGCATAAAATCATATATACACATGCACATATACATATATATAAAATCATACATATACATATATGTGTATATATACACATACACACACATACGCACATACATAAACAAAAATCATAGTACAATCCAGCTTTGGTTTATTGTTCACCTACTCCCCTAGCTATTAATTGGCCAACTGATGTGTCCTGATACACACCCCTGAGCACACACAAACACATAAACCAGCTACTCACTCAACTTATATATTTCACATGTAATATGTAAGTGAGATATAAGTTTGAGATATTTTGTTTGTACATCACCTTCATTTTCCATTATATTTCACTTCTCTCTACTATGCACAGAGTTATCTTTTAGAACAAAGAATGAAAAAGAAAATAAAGTAGTGTTTCAGCAAAACTAATCAACAATCAAGTTTGACAGTGTATGTAGTGCTTCACATCCATAGCCCCCCACATTTGCAAAGAAAGGAAGATACATTTTTATATCTCTTCTTAAGGGCCAAGTTTGAGCATAATAAACACATAGCATTCAGTTTCAGTTTCGGGTCCATTTCACATTGTAGTCATTGTAAATTTTGTTTCCTGCTTACTCCTCTCTGTATCAGTTCATGGCAAGTCTTCCCATGCCTCCCTATAGCCTTTGTATTCACTGTCAATATGTTGTTACATAATGTACTATTCCATTATATTGATGTACTATAATTTGTTTAGCCATTCTCTGCTCAGAAGACAATCAGAAGACTTGGTTTCATATTCTCTGCCACTAAAAATCATGTTATACTTCTAAACCTTAAAAAAGCTATTTCTCCTTAACCATAAAACTAATGAGAAGGCTTGACCCTGCTAGTGAAAGATATTGGCAAGCTGATATCTTCTAAAACTGTTCCCTTACAACAAAGTCAAGGGAAATAGAGTTGAGATACCTTTACTGTGTTGTAATCTTACAATGAAACCATCAACAGATATTTATTAAGCACCTATTCTGTGTTGGTCATTGTGAGAGGCCCCTGGAATAAAATAGCTGTCTAGTATATTGAGGATAATGAGTTAGAAAATTGTACCAGGTCCCAGGGAACTCAGGCCACCTATGGGGAAAGGCTGGTGGCCCTGTCTTCTTTGAAAGATCCAGGAAAAGTGTCAGGTACTAAGAAATAATGGGTAATTCTTTATTTGCCTGTTCATTCTTCTCTCAGTTCCAAGACTGCTTTCTTTACTGTTCACATTCCAAAACTAAAGGTCTGAGTTTAGGTAAATTTTGATTTAAAAAAATTTTCTGGTTAGTACATAATTTAGTATATGAATATACAGAAGTTCTGGTTCATTCCTTTTTATAACATTTTAAACCACTATTTAATATTGATAAATATATTTATAATGTATTGATGAATAACAATCTGATATGGATAAAAATCCCTGGCTTAAAATATAGGATGCAGGAAAAATATGAAATGAGAGTCAACAGCCTGACTGAGGAAAATAACACCTTAAAAAATAGACTAACTCAAATGGCAAAAGAGGCTCAGAAAGGCAATGAGGAGAAGAATGCCTTAAAAAGTCGAATTTGCCAGATGGAAAAAGAATCTCAAAAGCTTACTGAGGAGATTCATTCCTTCAGAGTTAAACTGGAGCAAATGGAAGCTAGTGACTTTATGAGAAATCAAGATGCTGTTAAACAGATCCAAACAAATGAAAGACTAGAAGGCAATGTGAAATATCTCATGGGAAAAACCACTGACCTGGAAAATAGATCCAGGACAGATAATTTAAAAATTATTGGACTACCTGAAAGCCATGATCAAAGAAAGAACCTAGAAATCATCCTTCAAGAAATTCTCAAGGAAAATTGCCCTGATGTTTTAGACCCAGAGGGGGAAATAGAGATTGAAAGAATCCACCCATCAACTCCTGAAAAAGATCCCAAAAAGAAAACTAGGAATATTATAGCCAGCTTCCAGAATTCCCAGATCAAGGAGAAAATACTATAAGCAGCCAGGAAGAAACAATTTCAATATCGTGGAAACACAATCAGAATAGCCCAGGACCTGGCAGCTTCTACACTGCGGGATAGAAGGGCATGGAATATGATATTCCAGAGGTCAAAAGAGCTGGGATTAAAACCAAGAATCTCCTACCCAGCAAAACTGAGTATCTTGTTTCAGGGGAAAATATGGTCATTCAGTGGAATAGAGGACTTTCAAGCATTCTTGAGGAAAAAACCAGAGTTGAATAGAAAATGTGACATTCAGACACAAGAAGCAAGAGATGCTTGAGAAGGTAATCAGGGAAAAGAAATCAAAAGGACCTTATCAAAGTTGAACTATTTACATTCCTACATGGAAGAACAATAACTGTGCCTGATGAAACCTTTTTCATTATGAAAATAATTGAAGAAGGGTATATGGGCATATGAATACATATGTGAATGTGTGTGTATATATGTTTACAGGTATACATGGATAGAGAGCACAGGTTGAATATGGTGGGAAGGGATGATACTTAAGGGGTGAAGTTAAGAGGTGAGAGAGGAATGTGGCAAGAGGAGATGGGGAGAGAGAGACAGGGTAGGGTAAACTATCTCATGTAGAAGAAGCAAGGGGAAGTGGTTGTGGGGGAGGGGAAGAACAGGAAGGCAAAAAGGCAAAGCCGTGTTCTCATTGAGTTTGGCTCGGGGAGGCAATGACATGCACACTGGATGGGATATCTCGCCCTGTGGGAGAGTGGGGGGAAGGGGGATGAGAGGGGGGCTGGTGGAGGGGGGGCATTCTGGGGGCAGGGACAGGATCAAAGCAGGGAATGAACCAGGTGGGGGTGGGGTGGGTGGGAGGGAAATATAAGCAGTCTTTTACAATATGTCTACTGTGGTGGCATTTTGTGTAGCTACACATGTGCAGCACATGCCAAATTGCTTGTCTTCCCAGAGGGAGTGGGTGACAGGGGAGGAAGGGAATGGATCTGGAATTCAAAGTTTTAAGGTTAAATGTTTCAAATGTATATAAATACTATTATTAATGCTATTTTGCATGTAATTGGGGGATGGGATGTGCAGGCATTGGGGCACGGAGATTCATCTTGCCCTGATGGCAGGTTTGGGGGGCGGGGTATGGGAGAGGATGTGGGAGAGAGCTGAGGGGATATCTTGTGGAACTGCTATTCTGGGGTGGTGGGTGGGGGAGAAATGGGGAGAAGATTGTAGCTCGAGATCTGGCTGAGGTGAGTGATGTGGACCGGAAGTTATTAAAGCATTTGTTAAAATAGAAACCTCAGTAGGACAAGAGAAATAAATTAAAGGAATAATAATAATAATAAAAAGAAATAATAGATTCAAATGTGACTCCAAAAGCAGACAGTAACAGAAAAGGTATTGGGAGTCAGATTTAACAAAACATCCTTACCATTGTTCTAACCTTGTCAGCAGAGGCAAGCCATTTTGTTTGGCCTTGCCCATGTGGCACTTGGATGATAACAATTAAAACAAAGGTTACTTAGCTTTCTGAAATTACTATTTGCAAATATAACTTGAGAAATCATTTTTGTAAACCAATTATTTTTGCAACATTTGTCTGATTATGAAAAATGAACAGAATTTGGTTTTCTAAAATACTTTTTGCCCTTGAATTACTTCAGATGAAAGCATTACATAGTTTAAACTTGATGTTCAAATAATGCTAAATATAAATTGATTCTTTTGCCCTGTATCATAAAAAATCTTAGAAAACATGAAATTTTAGAAATGTTTGAGCCACTATAGCCAAGACTGAGGCAGTGTGGGGTAGTGGGTAGAATGCTACCTTTACAGTCAGGAGGGTCTGCATCCAATTTCTACCTCTGACTCTTACTAGCTGTTTGCCTGTTGCCAACTTATTTTGCCTTTCAGAGCCTCAGTTTCCTCATTCACAAAATGGCAACAATAGTTCCGATAAGAGCTGCTTCCAATGATTGTTGTGATGCTCAGATTAAGTAAGACAAATAAAGGATTTTCTAAACCTTAAAACACTGTGTGGAAGTTAATTCTTTTTATTATGGTTGTTGAATTTCTTTTGAATACTATGCATTTCAACCTTATTACTGACCAACCATAATTAAATGATAATTGAGATTGTTTGTCGGAGTATTGGCTCTCAAGTGATAGCTTTCCAAATGTGCTTAAGATTTTAATATGTAGAATCTTTGGGTTCCTGCTTGGTCTGATATATTGGATATCTCAGTGATTTATGAATCTACAACTTTACTTAAGATGCTGATAGAATGTTCTAGTTCTTTAAAATAGACCTGGGACACTGAATAGCTAGTTATTAGGCCCCTTTGCAAATGTTATTAGGTCATTAGATCATGGGATCTTACAGTTGGAAGAGACATTAGAGATGACCTGCTCCAATTCCCTCATTTTATAGATGAAGAAACTGAGTCCCAGAGAGGATCGTAGGGAAAAGAGCACTGAACATGTTGTGGGAAGGCTTGGGTCCAGATCTGGGAGTCCAGACACACTACACTGTGTGTCACTGAGTGAGATATTTAACCAAGCTGGAATGCAGTTTCTTCATCTCTAAGATAGGGAATTTGAAGAAATGATCTCTAATGTCCTTCCAAGTTTAAATCCTGTCACCCTAGGGAAGATATGCTGCAGGTCACAGTCACTAAGTGGTAAAGTCCCAAATGGAATCCTCAGTGTGAACTCTTAAAGCAATCCCCTAAATATACATTAGTGTTTAATTTTACTTTTCCTTCTCTTAGACATCTCTGGCATGGGGAGGGATGCTTTGCCCTAGCAGCTTTCCCATGCCAAACTTTTCTTCATTGGTTGTATAGAATCTTCAGGTTCCAAGTAAGGTATTCTTTTCTGGGGCAGCGAGGTGGCACAATGAATAGAACACCAGACCTGGAGTCATAAAGACCAGAGTTCAAATTTAGCTTCAGACACTTACTACCTGTGTAACCCTGGATAAGTCACTTAACCTTATTTGCTTCAGTTTCCTCATCTGTAGAATGAGCTGGAGAAAGAAATGGCAAACCACTCCAGTGTCTTTGCCAAGAAAACACCAAGAAAGCAAAGAGTAGGACAGCTGAAACAACTAAACAACTAAAATTCTTTCCACTAAGCCATGTTTCCTCATCTGGACATTATTTTAGCCCAGTTCTCTGTTCTTAAGAAAAAGGAGAGGAGACAGAGACGATGGAAAAGGAAATTAAATAAAAGATGGCTATGTAAAAATTCTTTAAGATAGGTTTTAAATATATGTCAAATATAAATCAATTACATTGGGGTTTTTTTGTTTTTTGTTTTTTGTTTTCCTTTTTGGAAGGGGGAAGGGCAATTGGGGTTAAGTGACTTGCCCAAGGTCACACGGCTAGTAAGTGTTAAGTGTCTGAGGACAGATTTGAACTCAGGTCTTCCTGACTCCAGGGTCGGTGCTCTATTTACTGTGTCACCTAGCCACCCCATCAGTTACATTGTTTAAGCTATGGACTGCTACTCTCAGCTGTGTTGGTGTATATTGGATTTGGGACATTTTGTAGTTGGAAAAAAATACCAGTGCCCCTGCCTTTATTAGAAAATTTTTGAGTATGTTATTCAAAGTAATGCTATAGCACCCTAAATGTAGGGTTGGGAGGGAACCTGGAGACTATCTGCTCCATCCCCTTCTTTTACCCACTAGGGAGCAGAGAGAGGCCCAAAGCAGAAAGTTCAGTGACTTGTCCAAGGTCACACAATATTAAGTGATGGGCAGGATTTGGTATCAGGTTCTCTTTTTCCATTGTACTGCATGGACCCCTTAAGTGTATTTTCTGAACACTAGAGAATTTGATCCTCAGTATTATACATTTGCCTTCCATTTATAGGACAGAAAAGTATAATCTTGCTACCAAGGAGAAACCCAAGAAAATATTTGCTTTATACCAATCTTTTGCATATAAAAAGAAACTAATTTTTCTTCTAAGATGGGCAGTGAGTTTTATAAGATGTAGCCCCTCTAAAATTAAATCAAGAAATATTTTAATCTATAAGTACTGTAAGTTTTCTACCCCATAGTGTTACATAGTAAGAAAGGTATTTCCTTATACAACCACAATTTTTAAAAAAGCTTATTGTTTGTCCAACTGTTTATTTACCTACAATTATATTTAGATCCTGTGGTAGCAGGTGCTAGCAAGTACACAAATTTTTTTTTACCATATTTGCAAGAAATGATGCATTTTTTCTTTATGTGGAAATGCAAGACTTGGGATATAACAATTTATTAAGATCCATGCAATAATTTTGTTTACAAAAATGCCATAAAATAATTGTATCTAGATATGATTTGTTTTTTAAAGAGAATATGATAATCCTGCCCACCTCAGAGGTTGTCTTTAAACCTGAAACACTTATGCATGCACAGGAATATTGGCTCTCAAATGACAACTCTCTAAATGTTTTTGATCTCTGATAAAAAAAATTTCAGTTGTGTTGCTTTTTATTCTAAAATATTTATTTTGCACCTTTTTATTTTCAAAGGAATTGGCATTTGATCCATATGAATCGTATGCTCAAGACATATTGCGACCTGGTTTTCATGACCACTTTCTTAGTCAGTTATCCAAGCCTGGGGCAGCCCTCTATTTACAGGTATAGTGATTTTCACATGAAATTGTCCATCATTACATCAGCAATCAAACAAAAACCATAACTATATAAATCACTGTCTTTTCTAGTCAATAGGTGAAGGTTTCAAAGAAGCTGTTCAGTATGTTTTACCCAGGCTCCTTCTAGCTCCTGTGTACCACTGTCTGCATTACTTTGAACTTTTAAAGGTAAGAAACCAGTACTGTTCAATGACAAAATAATTTCCTTAGTAATAGTTTTCTTGCTTCATGATGAATCATTTCAGCATATGTACTATAATGTTCATACTCTCATAGTAAATAGAAACTAAATGTGACTGAAGACTCGAGAGGGGAACATTTTTAATGCAGTTTGAAAAGTATGTTGTAAGGTGTTTCTTAAACCTTTTCGTCTTTTATCTCCTTTCTGAGGATTTCATATATTTTGTTCTATTATGACTATTAGTTGAAAATAACCTTTTCATCTGTCTGGATTTTTCTATCTCCATTTTCTCCTTTAGCATCACAACAGAAAATTGAAGGTTGGGAAGGAACAAGAATAAGGAAAATCCCCAGTTCATCTCTTTTTTGTATTATACAGGCTAATTTGGCCATTTCCCCAACCAAAGAGCTAGCTATTCATTGCTTTGAAACTCCTAATTTGTCATTCCTATAAAATTCTTTCTTATAGACATAGATTTCTAGATACTCAATTTAAAAACTAACTAAAAGAGAAAATTTGTTTTTCCAGTCATATGCTGTAATTCTGCTTTCTTATATCCGACAGCATCTTAAAAACAATCTTTAAAAAACAGGATCTCTATCAGTGGTGAAGAAAATGCATCCAACAAACAATATATTAAATGTGCTTACTATATTAAAGGCATTTTGCTAACTACTAGGTATACAAACATAAAAATAGTCTCCAACCTCAAGGAAAAGGAAAGCTGAGCTTCAATCCATATAAATTGAAGCACAGCAGTACAAGCAAAAGCATTATGCTTTATTTAGTGATATGGATTACTTTTACAGGTAAAAATATTACAGGTAAATTTCTTCACAATTTTTTAAGTTGTAGCTGTTATTGAAGAGATTATTGTATTCTTTCAAAAATTTTTTTTATATATTGCATTCTTTATACATTTTTCTTGGTCCAAATATGTGAATTCATCAGCGTAAAAGTCTCCCTAATAAACAACCTTCCCTCTGCCAATGAAGATCAGCAATATCCTGACCTGTCAAAAATTAAACAGCCTGAATGTGTCAGAAGCAAGATTGAACCTAGATTATTTTTTGTCAGGCTGGATGTCTACCCATTGTGCTATGCTGCTGCTCTTCTCAAAACAGTAGTAACTCAGAACTAGCAACATATGTGTTGCTGAGGCTGAGTATAATATTATTTTAATGAGATTCTCCATTTGTGAAAATACCTCCAATGATCAAGTTATCTTTTTTAAAAACTACAAAAGATATAGCACTATTGTTTTAATTTAAAAAAAAAAACATAAAACTTCTTAGTTCTGTTATGTGTTTGTTTATTACTAGTAATAATGATTACCTTCCCTTGTGGTTGATGAAATAATCTTCTTATAGTAAATAAACAAGGAAAATGAGTTTTTTGACACTGATAAGGAAGAAATAACAAGTCATACAATTTCACCCCACCCTCATTACTCTTCTGTTCTTTGTGAATTTTATTTCATTGTGGTGGGCAGTTTGTTTGTGTAGGGTGACTTTTTTTCTTCAGACTGGTGTTTAGGGTATTTGAGCTGGGAGTCATATCAAGGGAATTAAAAGACAATTACTGAGACAGTAGATAATCTACTTTTTTAAAGTTACATTGTTTCTTTTGGGTTTTATATTTATTCATTTCCAAATATTCTCCTCTTCTCTCCCTGCCTAGGTATCCTTCTCTTGTAAAGATTCTTTAAAAATAATTCTTGGGCAGTTAGGTGGCACAGTGAATAGAGCACTTGCCCTGGCTGGAGTCAGGAGGACCTGATTTCAAAAATAATTCTCAACAAAACCAATGAAAGCACCAAACTGAATCTGATAAAATATGCAGCATTCCATGCCCTTCCATATTCATGCTTTCCAGGGCCAGCACTGGTCATTATCATCATACTGTCTTCAGTTTTATTTTTCTTGTATTTTTTCCTTTACATTATTGTGATCTTTTTGTATATCATCTCATCTTAGCTTTACCAACAGAGATCTCTGTGTTATTTGTCCCTGTCTTACCACTCCTTCTACTAGCACCCTAGTTCATTCTCTATCTCTTATTTGGACTTCAAGTGTATAGACCTCCCAAATCTACAGTTTCTCCCTCTTCTAGTCTAATACTTTGCTTCCAGATTAATTTTTCCAATTAAGAATTTTCCAGTAATCCAATAATTTTCCACACCATTCCATTGTTAAGAAATTTTCAATGGATTTTTTTCTGAGTATTGATTAACTTTCAGATTCCTTACACTCATATTCAGGTCTTGCACAATTTGCTTTTAGCCTACTTTACCCATCTTATCCATGCTACACATAATGCATTTCATGTACTGGGACCAATTAAACCACTTGCCATTCCTTCTGAAATGCCAGATACTTTCCTGCCTCCTTTGCTCATGTTATTTTGCACACCTTGAATATTGTACCCTTATCTCTTCAAATTGACATCCTGCCTTAATTGTCTAGTTCAAATGCTTTCACTTCAAGGAAATCTTCTTTGAAAGTTTTCTTTCTCTTTTATCTGAGTGCCTCTGTATTAAATGTATCTCTGTACATAACAATAGCAGTCATTTGTATTACATTAAAACTACAAAGTGCTTATGTGTTACCTCCCCAACTAGATTGTCGTCTTCTTAAGGACTAAGACCAAGGCTCCATTTCAGTAATCATTTAATAAGCACTTAGTATGTGAGAGACACTATGCTAAATATAGAGATATAAAAATAAAAATCAGGACCTTCCCTCAAGGGAAGTTATATTCTATGAGGGGATATAACAGGTAAACTGATAAGTTAAATATAAGGTAATTGAAGAGGTAGGGAATGAAAAGTAATAACTGTTTCTAATAGTGTAAGTATGAATGCAATGAATATTACATTTGTCTTTACTTCTCCCTTAGCCTCAGCATGGAGGGAGAGGGATGAAGGGAAGAAATTACTGAGTTTGAGTTAATTCTGTACAGTGGGAAAAGTGCTAAATTTGGAGGTAGAAATCCTGAGTTCCAATCCCACTTTGCAGCTTACTACTTAGGTGACCCTGGGTATGTCCATTAACTTCTAGGGCTGATTCCCCATGTGTAAAATGACCTCTGTGATTGCTTCTAACTTTAGATGTGTGGTCCAGTGACCTCAAGGTTTTGTCATTTCTGTTCTACTTCCCTTTCAGCACCCATTTCATCTAGTCTGTAATTTTAGCTTAACCACAATATATTTTACTCATTACAAACCAAAATGAAACAATTTCCACATATACATAATACTCTAGCTTTGAGTTCTCACCTTTACCCCTAAATTTATAGATCAGATTAGGTTGTTCTACAAGACTTCTTACTTCCACAGACTTCACCAAAAATTTGTCCTATGTGACACAAAACCGTGCATTGAAATGAAAAATCAAAACTGCTTCTACCACTGATGTTGCTGTCAGATACACAATTACTTACAAACTACAAGCTTAAGCTATTGGGTCCCATTTGAACCTGTGGCTAATGGTGTTAACTGAGAAAGTGCCCATTCCAAAGAGCACTGGCTCTGGAGTCAGACTTTAGCTCAAATCCTCAGTTGCTGCCTGCTTGCTGTGCCATTATGGACAAGTCATTTCATCTCCTAGGACTTCAGTGTCTTCATCTGCAAAGTGAGAGTGTTGGACCTAATGGCTCTGAGGCTCTTCTTGCTCTTTATCTGTGAATTTTTGATGCCCTAGTTGTCTGTACATTATGGTTTACAGACATTTGTCTGCCTTGCTTAGTTAGGTATGCTGCTTAGGCAGTTGCTTAAAATTGTACCTCTTGTACATTCTAGTATTTTTCAGATTTGGGAAAGCACCTTCTAACAGAGCCAAGGGTGGGTGTCCCCAATCCCTTGATCATGAACCTAGACCTAGCTGTGTCTGGAAGACATCCTTACAACTCCTTTTCTTCCCAAAATACTAAGGAGCTAAAGGAAAAGAGAGAGAGAGAGAGAGAGAGAGAGAGAGAGAGAGAGAGAGAGAGAGAGAGAGAGAGAGAGAGAGCGCAATATTTGGCAGCTTTCAGCAACAACCAGCAATGACAACTCTACTATTGTTTTCAAGAAGAGCTTAGTGCAAATAGAAAGTAGTCACTTCTCACAAAAAAAGTTGGGACCCACAGCCCAGATCTTGAACAGTCCTTTCCTTTCTGTTCTGTATGTATAGTAAATTCTCAAATTTGGTTTTTTTGGCTCCATCTTTCTTCCTGTCTGTCATGCCGAGTGTTGAAGAAGAATTATTTAAGTTAACTTCTTATTCTATGAAGAGAAGGAGAGATACAAGGGGGAAAACTGGGAAATCTGGACTCTAGTAACAGCAGTGGGCAGGAGGCTTTGAGAGTAGTCATGCCCCTTTTCATACAACTGATGCCTGGAAACCAATTGCTTAGCAAATCCATATTTAATCAGTCAGATTTCTTTGACTAGAACAGAGGCTTTGCTTTACAAAACACTGCAGTTAACCCTGGGGTGTTTTTCCCTCAATATAAAGATGATTTTTATAAACATTTTGCTTGTGAAACATTTCATTATAGTTTGTTTTTTATAATCATACTTGCTTATATAAAATTTCCATGACTTTAAAGTTTATTCTTATGTTGACAGAAATACTTTATGTGTAAAAAAAAGATGTTTTTAAGTTTACAATAGCTTTATTTTAAGATACTTTTCATATAAAGTTTGATTTATTTTATTTTGCAAGTTTGGAAGTCTTCCTTAAGGAAGTATCTTAGCTAATATTTAAAAGATTTTAAACAGTATCTAAATATTATTTGAAATCAGAAATATTTTCTGTTCTTTTGCTCTAGAATATACCCAGACAAATCAGAAAGTCATTCAAGATTCTATTCAGCTATTTAATTCCAAAGCAGATTATACTTTCTTTTTGAATGCAGTCTAGAGAGAAGTATTTTTTCCTCCCTTCCAAGGCATTTGGAAAGTATCATCTATGTATTCATACACGCAAATGTTTTCTTGATAATTTGATAGCTGTGCTTGAAAACAGTACATTTTTGTCTTAATGTTTATGATGCTTCCTCATTCTTAGTTATTGGATTTTAAAGTTTATGTTTTGTTATTTCATTATACTAGTTTAATTTTATGTGTGAGATCAAGGTCTCAGTTTTAAAATTTGAAAATAACTTTGATCAACCTTGGGCAAGTCACTTAACTTCTCAGACTTAGTTTTCTCACCTTTAAAGTGAGAGTGTTGGATTAGATCACTTTAGGTGGCCCTCTAAATCTATCACCCACAAGCCCAATTCTATTTTTCTAGAAAGTCCAAAGTCCTAGTTTTTTTTAAACATTTTAAAATGCAGACAAAATTTAACAGGAATATAAACATTCCTAGATTATGTACATAAAATAGATGACATTGGGGTTTGGGGAATTTCTTACCAATGCTGAAAATAAGAGAAATAGTAGGAATGTTGCTCAGGATCTCTGCTTCCATATTCTATTTAGAATTTTTTAAAAGGCACCTTTATGTAGAATATGTTTAGGTAGAAAAGAAAAGATTTTAGATATAATTGCAGGAGCAATGCAAGTAAAATGTAATTTGATATGAAATTAAATTGTATTTGTCAAAATACTGTTTTACTACTTACCTTAGTAATGATGCCAATTTTCAGAAAATAGAGGCTTTTAGTACAGACTCCACAGAATGCCTTAAATCCTTAGACTGTTGATTTGTACTAAAATTTAGCAAATTTAGCAATATTACCAGATATTTTATTTTAATGACTTGATTTACTTGAAGTGTAAATCTAAATTTTCCCCCTGAGTTTTTGCTTGTTTTTGTTTTTGCAAACATCACAGCTACTACAAAAATTTCAGTCCAGAATATTAAACATGGAAATTTTAATGGAAAAGGTTTAAAATATAGACGTTTAAAACTGCAGTAGATCTCAAAAAATATGAAAGTAGAACTATTTTCTCTCAAAGTAGGTTTTGTTTGGAAGTTTGGGGAGAGGGGTTTCTTCCTAAAATTATAAATGATTTTATTGTCTAGGAAGATGTTAGGGAGGATCCCCCTCTACCAATGCAGTTCAGTCCTTGCTTTGCAACTTTAAATCTTGGGAAGTTGGTTTGGGTACAGAAATTCTGCCCTGTCCATCCTACCCATAAAGATGTAGCTAGATTATTTTCAGTGCAAAGGAAAAGAAATAATTGCACCTGCCATATATTTTTTTTACTAGTGAAAAGCCTTTCCCCAATTTGTGGCAGTTGCTTTGTAGGCCCCTGACCAGAGATACACAGTTTTAAATGTACTGCTTTTGCCATTTTGCAGGTGAAATGTGTGAAAATCATTACTGCTATTTGAAAACACTTTTAACCACTGCATATGCCTCTGTAATTTTAATGGTGGTATGCATCAATAAATTTTACACGTAGCCTGAGAAGATTTATAGCAACTGATTTCTTATTGTCAGAAATTGAAGATAGAGAGAAGGCTTATAAAATATGGCTTCTCTCTCTCAAGCACAACGGAAATTCTATCTACTGTCTGTTTTCCTTCCCACAGTTTTTCAAGGGGAAAAAAAATTCAAAGTATTGAAGGAAAATGGCCTCTTTCTAGACCCTGGCCATACATATAAATATCTGACAAGAGTGCAATATATTGCAAGGGCATATTGTAAAGAGATGAGAGTCTTTCATTCCAGATTTTCCATTTATCTTACCAAGTCAACTAAACTGCTGTATCATGCAGTTGTGGTTGATTTTTTTTCTTTTTTATATTTTCAATTTCCTTCTCCTCATAGCCTTTTTTTCATTGGTGGGTTCCTGTTCAGATTACCAGGATCCTTTCCACCTTTCAGTTTTTTAACTTGCTTTTCCATTATTCTTGCATTTTGTAGCTCTTCTTCAATGTTTGTTATGGCTGTGATGTCTACAACAATAGGAGGGGAAACAGTGAAGGGCTGCAACTCAGACTCGTCAGGTAGGCGAGAGAGCTGCTAATATTCAGAAAATGTTTCAGTAACTAAAAAGCTAGGAATAGTTGGATCCCTATGAGGAGTCCAAATTTGGGGAACTTGGGTTTGTTTTTGTATTATTTTATTTTTGAATTCTTTGCATTTTACTTTTTAATTTTTTTTTAATTTGTAGACCTTTTACCTTTTGTCTATTCCCATTAATGCAATTGACGTTAAAATATTTCCAGACAACCAAAAAGCAACCCATATTATTCCCTACTCAAAGAGGAGGGTCAAGAATTACTTATGCTTATTTACATTATTGAAAATAAGCCTGAGGTTTAGAAACATAGTTTTTTTTTTTTAATTTGCCTTCTGCTTGTCATATGATGATTTCTTTAATCAAATGTGTAAATTCTGCTAATTCCTTTTTAAAAAGAAAAAAATTATGAAATCTACTTTGTCATCTTATTTATATAGCCAAAACTAGTACTAAGTTTTGGTGTTCAGGTCTAAATAATTATCTCAAGTCTTAGAAAAAGCAATATTTGTTTATATGCCTAAAGATTTAATTAACATTGTGAGCATTTTGCTGTTGCTATATTTGGTGACCCTTTGTTTAACTCAGAACCTTTAGTGACTTTGAAAAGGGTTTAAAACTTTTAAATGTGTTTATTTAGTAGAATTGCTTTCAAAAAATACTATGTAAAATAAAAAACACTATGATTAAGCAGAATTCAAGTTACCTCTTTCCTCTTATGGGTAAATTATATTACTTGAGATAGTGTCTCCTCTTAATAGAATTTTTAGGATCTTATGAATGTCCTTATAGCCAGACTTGCTAAATCACTTTAATATAGTATTTTCTCCCTTTTAGTAATTCCTATGTGTACAAGATATGTTTAATTAAATTGCCTATATGTGGCTATGTATGTATATACATGCATATAATATATATAGAGAAGCTATGAAACACTTTGTTCAGAACAGTGGCCAAGTAGACTGTACAAATATCCCCACTTTACAGTTGGGGAAATGGTTTCATAAGATAAATGAATTACTTAAAGATACCTAACTAGTAAGTATTAGAGTACTTTGAATAAAGTTTTGTTAATTATGTAATGTAAGATTGTCAAGTACAATATCCAATATGTTGTCATATAATCTACTATTACCATTTACTGAATAACAATATCATATTTCCTCATGACACTCCAAAAAAGATAGGTACATGTAGGGTCTCTGCCTTAAAAATTATTTGCTTCCTGCTTTGTGTAGGAGTAGGAATTAATGCATAATTTTTTAAAAGAAATTCCTTTTTCTAATTAATGTATTGCTATAGGCTAGTAAAAATTTTTGCCATTAATTTTTTCATATTTATTACATGGACTTAGAAACATTTTTACTCATTGCTACACAAAAGAAAAAATGTTTTTGATGGGATTTCTTTTTAACTCAGTAACCATCTGAATTTTATCATCCTCTCCCACTGATTCTTAGATAAGCTATTATCAGTGAGGTAAAATTAAACTAGTAGGGTGGGGAGTTTTGTGTACTACATTATCTTTTTTGAGCCTCATAATATCGCTGTCAAGTAGAGAGTATAATTGTTATTACCCCTGTTTAACACTGTTAGTGACAGAGAGGAATGAAAACAAGGTCTTCCAATTCTTCAGTGCTCTTCCTCTACCTGCTACTCCCTTTTTCTAGAGTCACTATACTCCTACTAATGTAGGCCAACATCTCATACTGAAATTCCTCAGTGCCCCCCTCCCTATTTCTCTTTATCTTTATGGTGGTTCTGTAAAATGACTTTTGAACTTAATATTAAATGTCAGTTACAATTACTTTAAAATTTCTGCAGTGACATCAGCATCTTTCTAGTCATCTAGGTTCAAAACTCTGTAGTCATTCTCACCTATTCCCTCTTCCCTCCCCATACACCCAGTCCATTGGCAAGTCTCATCAATTCTACTGCCACAACAACTCTCTTTCAAATCTATGCCCTTCTCTATATTCACATGGATATAACCCTATAAATTTTAACCTATCATGCATGCAGAAATCATTCTTCCTCCTCTACAATTACTTGCATGTATTCCAATCTAGTATATATTATGTGTAATAATATTTCTGTGATAGTTCTGGGGGTAAAAAAACAAATTTGTTTCATGGAGCCCATGTAATCATAACATTCCATTTCATATTTCTTCATTTGCTTCTGTCCAGTGGGATCAGATTTTGGAACAAATTTTGATATATTTCCAATGGACAGAAAATACATTCAGTCAGCTAGAAACATTTCATATTCTCAGGGGCAGAATTTCATTTAGTTTTTTTTTTTTGTTTTTTTTTTTCCCTCGGACTATAAAGCTCGGTTGTTAGGGTGGTGTTGTTTTTTCCCATTAATAGAATTTCAGTTATAATCTTGAGTATACCACATTATGTTAAAATAATGGTTCATTTAGGCAGAAGGCCATTAATTCTGTTGCATTCTAAATAAGCTTAAAGTTGATCAGATATCAGATATAGGCTTGGATCAATGAAATATTTATATTTGTTTCAACAAAAGTTCATTGTTTTTTACAACCCCCTGTGATGTTCCCCATCTTCCTCAAATCACTTAAAAATAGGTGCATGTTATGATATAACTGATGAAAAAAATAGATGTTCAGTTATTGTTTACTCATTTACCAGGTGATAGTTTGTAATATTTTCTTTTAATTGATTGGGGGGAGAGGTAGTGGGGAGAAGTAAACACTGTCTTCCTTTTTTTTTTACCCTTTCATCATTCCCCCTTTCCCTTATCACTTTCCCCTCCTACTTCCCTACTACAATTGAGCATGTATATATGCTTCCCTCTTTGAACTAATTTAGATGTAAGATTCAAGCATTGCTCAACCCCACCCCACACACCCATTTTTCCTTCCATTGTACAAGCTCTTTTTTGTGCACCTCTTTTAAGTGTGATAATTTCCCTCATTTTTCTTTTCCCTTCCCCCTTCTCCAAGCCATCTGTCTTTCTCACCTATCCATTTTTTATATCATCCCAACGTAATCATTTCACTCCCACTCCCTCTTTCTATGTAGAATCCTTCTAACTGCCTTTATGATGATAAAATTCATAGAAGTTACATGTATCACCTTTTCATAGAGAAAGGTAAACAGTTTAACCTTATTGTGTCTCTTACAATTTTTGTTTCTCTTTGAGTTTTTTATATTTGAAAGTCAAATTTTCTATTCAGTTTTAGTCTTTTTATCAGGACTGCTTGAATGTCCACTATTTCATTAAATATCAATTTGTCCCCCTTGAAGGATTATACTCAGTTTTGCTAAGTTATTCTTCATTATAATCCCTGATCTTCTGTCTTCCAGAATATCATATTCCAAACCCTCCGCTCCTTGAACATGGTAGCTGCTAAATCTTGTATGATCCTGTGATTCCATGGTATTTGAATGGTTTCTTTCTTGTGATTTAAAGTATTTTCTCTTTGATCTGGTAGTGCTAGGATTTGACTATAATATTTCTGGAAGTTTTCATTTGGGGATATTTTTTGGGTAGTGATCAATGGATTCTTTCCATTTCTATTTTACCCTCTGCTATTGGGAAAATTTTCCTTGATAATTTCTTGAAATACAATATCTAGGCTCTTTCTTGGATCATAGCTTTCAAGTAGGTAGTCCAATAATTCTTAAATTACCTTGCCTCAATCTGTTTTCCAGGACAGCTATTTTTTTTGATTGGATATTTCACATTTTCTTCAAAGTTTTCATTTTTTAAACTTTGTTTTATATCTCATGGAGTCATTAGCTTCTCCTTGCCCAATGTAATTTTTAAGGAATTGTTTTCTTCAGTGAGTTAGTTACCCCTTTTTTCATTTGGCCAATTCTGTTTGTTTTATTTTAGTTAATTTTTTTTGTTGTTGTTTTCAACATTCACTTCCATAAGTGTTAAATTTTTCCTTCTCCTTCCCTATTCAATTTATTAAGGTATTATTTTCTTCAGTGTTTTTTTTGCCTCTTATTGCCAAGCTATTAATTGTCTTTTCATAATTTTCTTCCTTTGCTTTCATTTCTTTGCCTTTTTCCTGTACTTCTCTTGTTTAATTTTGAAAATTACTTTTTAGGTCTTCCAGGAATTCTTGCTGGGTTTGTGTCCAATTGACTTTTTTTTTTTCTTTGAGGGTTTTCTTGTAGCTATTTGACTTCATTGTCTTCCTCTGAGTTTGCATCTTGATCTTCCCTGTCAACACAGAAACTTTTTATGATCAGGTTCTTTTTTTGTAGTTTGTTCATTTTTCCATGCTATGTCTTGGTTTTGAACTTTATTGTTCAAGTTGGGCTTTTTTCCCAGGGATTAGGTGGGAGACTGTCTCAAGCTTTAGGTTTTTTCTGCACTGCTCTTTTCAGAGATGGGGGTTTAGAATTGCTTCCAAGATGATATGATCTGGGGAAGGTGTGGTCACTGCTCTCCTGTTCTGTACTCAGGTCCATACCCAGGAAGGGCCCCTGATCCCTTGGGACTGGAAGTAATACTGTCCCTCAGGGTCCCTGATCCTTGGCACCAGAAGTGATAGGGCCCTAATCCCTTGTGACTGAAAGTGATACTCCTCCTCAGTGCTTCCACTCCCTCTTGACCAAAAGTACCCTTAAACTATGACCTAGAAGTGGACACGGGCAATGGAGTTGTCAAGCTATATCTGGTCCTTCATCTAGTACTAGCACAGAAATCCCTTGTCATTTCTTTCTGACCTGTTACCAGATCCCCTTACCATCTTTGGTAAGAGAACTCCTGAAGCTGCTGCTATTCTCTTGCCACTATCTGGTCCCATTACTGATGTTTCATCCATGTAGGCTTCAGGTCAGCCTCCATCCCTGTGTCATAGATCTCTACTTCTGACCTTGTAAGTTTTCTTGGAATGGAAGGATGTCTCACCCTGACTCTTTGTTGGCCCTATTACTCCAGAATTCAATTTGAGGCATTATTTTAAATTTTTTTGGAGGAGAATGTTGGAACAGCTCAGTTGAGCACTTTCTCTACTCTACCATCTTGGCTCCCCAATCTTATGTTTTCTACAATTTCAAAATGACCAAGATGTGGTCTGTTCAATAGTGGTAATGAAAACCTGTTTGTTTGCTACTAATATCCTCATCAAGAATGCACTCGTTATATATATATATATGTATATATATATATACATGACTCATATAAATAATTTCCTACCTATATAGTAGAGCAGACCCATGGGTCAGTAGTTTTTATTTTCTCAATTGCTTGGGGGAATAGGATAGATCTTTTAAGAAGGTCTGATTTTCACACACACACACACACAGACCTTTAGTATTTTCCCTCTTTCAGATAACTTTGTATATCAATCCTTCAGTTGTCTCAGAATTGTTTTTTCCTCCAGTACCTGTCTCTTCCATATACACTTGAACCAGTCAACTGTTATTCCTGTCTTTGTCCTCCTTAACACCATTTCTACATTTCCTGTGAGGACCTTTGGGATTATGATAATAGGGTCCATGTGTGGTAGTTCGACTGCCCTTTATTGTAAAAACAGGGTTCTGTAACATCTTTTACTGCAAATCTTTTGATTTCTTTCTTTATTGCCCTTACAATATTGTCCTTGGGGTGGTATATTAGTTCATCATTTTTCTGTCAGGAGGTGGGTAGCATTCTTCATCATAAGTTCTCTGGACTCATGATTGGTCATTATATTGATCATAGTTTTAAGACTTTCAAAACCATTTGTTTTTACAATGTTGATGTTATAATATGAATTGTATTCCTTGTTCTGCAAGCCTCACACTTTATTGGGCCATCAAATCTTCCCAGGTTTCTCTAGAACTGTCTCTTTCTTAATTTCTTACAGCACAGTGATATTCCATTGCATTTATATACCATAATTTGGGTAGCTATTCTCCAGTTGAAGGACACTCCCAGAGTTTCTAGTTCTTTGCCATTATAAAAAGTGTGTTATAAATATGTTTGTAGATATAGATCCTTATTTTACTTTGTTTGATTTCTTCAAGGTATAGTGCTAGTAGGTCAGAGTATACACAATTTAGTAACTTTGAGGGCATAATGCCAAATTGCCTTCCAGAATAACTGGACACAATTCAAATTCTGCTAACAATTGATCAAAGTGTTGGTGTTCCCATAAACTTTCCAACATTTGTCATTTTCTTTCTTTTTTTTTTCTGGTCAGCTTGCCAATCTGATTATTGTAAGGTGCATTTCTCTATGAGTAATTTGGAGCTTTTTTAAAAAATATGACTATAAACACTTTAGATTTCTTTCATGAAGAATTAATTGTTCTTATATCCTTTGACTATCAGTTGGGGAGTATCTCTTCTTATAAATGTGGGTCCATTACCTATGTGCCTTCCAAGGCATCTGCTTGACATTTCCAAATGTCACTTTTATCAGAAAAACTTGCTGCAAAGATTTTTTTTTCCCAGTTAACAATTGCCTTTTTATTCTTAGCTCCTTTGGATTTATTTATGCAAAAATTCATCAAATTTTATCTGCTGTGATCTTCTCTATACCTTGCCAGGTTATGAACTGTTCTTCTATCCATATGCCTGAAAGGTAATTCCATCCTTGATTCTCTAATATATATTGGATTGGATCTTTTATGTCCATGTCATGTAGGTCATGTATCCATTTAGAGTTATCCATCTTGACATGTGGTATGAAGTATTGGTCTGAATCTAATTTTTGCCAGTTTTCTGTCTAGTTTTCCCAGCAATGTTTGTCAAGTAATGAGTCCTTAGCCCAGTAGTAGGGTCTTCGGGTTTCTGGGTTTGTTTGCTCCTACATGATGGAGTAATACCAATGCAATATTCACAGTGACAATGGTCACTGTAATTATGCCTGCATAGTGCTCAATCTATATAACTGACTCTCCATATAACTGACTCTCCATATAGAAGACAGAAGCAAAACATTTATTCAGACACTAGAAAACCAAATCTCAAAACCAGTAAGCAGATTCCATCATAGTAGCAGAAAAGTTAATAAGCCATAATAGCACAGAGAGCCACAGCATCCTTTAAGCCTTCCCACAAACCAACATTTACTCACAAGCCTATCTGTCTCCCTTGGATACATCCTCTCCAGTCTAGCTGCTCTGACTCCCAGCTTCCTGTGGACTCTGCTCCCACCACAGGCTCCTTTTGGTTACATTCAGCATATTATGGGACAGGGTATATCTTCAAAGCAGGGAAGATCTTCAAATTCCCTTAGGCTTATTAAGGGGCAGGGAAGATCTTCAGATTCCCATTACCATTACAGATGGATACCTAATCTATTCTACTGATTGATCTCTCCATTTTTAATCTATTCCAGATTTTTTTTGATAATTACAGTTTTATAGCAGTTTGAGATCTGGTGCTGCTAAGCTCTTTTCCAACCTACTTTTTTTTCCTTTATTTCATTTGAGATTCTTGATGTTTTGTTCCTTCCAATGAAATTTTTATTATTATTTTTCTAATTCTATTAAGCAATTATTTGATAATTTGATTGTCATGGCACTAAATTAATTAATTTAGGTAGCATCATCATTTTTATTATATTGGCTTGGCCTACCTATGAACAGTCCAGATAGATAAATAGATATGTATATATTGTGTATTTTATATATACATTATTATTATTTAGATCTCTGTATTTCCATAAGCATTGCTTTATATTAGCTATTATATTATATATACTAAGATATATATATATATCTATATCTATATATATATATATCTTCATAGGTGGACTCCCCAGTATTTTATATATTCTGAAGTTATTTTAAATGAGATTTTTCTGTCTTTTCCTGCTAGGCTTGGTTGGCATTATGCAGAAATCTTTGTGATTTGCATACAGTCATTTTATATTCTGTTATCAATATTTTCAGTTAATTTTATTTGACTCTCTAGAGTTTTAAAAATATACTGTCATTTCATCTGCAAAAAGTGAACTTTTTCCTCTTTGTCTATTTTATTTCTTCAATTTCTTCATTTTATTGCTATAACTAGCATTTCTAACACTATTATTAGAGTTGATATTATTAGCAAAATCTGTGATTAGAGGAGCATAGTGTTATCCCTGTATTGGACTCTACTTTATCCCTATTGCATATAATTCTGGCTCTTGGTCCATTTATTCTTGTTTTCAAGAGTTTGGGGCATAAATAGACATTTTATTTTATGTTTCTTAATCTGCTGGATTTTTGATATTTATTATTTTCATACTCAATCTGTTGATTTATTCTTTCTTCTCTTTTGATGATGAAAGTATTTAGATAGATATAAATTATCCCCTAAGGACTGCTTTGGATGCATACATGTATTTTGGATGTTTTTATTTTTTATTAAATTACCTATCATTCCTCTAATTTGTTCTTTGTACAACTAACTTTTAGAATTTGTTATTTACTTTTCAATTAATTTTTAGTCCTCTCTGCAGTGGGCCTTTATTGAGTACAATTTTTAAAAATTTCTTAATGGTCAGGAAATGATGTTTTCAATATTTCTGCTTTTATTTGTTTTTGAGATTTTTAAAAAGTAATTTTTATTAATATCTTTTGTCTTTTTACATTGCCAAATTTCTTAGTCTCTCTCCTGTTCTTCTTCACAGGGAGCTATCCCATATAACCAGTAAGCATATAACAGTAAAGAATCTCTTCAATTGTGGTGGCTAGGTGGTACAGTGAATAGAGCACTGGCCCTGGAGTCAGGAGGACCCGAGTTCAAATGTGACCACAGACATTTAACACTTACTAGCCATGTGACCTTGGGCAAGTCACTTAACCCTAATTTCCCTATCCTCCCCCCTCCAAAAAGCAAAAAAAAAAAAAAGAATGTCTTCGATCTTTCTTCATTTCTGCATTTGATTGTATCCTAATATACAATTTTCGTAAACTTATAATAAACAACTGGGAAATATGTATACTTTTTTCTATTTCCATTAATAATCACTAGAGATGTATCATATCTAACTTTTCTAAAATTCTGCCTGTGACCTTAATTTTTGTTTTTGTTTTTTGGTTATATTTGCTTGCTATTATAATTTTACACTCTATTTCTCCCTTTAATCTATTCTCTTTTTCTTTAAGTATTTAGATGCTCTACCTTTTGGGAGACATGTATTGGGATTTATTCATTGTCTGTGGTACCTTTCATCCAAATTTGATTTCTCTATTTATCTCCTTTTTAAACAAATCAATTTTGCTGTTACCTTATCTGAGGTTATCATAGCTGCCCCTGCTTTGGTGAATCCAGCTAATGTATATCAGATTACTCTCCGGCTTCTGCTTTTAACTCTTGTGAATCTTTGTTCCTAGTTTGTTTCTTGTAAACAACATATTATTGAACTCTGCTTTTTAATTCATTCTGCTCTTTTCTCCCCCTTTTTAGGTAAATGTATCCCCTTCGCAATTCTGATTGCTACATGTATATTTCTTCTCTTCCTATTCTCTTATACTTTCTCCTCCCTTTGCATCCAGGCCCCTTTTTATAAAAGAGAAGAGGGTCTCAACACCCATAGTTCTATGCTTGATATTAACGACTTCTACTCACCTCTTCTTTTTCTCTTCCTCTTATATAAATCTCATTCACAACTTATTTCTTTCTTTAAACCCCTCTTCATTATCTCTCCTCTGAATTTATAGCTTGTTTCTTTTATGACTAAGTCTGCCCTATGTCTACTCTCCTTGTTATTATCACCCCCCCTCTGACTGTTTGTTCCTGTTTTCCTGTTGAATTGATTATGTTCTCCATGACAGCATGTGTGTGTGTGTGTGTTCTGTTCTTCTTTAGCTAAATCAGATGTAAATGAAGTTCAAGTGACACCTGTTACCCCCTACCTTTTTCTTTTGTCATGTCTTTTACTTGCAAACCCCAGTTCTGTCAAACAAGTTTCCTCCCACAATATTCCTTCACTTTTCTTCCTTTGTATATTCTTTTCCCCATCTTACTTTCTTTTCTTCTTTGAATATCATCAAAACATAACAAAAATCACTCTCAGGATTTCTGTCTTATTTGACTTTCTCCATGATCCCTTAAGATATTATAGTACTTAGGAAATACTTATATCATACCTCCCCTTCCCATTAAAATAGAAATATTCTTATGAAATATTTTTGATCACTTGTATTTATCTTTTTGTTGTTTTTCTTTAATTCTACATCTACATTTCAGAGTTTCTCCTCAGTTGTAATCTTTTTTATTAGGAATGCTTAAAAGTCCTCTATTTCATTAAAGATCCATTTTTTCTTCTATAAGGGGGAGGAGCAAGTTATTGTTGCTTCTAAGCCTATATAGTTTGTCTTCTGGAATATCACATTCTACTCCTTTAAAGCAGTAGTTGCTATACCTTGCATAAGCCTAACTGGTTTCTTAATACTTGAGCTCTTTTTTATCTAAGTGATTATAATATTTTTCCATTGACCTGGAAACTCTGGATTATCACAGTTTGGTTATCATTTTCCTGGGAGTTTTCATTTGGAGCTTTGTTTTAGGAGGTGATCTTTGCCCTCTTGTTCTAATATGTCCCTTAATAACATGATTCTTTCGTTATTTTCTGAAATATGATATCATTATCTTTCATAATATGTTGAAATATACAATCCATTTTTTGTCATAGTTTTCAGGTTGCCCAATGATTCTTAAATTAACTTTCTTTTATTTTCTAGGTTAGTTGAGGTTTTTTTGTATGAGATACCTCATATTTTCTTCTGTTTTAAAATTCCTCCTTGCCTCATGGAGTATTTAACTTTTATTTGCATCCATTCTAATTTTCAGGGAGTTTGTTACTTGAGTAAGGTTTTGTACCTACCATGCTAAGCTGTATCAATTCATATGTTTTTTCCTTATTTCTTAATTTTTATAGCTAAATAAAAGTCCATTACATTTATGTATCATAGTTTATTGATGGAAACCCAATTTTTTCTTATTTTTAATTACTCAACTAGTACTGCTTTGTTTAATTTGGTATGTATGTGGTTTATGTCATACGTTTCTTCCCTCTCGTCATCTCTTGGCATATTTATCTAAAATGACATTATTAGGTCAATGGGTATAAACAATTCAGTAACTTTTCCTCAAATAATTCCAAGTATCCTTTTCTTTATTTTTTTTAACAAACTTTAAATATTGTCTCAGCTGGTCATTTCGTATTACTTACTTTTATCAAGCAGAGCACCATTTTCTTACACGTTTCCATTATACTTTTTAGTTGCAAAGGTGAGTTAAAAGCGGTTCCCTTAACTGTTGAAAAATATTTGTCATCTCCACAAAACACTTGAATTTCCATTGACTTTTGGAATATAATTCCCTAGGCAATTTCAGTCTAATCTTTCATATACAAATATCAGGCTACTTGGTTATTTTTTAAATTTTTCTTAATATACTGCATTTGTTTAATTGGAGTATTGCTGTTTATTGCACACGGTTATTAAATAGTACTTAGGAAAACAGAGTGTTAAACATCACTGTGGTAATAAGAGAGGATGCATATTTGTCGAGGTCTCATTTACCTGTTAGCTGCCACAGGTTGTTTCCTTAGCAACAACTGCTAGTCTTTTGGTGATTGTTATCTTGAATCACTGACCTGTACCCATATCCAGGTTAGGCCATCTGTTTTAAGTAAAAGAAGGGAGAGAACAAAGATGATTTTCAAAAACACACACATTGCTACTAGAAGTGATCGCTTGTTAGTTTGAAATTTGTTTTTAGATGCTTGCCTAATGCTATGAAGGTAAAAATGACATTTTATACAATTTAATCACCATTCTTTTGTGGATTTTTATTAGATTTTCATATTAATGGTTTTTAAGGTTTTAGCATTTTTAGAAATGTTGAATGCTTTACATAATTTAGTGACATATGTTAAAAGATAACTACATTTCTCAGATACTTTGAGTTCTTCTTTTAAGGCTAGTAGATGAATTTGTTTGAATGTCCTTGATTGTCCTTTTTTTTATCATGGTAGGATATTATGAGATTTTAATTATTTTTCTGTAATCTTACAGTACTTAGCAGTTTTAACTTTTTTAAATGAGTAAAATAAAAAACCAAGAATAAAACATTTTCTCATTTTGTGCTTCATTGTCATCTCACTTTGAAATTGAACACCTGTGCTCTGGTGGACTTGGCTATCATTCAGCTTAATTTCTGAACAATTAGATTTTGAAATGAATTATTTTTTCCATTGATGCATTGTGATGTTTGGAACTTTGCTCTTTGTTTTAGATTTATTTCATTGTTGGTTCTTATGTTACCTTTGAACATTTGATGAGGTAGTAAGTAAAGCTTTGTTCATCTTCCAAAATTCTTAATACCCCAACATGAGAGAAATAGAGCACAGAATGATAGGATTAAAGATTAGCCTATATCAAGTGCCAGCTTTTCAATCAACCCTCCTGTAAAGGTGCTAAAATAAGACAGAACACATCTTGAATATATCTTGATATCAGGCTTTCCTTAATTTGGGTGGCAGCATTGAAAAACATCTATATGAATAAAAGGTATACAATTGACTTTTCCACAATACATGTACTATAATTTTTCCTCCTTACTTTTTTTTTTCTTATTTGGTGGAAAGTTGTATGTTTAGAAGTATATGCCAACTGACAATATCAAGATAAGGTATCCCTTCCCCACAAGTACTAGGTAGGTATAAGAAAATAGTTTCTTTAATTATCATCAGAGCAAACAATCTATTGAAATCAAATGGATTGGGGCAGCTAGGTGGCACAGTGAGTAGAGTGCCGGCCCTGGAGTCAGAAGAACCTGAGTTTGGATCCAGCCTCAGACACTTACCACACAAAAACAACAACAAAAAAACCCTACCCGTATGGCCTTGGGCAAGTTACTTAACCCCAATTGCCCTCCAAAAAGAAAAAAAAAAAGAAATCAAATGGATTAAACCTCTCAGCAGGGCTTGGGAGTATATAGTCTTGTTTGGAAAAGCTGACTTTGCTAGTGAACATAGAAAACATACACATATATGCATGCATATATATATATATATATATATATATATATATATATATATATATATACACACACATACACACACAAATATTTATATAATTGAAAGTTGTAAATCATCATATTAGAATATTGAAATACAACGAATAGGTTCTTTTTTTTTCTATTTGGCCATTAATCTTATAAATATTGGGGGGGGGGGTTTCAATAGTTTATATATTTTAGTAAGAAAGAAATTTACCTTTACAGATTATTGTGATAAATTGTTAACTAATATCTATTAATTGCCTCATATGTGCTAAACCCTGACAATACAAAGAAAGGCAAAAAATGATACCTTCTCTCAAGAAGCTCACGGTCTAATAAGGAATAACTTATGCAAATAAATATGTATAAACAAGATAACATACAGTTGAGATAAAGGTGGGCTCAGAAGGAAGACTTCTTGCAGAATGTAGGACTTTGAGATTTGAAGGAAGTTAGGAAGCAGAGATATGGGGGAAGAGCATCCCAGGCTCAGGGAGCAGCCAGTAAAACATTCACAGTCAGGAGACAGAATGTCATGGGAAAGGAATAGCAAGGAGGCTGGTGTCATTGGATCATAGGGCATATGGAAGGGAGAAAGGTACAAGAAGAATGAAGAGGTGGGAGAAGAGTTATGGAATCATTTTTTAAAAGTTATTTCTCACTCTTTCTCGCCCTCCATATCCAGTCATTTGCTGAGTTCTGTCATTTCCACTTCTGTAACATCTCTCATATACTTCTGCTTCTTTCTTCTGACAAAATTACTTTTAAAAAATGATTCATCTTTAGCTCATATGGTTAAAAAATTTTTTTTTAACTTTTTGGTTTTATTATGCTAAGGAAAAATAGAGAATGCATGTCATCTTCACCCTTGAAGATAATATATTGTTGTTTTGTCCACAAATGTTCTCCTGGTTCAGATTTGTGTGTGTGTGTATGTGTGTGTGTTTTTAACTTTGCAGCAGTTAGAAGAAAAGAGTGAAGAGCAAGAAGACAAAGAATGTTTGAAACAAGCAATAACGGCATTGCTTAACCTTCAGAGCAGTATGGAAAGAATATGTTCCAAGAGTCTTGCAAAACGGAGACTGAGGTAAACTTTTCCATTTTTTTCCTGCTTTCCACCCTGAATGCTGTGCTATAAATTCAGGGTTCCAAGTTTCCTCCTCCAGTAAACAATGAGGAAAATAGTTTTAGTGACAAATTTGGTCTTTGAGAGGAAGTGACATCAAAGCCAAGAGAATATGTTATTGTTTTAAAAAGCTTTCATATTTGTGTGTTTTCCCTGTGTGCTCCCAGTCAGGATTCCTGAGTGCTAGCTGGTGAGCACAGGGACAGGCCGAGCTTTCCTTATAGGTAGAATTTCTTCAATGCTATTTTGTCAAACTAATGCGCATAGCATCTTTTTAAAAATAAATTTTAGCACTCAAAATTCAGAATCAATTTACTATTTTTTCATATTTCTTAAAGATATGTTACATCTGCAGAAATCTGTGCTGTATGTATTGTCAGATACTAATCAAAGAATTATTAGTTACTTATTTAACAGTTAACTTATTTATTTAAATTTAATTATTTAAATTGCTTAGTTAAATAATAATTACTCTAAAATAGATTACTATATTTAAAGAAACTAGTTTTCTTTGTTGTGTTGTCTTAATTGTAAACCTTAATAATTCTACTGTACTAACCTAATTTTGGGAATAGATAAATAACTGTAAGCTTAATTCATGGAGACTCCTTATCAATATAAATTTTTAAAAATATATTTTAAGATTTACTTAATGGTTCCCTTTTTATATTTGTACTATGGGTTATGTTTCTTTATGTACTAATGATGCTTTCCTTTTTCCCAGTGAATCTGCATGTCGATTTTATAGCCAACAGATGAAGGGGAAACAACTAGCAATAAAGAAAATGAATGAGATTCAGAAGAACATTGATGGCTGGGAAGGAAAAGATATTGGACAGTGTTGCAATGAGTTTATCATGGAAGGAACTCTCACACGTGTAGGTGCCAAACACGAGAGACACATATTTCTCTTTGATGGTCTGATGATTTGCTGTAAATCAAATCATGGTCAGCCAAGACTTCCTGGTGCTAGCAATGCTGAGTATCGTCTAAAAGAGAAGTTTTTTATGCGCAAGGTACAAATCAATGATAAAGATGACACTAATGAATACAAACATGCCTTTGAAATAATCTTAAAAGATGAAAATAGTGTTATATTTTCTGCCAAGTCAGCTGAAGAGAAAAACAACTGGATGGCAGCACTGATATCATTACAATACCGCAGTACTCTGGAAAGAATGCTGGATGTAACAATGTTGCAGGAGGAGAAGGAGGAACAGATGAGACTTCCAAGTTCTGATCTTTATAGATTTGCAGAGCCAGACTCTGAAGAAAACATAGTATTTGAAGAAAACATGCAACCCAAATCTGGAATCCCCATCATCAAAGCAGGAACTGTTATCAAACTCATAGAGCGACTCACCTATCATATGTATGCTGGTAAGTAGCCCAGAACAGCAAATTGCCTTGATCTTCCTCTTTGAGATCACCATCCCTAAAGTAAAAAAAATACATGATCTCATGTTTTCAGAAATTTTTGTTGTTCCACCTTATCTATGATTATCCTTCCATAGCACTGTACTTTGTTTAATAACAGTACTTTTCAGAAGGGTCATGTTTCACAATTTTCAGAATGTTTTCACATTTTATTTTATCTTCACAATAACCCTCTTAGGTAGATGGTATCCATATATTGAAAATTAGGAAACTGAGACTTGGGGAGATAGTAGTTTCTTCCCCTTTGACAGAACCAATAAGTGGCAGAGCTCAGACTATATGCAGTCATGTAATCCATTTTCATCAAATATATGTTGGTTTTTCTTTTTTCCCCCTCTCATTATTAATACTTTAAAAAAATACTTTTTAAAAAATTCATATGTTTTAATATGAATTAACTTATATGGCATTTTCATAATGGAAATTTCAATGATAAAACTTTTAGTTTTGAGGAAAAAGTGTTTCTCAATTTTTGTTCTTTAAGTCTAGAAATTCTGAAAGAAATTTATTTTTAATGTTTCTTGTGCATTAAATTGAAGTCTTTAGTTTTCTGAATGCTACAGTATGGTTTGATATTTTGCAAATACAACAAATAATATTACATTTTAATAGTGTTTTCTAAAATAATCATTAGTAACAAAATTAAAATAAGTGATAAAATTCAATAGAGAAACTGAAAATTTACTAAATTTTAAGTTTTTGAAATCTCAACTAAATTAATGGAATTAGGAGCTTTGTGGGACTGTTACCTCTTTCATAAATCAAAAGATTTCCCAAATAGTTAATATAAAGATTTGGGGGGGTTTTCTTACCTCCAATTGCTGTCACTTCTTGCAAATGTGTGTTTTGTGGTTGACAAAAACATGTAGTATATCTCAATAAAATTTCCCCAAGTTTTTAGGTTCTTTGAGTTCCTTTGACAAAATTTCATTCATTTGAGTTAATGTTGTAAAGAAAGATCCATTATTCACTTTTCATTTAGTAAAATTGGGTCTCCATTCCTATTTGATACCATTGCTTTCTCTATTACATTTTAAAAATAGCCTACCTATATGTAAATACTTCTAGGTGTCCTCTCTGAAAGCATAGAA
The DNA here is from genome assembly GCA_011680675.1 of Gymnobelideus leadbeateri. NCBI lineage: Eukaryota > Metazoa > Chordata > Mammalia > Diprotodontia > Petauridae > Gymnobelideus > Gymnobelideus leadbeateri. The sequence goes on from WOXC01000323.1 coordinate 179,396, forward strand.
ATAGATTAAAATAATGAAATTTGGATTCTAAAACTGAAAAGGGACCTTAGAGGTCATATTTTTCATGATTACTAAGGACATTAAAATACTTTGTTTCCTAATTAACCAATTCCATGTGTCTTTAAGAAAAATAATAAAGCAGTGACCTAGATAATTAAAGAGTAATTTTTAAACAGTTTTTATTTGGCTTTTGAATATATTGGGTCAAGTTGTTTTCCCCTCAGTAGATTTGTTATATTAATTATGTTCCACATAAACTAACAATATTAAGATCAGTTTTAATTTCCAAGTGTTGATTATGGAGTCAGATGACCTGAGTTCAAATCCTCACTTTGCCAACTACTAACTATGTGACCTTGGGTAAATTACTTAATCTCTGTGAAATTGAGTTCTTTCATTTGTCTAAGATGAGATAGTTGGACTAGAAGACTTATTTTTTTTCTGTTGTCACTTCTAATTCAAAATCTGTAATTCTATAAAATATTTAAAGAAGTCATAAGTATGTTCAACAGGAGTTTACTAGTGTGCAGATTTTGCTATAGATTTTATATATGGTCCCGATCAAAGTGATTTTCACCATTTATATATTACAAACCAAAAATTAAAAAGCTAACCTACTAAAGATTTAACTAATTCAGTTATTTATGTGTAAGCAAAGTTCTTTCTCCTCTTTTGAAACCAAAATTTTGTGGGCCTAAGATTTATATTTCTTATTTCAAGCAAGCAATCAACAAACATTTTTATCCCATGTACTGGGGATACAGATAAAGAAAATAAGAAAGTCTCTACCTTCATTGAGTTTATGTTCTACTACATGTTCACCAAGAAACAAATGTACAATATATACTTAAATACACAGTAATTTGAGTGGGGTGGGCTAAAGAAAGTATTGAACTTGGGTTTTCAATAGGAGAGAGAACATAGGAGAGACCAAGGTAAACTTATTTTTATTTTGTATGTATTTAAATGTGTATATGTTGCTGTACATGTTGCTCTACTGTAGAATATAAGCCCCTTAAGGTTAGGGACTGTTTCATCTTGTCTTTGTATCTAGAGCCCCTGGCACTTGATCTGTCTGTTTTTAATGCTTGTTGATTGATTGGTACATAGAGTAGAGTTAGGAGATGGAATGTCTCAACCAGGAAGCAGCAGATAACATCACTTGGTGTATGAAGAGGAGTAAGGTGTCTTTAGCCTGGAAAAAGAGGCTGAAGCCAGATTTTGAAGGATTTTAAATGCAGAAAGAGAAGTTTGCATTTTTTCCTAGATCCAATAGGGATCATCAGTGTTTAAAAACCAGATATAATAATGCTACCTCACATTTATATAGCACCTTAGCATTTTGAAGTACTTTTCTGACGCCTTGATGACCTGGATATTATAATGTTAATAATGATTCTCATTTACAGATGAAGGAACTGTGGTCCTGATAGATAAGGAGCTATGGTCCTGATAGGTGAAACTTCTTGCCCAGGGTTTCATGGTTGTCTGGTACAGGGTTCAGATTCCAAGTCTGATTCTCTTCTTGCTACATAATGCTGCTTCTCACTCTCAAAAAGGGTAGTATGAGATGCTGAAAGGACAGAGATCACCTCTAGCTACAGGAATCAGCCAAGGTTTCATAGAGGAGGTAACAACTGCACTGGTCTTTCCAGAAGGATTTCAGCAACCAGAGATGAGAGAATGTGGGCAAAATTTGATGGGGAAAAATAAGTCATCCAGTTTGATTGTAACACAGTTTATAAAGGGAGATATGACCAAATAAAAATGCAAAGGTAGGATGCCCACCAGACTGTAGAACACCTTAAGTGTCCTACTCAGGTAGATAGTGAGGAACTACATTAAGGGTTTTTTGAGTGGAAGAGCAGGATCTGCCCTGTGCATTAGGAAGATTAATTTGTTACCTAAGTTAAAAGATAAAGAAGGAGGGGCGGCTAGGTGGCGCAGTGAGTAAGAGCACTGGCCTTGGAGTTGGGATGACCCGAGATCGAAACTGGCCTCAGAAAATGAGCACCCACACATAAATAATGACTAGCTGTGTAACCTTGAGCAAGTTACTTAACCCCAATTGCTTTTAAAAAAAAAAAAGATAAAGAAGGAGTGTGGAGCACAGGAGGTCAGGGAAAACAATTATGATACAATTACATTATTCAGATGGGATAACGAGAACTTGAACTCATATGGTAGACTTGAGAGTGGAAAGAGGGATTGGTGCAGTAGATTTTAAGGTACAATTGAGGATTTCTTGCATGTTTTTAGAACATGAATGAGATTTTTTATATATGCCATACTACGTATTACTTTTGGCATGTGACTTGCACTACTTCCATGTATTGGTGAGTTCCTTCTAGTCATATGGATCATACGCCATCAACACCTGCCTCGTCTGGGGAAGCCCTTTATCCATGTCCTTCCATAAGTTTACAATGGCAAGAGCAAAAAAAATGGGGACAGATGGTGCTACAATCAACAGTTTTTAGACCATAAATATTAACTTAGCTGTTGTACTCCAAATGTGAGATCTTGTCCAATTTGTACACCAACTACTAGAGGAACTGAACTGTGTCAATCTTGACATCCTTACTGTAAACAAAATCAGAAGACAAAAAGAAGTTGTGAAATGGAAGGATAGCTCAGACATTGATGGAGTTGGTTTTATCAATATCCAAAGGCATCAAGAATAACCACATCATGGAACATTTGATTATCTTATTCATTGCCATGATAAGTATTTACAAAAAAAGACCTCATGAAAACATCTACAGCTTATATACCAGCATTTTGAAGAAGATGAAGGGGTAAAAATATTCTATGTAGAACTCAGGAAGATCCTTCAAATAAAATATATATTTTATACTGAGTAACTTCAATTTAAAGGTGGAGGTAGGCAAAGATTGTGAAAACTATGCAAGGAAATATGGTTCAAAAGTAGGGGGTAGGATAGGATGGAGGGAAATATAGTCAGTCTTTCATAATATATGCACTATGGAAATGTTTTGCATAGCTACACATGTACAACCTATATTGAATTGTTTATCTTCCCAGTAAGGGTGGGTGACAAGGGAGATAGGGAAAGAATGTGTAATTCAAAGGTTTAAAATCAAATGTTTAATATATATATATATGTATATATATATTTATTATTATTATTTATTTTACATGTAACTGGGAAATAAGCTATATAGGCGCTGGGGCATAGATAACCGTACCCTACTGGAAAGTGGGAGGCAGGATGGGGGAAGATATGGGAGAGAGCAGATTGGGGGAGGGGATATTAAGTGGGATCACTGTTTTGGGGTGGTGGGTAAGGGAAAAATGGGGAGAAAATTTGTAACTCAAAATCTTGTGGAAATGAATGATGTAAACTAAAAATAAACATAAAATTTAATTTTAAAAAAATATGGTTCAAGATTAAGGAAGGTGGAAGGCAAAAAAAACAAACAAACAAGAAAACCCCTAACAACAACAACAACAACAACAAAAACAACGCTATTAATAGTGAAAAATAAATGCATTCATATGATGCTGTGCCTGATTTTATCATCTATTTTTGGCAAAAGGTGATGACCTTGAGGTAAGGCTAATAACACAGAACTGTTATTATATTGAAAATAAAAATTTTTAAGCTGAAGTAGGAAAAAAGGTGTTTCCTGTGCATAGGGAACATTTTTTTCCTCCTTTATCAAGAATAGAAGTAGTATATGAGAACACAGGGAAATTTAAAAGACAGTTGACATTTTAAAATAAAATATATCTTGGTCTTATGTATCCACACACAATAAAAGAACTTGGACTTTTATGCATTATATATGAGTGACTAAAATGTCTTAATTTTTAATCTTTGGGTAATTTTTGATCTATAAGGCAGAGCTGTTCTATTTTTAAAACTCTCTGATATGTTAAAAAGTGTTTGTGCGTCAGCTTTGCTGCTGTTTCCTTTCTTAAGGATTTCAAAAGTGATTGTTTATAAATCCTTCTTGAGTAGCTTATTGTTTCTTGTTAACTCTTTTAAATGGCTGTGTTAAAGGGAGAATTATCACATGAGCAGACATCCTGATTAACCGGGTTTGGCTATGAAGGGGTGGAAGAAAAGGTTGTACTTGAATATACATTCTTTGTACTGCATTTGTACTCTTACCAGTAATCCTCCACCAAATTCATATCAAATGACCAGGTAAATGTCTGATATTGTTTTAATAAAACCCAGTAGAAAAGACAACACGAAGTCAACAGCATCAGGCCCCAAAAGCACGTCTTGGTAAAATCAGTAAACATGCATTTTTTAAGTACTTGCTATGTGCCAGGCACTACGCTTAGTGCAAGAGATTTAAAAAAAAAAAAAGGTAAAAGATAGTTCCTCTCAAAGAACTCCTTTCGGGAAGCTCGCAGACTAAACAACTATGTATAAACAAGCTATAGACAGGATACAAATCATCAGCCCAGGGAAAGCACTAGAATTGAAAGGTATATTGGGAAAGGTTCATGTGGAAGGTGACATTTAGCTGGGAATCCAGGAGGTATAGATGAAAAGGGAGAGTATGCCAGGCAGGGACTGCCAGTGAGATTGCCTGGAGTAGATAACAGGTCTTGTTAGTTTAGAATTAAATCAGTCACATTAGAATATATGAAACATTAGATTTGACTAAGTGCATATTCTCTTCAAGGTTATTTTAAAACATTTCTAATGACAGAAGCAAAAAAAATGTTCTTAAGTTACTGATAACCTAGAAACTGAAAAATAATTTTTTATGCTAAGAGAAGAAGGAACATTAGGATAAAGACATAGAAGTGAGACTGGAGAAGTTTTGTATTATAAAGATGATACCAGTCCATCAATCATCCTATCATCAAGCACAGTTTAGAGATACAAATACAGAAAAAGGACATTATTTCTACTCTCAGGAAGCTTACATTCTATCAGGAGAAACAACATTAGATTGTGAATTCTTCATTAGATTGTAAGTTCTTTGAGGACTTTTGCCTCTTTTTATATCCTCAGTGCCTAGAATAGTCTGGCATATAATAGGCACTTAATAAATGCTTATTGACTGACTGACAGTATGTACTTATTAGGAGTATCCAGAATAAATGCAAGGTAGTTAAATATAAAGTAAGGAAAGAGGGTAGATTGCACAGTGGATAGAGTATTAGACCTAGAGTCAGAAGACTCATTTTCCTGAGTTCAAATCTGGCCTCAGGTAAACCTAGGCAAATCATTTAACCCTATTTGCCTCAGTTTCCTCATCCATAAAATGAATTTTAGAAGGAAATGGCATGCCACTGAATACCTTTGCCCAGAAAACCCCAAAATGGGGTCATGAAGAGTTGGACATGACTGAAATGACTCAACAGCAACAACAGTAAGAAAATGAATCAGAATTTGAGACCTGTGGTCTTGAATGAAGAAGAAGATTCTAAGAGTGCAAACTTTCCCAGTGGTACCTGCCCAGCTGCTGCTACTGTGGGTGCCTAGGTCACAGTTATGTTATGCCTGCCCAATACAGAAGGCATAAGCTTTCAGGTTGGGAGCTTATACAGATCAGAAGTTGCTAGAGTGCAGGAGTATTGGATTAAAATGGGGGAAAAGTATATTTTTGCTGGAATCAAGACCCTCGACTAGCATCCCTAGAAGGATAGAATGTAACCCATATTTTCATCCTCGAATTGTTGACTACACACACTTTAGGGTCATGCCATGAGCCTCCAGGTAACCGTGGCTCCCTCTTAGAGACCTCTGCTTTAGAAAAGAAAAATGATGGCTAGTTGAATAGAGAAAAGGGGTCAGATGGGAGAGATGTTGTAGAGTTGCATGTTTAAAGTTTGGGCAATTTTTAAGATTTTTAGTTTTTTTAAGATTTAATCATGTGGGATGAAGGAGAGTGAGAAGTTAAAAGTAATGCCAATGTTATGAACCCCAGCAACTTGAAGAACGGTAATGCCTTTGAGAGAAAGGGGAAAATTTGGAAGAGGGGTAGATATTAGGGAAAAGATGAGTACCATTTGGGGCATGTTGGAGTTGAGATTTTACCAATATACCCAGTTGAAATGTCCAATATGCAGGAAGAGAGCTGAAGAAAGAGATTTGGCTTGTATATATAGACCTGTGAGTAAGAGGAATAAAAAGAAGGCAATAGGAGCTGATAAGGTGATTTGGAGAAAGACTATAGAGAGAGAGAAGAAAAGACAAAAGAACCTTGGGGAGCAGTCATTAGGAAGCATGATATTAACCAGCAAAGTAGACTGAGAAGTGATCAGAAGGAAGAAAACCAGGAGAGAAGAGAGGGGTCATTGAAAACCCAGAGAGGATACTGGTGTCAGGGAGGAGAGGGTGGTCAGCAGAGTCAAGAAGGATGAGTCCTGAGAAAAGAGCCTCAGGTAATGAGGACTACTACATGAGATTGGGCTTACATGTAGCAAGGGAAAAGACAGAACCGTCAAAGATACCACAGAATTTTGGGTGTTCATTGGCAGGTAGAATAGTTATATTATCCATAGAATTTAGAAAATGGACACTGGAAATGTTCTTTGCCAGGAAGTGGTGGATGTATAAGAGTCCTCCAAAGTCAATGATTTGTATCTCTTATCTTGTGTCAATATATCAGAGTAGAGAAGAAACGTGGGAGTTATCCATATAAAAATAATAAAAAAGAAGAAAGGGGGCAACTAGGTGGTGCAGTGAGTACAGCACTGGCCCTGGAGTCAGGAGGAGCTAAGTTCAAATCTGGCCTCAGACACTTAACACTTACTAACTGTGTAACCTTGGGCAAGTCACTTAACCCCAACTGCCCTCCAAATATTAAAAAAAAAAAAAATAAGAAGAAAGAGGAGTTGAATTTCTGGCATGAGTAGTAGTCCACAATTTAGCCTTTGTATTTGTTAGACTCCATTTGCCTCATTACTCATGTTTTTAAGTAACTGCTGCTACCAGACCAGCAGAATGTCTGTAAAACTAAGCCTTTAACAGTTCCTATCAAAAAAGAGTAACTCAACTTTTGTTTCTTTTAAAATTATCTTGTCTATACACATTGAATTTTTTTAAATTACAGTAACAGACATCAACCTAATGCTTTATATCAATAGGTCAAAGGTTTCCACTTGCAATGTTGTTCAATCTGTAGATCAAATGCAGGAAACACTATAATAGAAAAAAAAAGTTTAGAGTTTTTCCTCTTTTTTTGATGGTAAATGGAAATATCCACATTACCTTCTCGTTATATTTTGAAATATTCTCCTTTAATCTCTTCTAATGCTTTAGATTTAAAATATTTGTGTAAAAAATAATGAAAAGAAAAAAGTACAAATGTTCAGCCATTAAGGTGTTTGCTTTTGGGGAATGCTAAAGCTTCTGCTAAACTTGCTTAGCTTATTTTTTACTTCTACTATTTTTTTTCCTTTGGTAGCAGGGCTTTGCTCCCACTCACTTCCACTCTTGCTAAAAACAGCTTAAACTTTAGCCTTTTTACATCCGGTGGCAACAAGTGTTGTTAGTGGGAGTGGTTGCTCTACTTCCAGCTTCAGAAACTCCTACTGTGTGTCTGGTTTGAAGGAAGGTCTATGGCAGTTATAATCTAACACTTTTAAAGGAAGCTTGTTAATAGTGACAGTATCAAAATTAATCTAAGGTCCTTTTTCAGTTAACTTAATAATGATTTTAAATTAGTTTAGCATTTTTATTTGTGAATTTATCTTACATGGATCTTTGAGATAATTAGGTAATTTAGGTGGTGGAGAAGATTTAGAGCTGGGAGTTACTTCAGAAAAACCATCAGATTCAGAGAAGTAGCATAAAAGTCTTAACATTCTTCCTGAAAACTCTCCTATTTATGTACAGTATCAGTATCCTTCCCCATTGCGTATTGCTCCTGAGAACTTACTGCAAGAGTTCCGCTTGACTACTTGATCCCAGTAATGTGACCTTAAATAAGTCACTTAACCTCTAAGATATTTTGCTTCCTTTTCTGTAAAATCAGGGTAATTTGCCCACTACACGTGGTTATGCTGATAGTCAAATAAATTAAAACATTTGAATAAAATCTATAGCAAACTGGCAATATCCAGCCCTTTGCCTTCGGATCAGTAAAATACATACTCTTGTACTTATTCATTTATTAGGCAAAGGCTAGATAGTTTGCCCAAAGTTTGTTACAAATCTCTAGTTTTACATAAAGGTCATTGGCTTGAGCAAAAGACACCATTTCTTAGGGGACAGTATTTCCTCTGCCAGGCTCCAGATGCGAGATCCCCAGAGTTCTTGTGCCTAGAGTACAAGCTTACTTTCCATTGTCGACATCCATCATCTCAACAGTGATCAGAGAGTTTTCAGAAGCTTAAGAAGGCAGAGCCCTGAGAAGAACAAGGTAGCTAAAGAATGAAGAACAGGTAGAAAGTTGGTGCAGGGAATTATTTATTTTAAGTGTCTGTTTTTTACATGTCATTAAAACTGTTGTAAAAATGTTTTGGCCTACATGAGAAGTTCTTGTTGGGGAAAATAAGTTGCTGGAGCCTGGTGTGGTATTTCTCAACTGAAGCGAGCAGCAGCAAGCAGATCTCCAGAACTGGGGAGCTCTGAACTTCAGTAGTCTGTACAGAGTAGGGATCCTATGAAATTCTGCATGAATTTGGTGAATACACAGGTGACCTAAAGAAGAATGAACCACCTCAGGTCACAGATGGAGCAAGGCTAAGGTCCCATGCAGATGAGTAGTGGGATGATAGAGAGAGAAGCTGGGAGATTGCTATGGAGTTGATTTTTCAAGATTACTCTATCAATAGCTTGAAGATATGGAAGATCAATATGAAATTCCAGAGATAGAGGCGAGGCCAGTTTAACAGGAATGTCAGGTTTGTGAAAAGAAGTAATATGTAATATCTGGAAGGGGAAGCTGGAATCATATTGTGAAAGGCTTTAAATATCAAGATGAAAAATTTTTATTTAATCCTAGACACAACAGGAAATTGGTAGGGCTCTTTGAGCAGGGAATTGATAGAGTCATACCTGTGCTATAGGACTATCACTTAGGCATCTGTATGGAACATAGACTAGAGAGAAAAGAGTCTTAAAATAGAGAAATTAAATAGGAAGCAATTAAAAATAGGCTAGGGAGGAGGCAGAGTAGCAGGAAGAGAAGTACAGCCTGATTTTCCCACTGACCTTCCACCAAGATCTAGGAAACTGAATTCTGATCAGGAAATCAAGAAAATGTCACAGTTGGTCATTTTTCTAACCCCAGGGCAACTCAGGAAGACATACAGGTCTGCAGACACTGGAGGCAGGGTCTGTCCAGGAGCACACCACGTATAGAGCATTACAGACTAAATGAGACCAAAAGAGCCAAGACTGGGTACCAGGACAGGAAGCACTGGGGCAAGAAGGGATTCCATGGGATCCTTGAAGTAGCAGAGGGCAGAAGGTGCAGTATGGCATCTCTATCACCGAGTACCTAGCTCTGAGTTGGATTAAGTGGGCCTCTACTTATAGGAGTGGTGCTGGTCAGCCTTTACTGTACACTGAGCAAGGAACATGTTTAGAAGCAAATAGTTACAGTGTGGCTCTGATCCCAGGAGCAGAGCAGGGACTCAGTTCTAGCCCCCAGTCCAGCATGGAAGCTTGCAGGACAAGATTCCCAGACCAAAGAAGAGTCTCTCTTTCAGTCCTTCTGAGCCTCCCTGCGGGCTAATAGTTGCTAAGTCCGGTAGCACTCTGCTAAAACTCCCAACTGATAAGCTGACAGACCCAAACCTGGAACAGGAACTTAGAGTCCTCAGATAAAGAGCAGATCTTGCCCCAAGTTGTATCACTTTGGGATCATTCAAAGTTTACAGATCCCCAGCCTGACCTGTAAAAGCAGCATAAGGACATAAGGCCAGGCATCCCTAGAAGTGCTCAGAGCCAAGCACTAACATAAAAGAACATAAAAAGAACCTGAAATAAGTGATGAGTTGATATTATTTGGCAACTTGAAAATGAGTGGGTAGGATGGGAAAGAGTGAAGAGTTGAGAATAAGCCTGGGTAACCAAAAATTAGTGATATCTTCAGCAAAAATAGTGTAATTCTGAAGAAGAACAATTTTAGAGGGAAAAGCAAAGTTTCATTTTTAATTATGCCTATGGATCTTGCAACTAGAAGCTCAATAGGTAGTTGGTGATCTGGAACTGAAACTCAGGAAAGAAATGAGGACAGTGGAAAGAGCACTGGATTTAGAGTCATTTCTCGTATTCGCATCCCTTGTTTGCTGCTTCCTTACCCAAATGACCACTAAGTCAAACCACTTAAACACTCTGGATCTCAATTTCTTCAACTATAAAACAACAAAGTTGAACCGTTTCAACTCTACTGATGATTATGCTATTGTGATATGTAACTTAGTTATCTGAATAAGCATTGTAGTTAGATGCCTGGGAGGTGATGAGATCACTAAGAAAGCATGTATAGAGGGAAAGGAGCCTTGGAGGAGACTCAGATAGTGGATCATGGGTAATGATTCATCAAAGATTGGAGAGTGGTCAGAAAAGGAAGAAAGAGAACCAAGGAAAAGCAGTATCATGTAAAGGAGATAAAGAAGGTCTAAGAAGGAGGAAAGAGTCAAAAGCAGGAGAGATATCAAGAAAGTGAGGCCTTAGCCATTGAATTCTATTCTTGAGAAATTAAGCTCCTGAGAACAAATGTTGTTTTTGCCTTTGCATACCTTTTCACAAGTGCCTGGCACGTAGTAAGCCCTTAATAAATACATTTTCATTGTTGATTCATTATTGATCAATTAAGAGAGTTCAGTTCCAATGAAGTGGTATGGCCAGAAGTCAAAGTGTAAGGGGATAAGAAGAGGGGGAGGTGATGAAGTGTTTTTTTAGTTGAAGTGGAAGCAACATATGAAGATAATGGTTTGTTTGTTTTTTTTCTCAGAGTTGGATTATAAAAAGAAGGAAAGACAGAATTATAGATTGCTTGAAAGGACAGTGAAAAGTCTTTTAAAGCTGGAGGACATCAGGGCACTGAAAGAAGGGCCTAGTAGATTAGGAGAAATGAAACATTGGAACTGTTAAGGGATTATGATAGAAGGAGCAATCTCCTTGAAGGGATGGGATAAAGGATGCTTGTAAGCAAGTTGGTCTTGGCAAGGAGAAGGGTCATCTCTTTGTCAGAGACTGGAAAGTGCGGAGAGGAGACCTAGCATGGTAGGTAGCTGATCTTAGCTATCAGGGTCAGGTAGACTGCTTTTCAAGTCCTGCTTCTGATAGGTACTGGCTGTGTGACCCTGAACATGTAACCTGACCTTTCAATGGCAAAGGCAGTACTCTTAAAACTATAAGAAGTAAAACAATTGCCCATCTGCATGGAGGAGGTGAGAGAAAGGGAATTCCCGATATGAACAAAATTGCAAGTATGGGCAAAAAACATAATAATAAAATCAGGCCAAAATGTGATAAATACCATAATGTAAAGGCAAAGTACACTAGAGGTTGAGAGGGGGAGAGGTCATATCTGGTTGGAAGAATCAAGGAATGTTTCCTGGAATAAGTGATTTTTTTTTTTTTAGATAGGCATTCAGGGATGATTTTAAATTTAGCAGGTAATAATGAGAAGGAAGCCTATTCCAGGGGCAGGGGCAGCTTGAGTAAAGGCACAGAGACAAGGTGAGGGTCATGTTCAGGCTGACTGGTTAGTGCCAGAGTATAGAGGACTTTGAGTAGAAGTTTCAATATAATTTGATAGGCAATCAGGATCAAACAAGACCTTGATGGATTAGAATGACCAAATTCAAAAGGAGAAAATTTAATAGAGGCAAAAGTAAATCTCTACACTCAGTTCCTGTGGTGGTTGTGGGAAGGGGAGAATAACAAGGAGATTTTAATGGAGTAAAAATTCACTGTGAGTTAATATTATGACACAGCAGCAAAACAAATATTATAGTGTCAGGCTGAATTAAGAAAGACACTATCTGGAACAAGGGGTACAACAGTCTTGTCATACTCTGCATGGGTCAGTCCATTTTTTACACTACGTTTTTTAAGGAAACACATAGACTGTAGCACTACAACACATCCAGCTTGATGAAAGAATTGAAAAATTTTTTATATGAGTAGCACTGTCTTCAATGACAGTTTTGAAGGACTGCCATTTGGAAGATTTATTCTGCTTGATCCATAAAACATAACTAGAAGCAATGAGACTGAAGCATGATGAGGCAGACTGATGCTACGTGTTAAGAAAAACTTCTGAACAATTAGAATTATCCTGGGTTCCTCCTCATAGGAGGTTTTAAAGCCAAGCCTTAGGGATGGTGAGGGTTTTGACACATATCGGTTAACCTAGTTGGTCTCTGAAGTGCCTCCTCTGTGATCTATGAGTAAGAAGAATTGGGAACAGAAAAAATTGGTAGACCAATTGGGACACTATTGAATAGTGTCTGATACAATAATAGTAATATTATTAATATATAATATATAAAGTAATATAATAATTCTGGCTGATTCAGATTCAACATCAAGGCATCTAAATGTGCAGAGCACATGTGCTGGACAGATTAGAAATGATAGCTCCTGTCAATTCATCACGTGTTGAGATTAAGTATATTGCCTAATAGAATATGATGGGGACAGCAAGCTTGGGCAGTGGATACAGTGCTGAGCCTGGAGTCAGAAAGACTTATCTTTGTTAGTTCAAATCTCAGGCACTTAATAACTGTGTGACCCTATGACTGTACTAAGTAGTGAGGTGGCTGTTGATTAGATTTAAAAAAATAAAAACAAAAACCTGTGATTTGTGTTCAGATTTCAGCTCAACCATTTAGCAAGTCACTTCATCTCTAAGCTGTAGTTTCTTCACCTATAAAATATGGGTGATACTTTCACTATCAGATAACAGAGTTGTTGGGCGTAAAGCAATCTGTAAACCCTAAAATACCTTATAAACATGAGGGGTTATAAAGCAAATAGCTCTGGATTTTTTTTCAAAAGACCTAGAGTCCTGACTGCTGCATAATAGTTGTGTGACCTTGACCAAGTCACTTAACTTCTCATTGCTTCAGTTTTTTCATCACTAAACTGAGCATGATCATATTGCAAACTTCTTGGGTTTGTTGTGAGGATTAAATAATATAGTATATGCAAAGTTCTTTTAAAATCATAAAGCCATGTAAATTTTAATTTATTTTAATAGGTCTTTATAGTAAAATCAAGGTTAATGTAGCTCCCTCAAAACAATATTCTAGCAAATTTAGTTCAGCTTTAATGATTTCCTTTTATTAATATTATATTTTCATAACTATATTGAAGCCTTGTTGATGTTCACTGAGGCTAAGTTCCCAAAAAAATTCCTCAAATTGTTTAACAAATTCAATATTTTAGAAAATATAAAACTTGACCTTGCTTCTATAAGATGAGGTGTTGTTATTACCTTGGTATAAAGAATACTTCAGAAGTGGTTTAGAAATTAGGAAACTTTTTTCAGGATTTATTGATGCTTCCATTCTTACCATGGGAAGAACTTAGGAAGAAGAATGAACAGAGTTAGGATCCTGGTAGTAAATGGAAGGTTGAAGAAGCAACAAGAGCTGGCACAATTTCATTCTCCACTTCTGCTTCTCAGTCATCATCCTTTATGTCCACTGATGTCCTTAAAGACATAGTAGCTAGTGGAAGGGTATACTTTGAATAATTAGTCAATTCCTTAATATCTTTTTTTAACATTAAAATATGAAGGAATAAATTTAAGCTAAGGATGTATTTTAAAGCTCAATTGTTTGATGAATGTTAAAATACTATATGGAAATATTTTAGCAGGTTTGCTTTTTAACCTTTAAGTTAATATTTTTGATTTTGTAAATTGTTTTGACTAAAAACAGCTAAAAGATGTGAAAGAAATAAACAAGCTGTTTTTACTTTTTTAGATCCCAATTTTGTTCGGACATTTCTTACAACATATAGATCTTTCTGCAAGCCTCAAGAGCTACTGAGTCTTCTAATAGAGAGGTCTGTAAGTTTAAGATTTTATCATTTTAAAAACATAAGTTAAGATTGAGTTGCCAAGTTTGTATTTCTTAGAAACATTCTGATTGTTTCATAAATATTAATTCATTCAGTAACAATATATTCTGTTATTACTTAAAATAAAGCCTTTTCATGATAGTTTGCTTCTTCATAATTTAGTAACTGAGCAATTATTAAATTCAAAGACTGTTAAAACTTTACATATTATAAGTAAATTCATTATTCAAAATTTCTGACTTGATTTCTATTGTTACTAGTAATTTGCTTTAGATTCTTCTGAGAAATAGCAAATACAAATAGAAAAAAAGGATTGTAGTTGTTAATTAGCAATCTGTCTCATTCTGTACCAGGTTTGAAATTCCAGAGCCTGAGCCAACAGAGGCTGATAGGATAGCGATGGAAAATGGAGATCAACCCCTGAGTGTGGAATTAAAACGATTTAGAAAAGAATATATACAACCTGTACAACTTCGGTGAGTATTAAGGGTAAATAGCAGTCCACATTTACAGAACACTTTAAGATTTGCAAAATGCTTTATCTTATGTGCATCCATGTGTGCATATGTATAAAATGTCGTTGGGGCCTCACTGCAAATCTATGATGTAGATGCTGTTATTATCTCCATTTTATAGATAAGAAAACTGAAGCCAGAGAGGTTGACTTGTCCATATAGTATTGGACACAGAATTCACACCCAAATCTTCCTAATTCCAAATCCAGCACATTATCTACTATACCACACTGCCTCTCAGTTATCTACCTATCAGAATTATAAAATAAGTCTTTGAGCAGCCTCTAGTCAAAGGTACTACAGAAAATTGACCCACAGACTTGAGTTACTTTTTCACTTAGTGTTCACTGACCAATATATAAGGACAAATTTAGGTTCTTAAGTAATTCATTCAGATTTTTTTTTAATACCGTAGAGTACTAAACGTATGCCGGCATTGGGTAGAACACCACTTCTATGATTTTGAAAGAGACACAGATCTTTTGCAACGACTGGAAGAATTTATTGGAACAGTAAGGGGTATGTTTGTTATATGTTTTGTCTTTTTCATACATGTGGTAAGTACATGAGTATTATAGTCAGTCATATTTGACCTTGACCACCGGTTAATATAATCATAGATGTGCCAGTACGAGCCACCACAACTGTTTTAAAAACTAATAAATTCATCAGTTTATTAGTCTACAAACATCCAAAAATAAATTCAGGTTTTTTATTGACCAGCTATTTATTTAGATTTACTGTGACTCAGTCGGTTGCCTTAACACTAAATAGACATGTCCTTGAGACAAGCAAAATCAGGGATGTCATGTGGTTAATAGATAATGCTCTCCATGGGAGAACTAAGAAGTCCTATAGCGTTTACCCACTGGACATGCCACTGGATGCGCCAGTACTTCCTGGCTTCCTAATTACATTAAGAATGACATAATAATCTACCAGCTGATCATATATAAAATGATAGCATATGGATATAAGATTCACCTTTGATATAATTAAAGTAGTATTCCATAAGTCTGAGTTTTCTCACATCAGTCTAGTTTGAAAGTTTACTTAAATCATTAATTTAGTCACTAAGCTATTTCGTGCCCCACTTCCTGGTTGTCCTTTGCGGCGCGACTTGAGGCATGAGAACATCTAGAATAGACATTGGCGATAGGTGTGCCACTCACTTCCTTTCTTTTTGTTTTTGTTTTGTGCTTTTTGGAGGGGGGAGGGCAGGGCAGTTGGGATTAAGTGACTTGTCCAAGGTCACATGGCTAGTTTTGTTGCATGTGTGTTTTTGTTAAGTGTCTGAGGATTGGATTTGAACTCAGATCCTCTTGATTCCAGGGCCGGTGCTTTATTCACTGTGCCACCTAGCCACCCCTGCCATTCACTTCTTTATGGTGAATTGATGTTCTAGTGGAAAAACCAGGAAGTTAGCTTAATAATTTAACCCTGACAAGAAGTTAATTTACTTCTAAAGACTTCTCACCTTGATAGTGATTTGGGGTTTCAGTCTATAATATATTCCAGAAATTTAATCTCAAAAATTGAATAGAGTTCAAATGTAACTTTTAGTTTAAAAAATATGTTTATATGTATATATAAGTTTTAATCTAACACATTTTAGGCAAAGCAATGAAGAAATGGGTTGAATCTATCACTAAAATCATCCAGCGGAAAAAAATGGCACGAGACAATGGACCAGGACATAATATTACATTTGAAAGTTCACCTCCTGCAGTTGAGTGGCATATAAGCAGACCTGGACACACAGAGACCTTTGACCTGCTCACCTTGCACCCAATAGAAATTGCTCGACAGCTCACTTTACTTGAATCAGATCTCTACCGGTATGCAGTTTGACAAACAGAAGAACCACGGTTTTTATGCAAAATAACTCCATGTCTGTTAAAATTTTTTAAGCACTAAATCATTCTGTATCACAGTTCTCTTTCTGTAATGGCAGAAATGATTGCATATAAGAAATTAAAATGAATCATAATTGTCTTTTGTTGCAAGTTTACACTAAGGTGGAATTACAAATGCTTTTTTAAAAAGCCACCTGAAATTTTAAGCTTTACAACTTATCAGGTATCTAGAGATATATTTATCAAAATGTTTGCATTTCTGAGATCACCCTATATTGTGAGGTAAATCAGTATTCTTTTTCTTAAGTCTTCCCACACTTACTCACCAGGTATGCCAGCAGCTAAGCTAACCCTATCCTAGTTCAGTAATTTTTACTGATAGACTATTAGGGATGAAAACATTTTTAATAGCAGTAACAATATTTTCTTCTATTACCTGTCACTTTGAATATGAACTGGACAACAGACTGTCCCAGTTAAAGTTGGGGAGGCTGATTACCAGAAAATTGGCCACCAGGCAATACTATTTTTTGGCATGGTAGCTCATAAAATACTTATTACAAACTTAAGAAGGAGTGTTTTTCCCAACAAAATCAGGGGTCATTCAAAATGTTATGTGTTTGGAAGCTTATAACTTACACATCAGCTTGGTGAAACCATTGCTGCCCCTAGGCATAACTGCCAAAATCAGCATTGAAACAAAGGTCAACCTATATAGTATGTTAAATATAAGCCACAGCCTGAATTTACATATAAAAAATTTCAAGTTTTGTTATCTATGTCAGATCATCTTATACCATCAAAGGAAATAGCAATTATCTTTTTTTTTTTTTTTTTTGCTTTTTGGAGGGCAATTGGGGTTAAGTGACTTGCCCAAGGTCAGATGGCTAGTTTTTGTGTTAAGTGTCTGAGGCCAGATCTGAACCCAGGACCTCCTGACTCCAGAGCTGGTGCTCTATTCACTGTGCCACCTAGCTGCCCCAGCAATTGATCTTTTAACTAAAAAGTGATCTTAGTCATTAATAGTCTGCCATGTAAGAAATCATAAAACCAGGGTTCCAGATTCCTGGTGATTTTAATTCAAAGTGACTGGTCTATTGTTATATCAAAATATGAATCATTCTTATGTCAAAATTCTAAACATTGTGCTATGACTAAGGGCATTTTATTGGGTTAGCCTGCATGAGGTGGAAGGTAAATCTTGATGCTTCTTCCCATAATAACTTTACAATTGTGTAAAAACAATACATTCACTCTATTAAGAGACTGACCCAAAATAATGATACTGCTTCATACTCTTCTGTTCCCTTCCTCAATATCCCCAAGCTCAAAATAGGAAGAGGAAAAACTTGCAACTTGTTTATTATTTATTAGCCAACAAAATTATAGGAAACATCCCACACCCATACAATGCCAGCATTTGTGCCAATGGACTTGCTCTAAAATAACCTTTGTATATAAATAACCTAAAATAACCTGTCTTCTTCCTCTTACCTTTCCCCTAGTGAATGGAGGTCTTGGCTACAAAACTGTCTTCTAAAATCATGGCCAGTTATACTCTACCAGACTTACATTATGTTTTGATGTATCTGGTATCCCTAAATATGTCTTTTCCTAGTGAATTAAAAACCTAAGTTTGTATTTAAAATTTCAGTCTCATTTATTTGAATGACTTCATGAGAAAAATAGGAACATGTGAAAATTTATCCATCAAAAATTGGGGAGATGATTGCAGAGTTTTAAAATAAAAGATACAAAAATCTGCATTATCCATTTCCTATGTCTTTTTTTTTTGGAGGGGGGAAGGCAGGGCAATTGGGTTTAAGTGACTTGCCCAAGGTCACAAGGCTAGTTAAGTGATAAGTGTCTGAGGCCTAATTTGAACTCAGGTCCTCCTGACTCCAGAGCCGGTGCTCTATTCACTGTGCCACCTAGCCACCCTGATTTCCTATGTCTTTACTATAAAAAAGGCAAATACATCATAAAACTCCACTGTTTTTTATTCCAGATATTAGGGACTCTCTTTGAGGTGATTTCCAATTTATTCTGTCCATATCTTATAGGTACATAGTTATTTTCATATTTTCTCCTACATTAGCATGTGAGTTCTTGGAAAGCAGGAACAATCTTTTGCCTTTCTTTGTTATCCCTAGTGCCTTAGTAGTACTTGGCATGTAGTAAGCACTTAATATATGCTTATTGACTGACTGACCTATAAAGACACCTTTCTAGGCAGTTGTCAGGTGCTTAATAAATGCTTATTGACTACATTTTTAAAGGATATTTATATAATTAGAACATATCTTTTATGTTTTCAGAGCTGTACAGCCATCAGAATTAGTTGGAAGTGTGTGGACAAAAGAAGACAAAGAAATTAATTCTCCTAACCTCCTGAAAATGATCCGCCATACAACCAATCTTACTTTATGGTTTGAAAAGTAAGTCATTTGATGCTTTATTTTCATGGTCCATCGAACTAATTTTATCTTGAAAGTGGTAGAACTTTGGATGTTCTGTAGTAGCCAAAGTTTATCAAAGGCATCTTGACAGAACTACGTGGCCAGTATTCTTTAAAGAATAATGAGAGGATAAGTAGTGAATCGGTTTCTGTAATTCACATAGTAATTTTTCAGAAGCAGAGACTATTTTTTAGTAAGGGATGAATTGGAAGCCAAAGTATGGATAAGGAATTGAGGAAACTTTCTGAAGGGAAAAAAATGGGTTTTCCCTTACTTTTACATTAATTCTTTTTAATCACTAGCACAATATAAATACAGAATTTTGGTTTACTGACTCCTTAAAGGCTTACTCCTGGTTTCTTGTCTATAAAGCAAAAAATAAATTTCAGCATGCCCGGTAGAGAAAATTTTGATAATAAAGGCTTACTGGCCATTTTCAGCTCTTTGCACTCAGTAGGATTTAACTTACTGAATGAGAAAAGATTGGTTCAATTGTAATTTTATGTTTGAGGGGCCATCATCAATTAGAAGTAGGTATTGGATATAAGTATGTGATAATTGTTAATCATCCATGATTGCCAGACCAATAAATGGTAGCTTAAATGTATATGACACTTCACAGTTTATAAAACTTAAAGTAGATCAAATATTTGCTGGGTGGAGTGGCTATTTTTAAAAATCTTTTCATTATGGCAATTGATTAACATTGCTTAAACTTCCTTAGGAAATGGTGACTTTCTATTTCAATGTCTGTTCTTTTATCTATTTTTTTTTACCAACCACTTAAGCAGATAGTCAGATAGAAGTTGTATCTTTTGCACACCATATCTTCCCATTTTTGTCCAACTTGATGTTGATTTTTATCTTTGCTTTAACAAACTGATAGTCTAATGCTAGATCATATATGATTTGGAAATGACTCCCTCTTTAGTAAGCAGTCATTTATACTGTCCATTTTAATGTAATCTATTTAATTTTTTATTGTTGATTTATGGACTTTGCCATGTTTAGCAGCTTCCCCCCACCCTGAAGAAGGTAGATATGATAACTAATATAGAAATATTTTTGCATGATTGCACATGTATAACCTATATCAAATTGCTTGCCTTTTAAATGAGGAGAAAGGGTATAGAGGGAGGGAGAGAAATTTGGAACTCAGAATTTTTTAAAAAGTAATGTTAAAAATTGTTTTTACATGTAATTAAAAAAATTATATTTGGTCCATTTCTTATTGCTAGTAAGTTTTTATCTTATATTAATACTAAATTGTCACATTGTAAATTTTACCCAACTTTCCATGTATACAGACTATATGAAAAGTAACTATGTGTTGAGGCTATCTGGATGAAGGTAGCAGAAGACAGCAACCTGGTTTTCATGAATCACATTCTACAACAGAACATGCCTTTCAAGTCACACTGTTGATTGAAAGGTTTAGGGAACTTAAGATCCACCTATGCTTACTGTTGACTAAAAAAAAAGACTTGATTCAGGAAGGCAAAATACTGCCTTTAGAGTAAAAACTCTCCTCCAACAACATTTCTCCTATGCATATGTTAGAAGCGTGCAAGTTTTCTTGAAAGATATAATAATAGAGGTAAATGTGACCATTTAAAGTGAGACATAAAACAGGGTTAAGGGTGCTCATTAAAGGTGTTCGATTTTTGTCCTGGAAGATACCTAGCAGTACTGAGTACAAATTGAAGAGGGAGTCCCTATACATGGTGACAGTTCCAAATTCTCCTGTTTAATGATGATATTATACTTTATTGCATTAATTTCTGTAATACTGCAGAACCTCCTAATTAAAATTATAGGATCTTGCAAGAGTTTGACTTTAGCAACACAGGGAAACCAAATAGATAAAGAGTAGCTGTTGTCCAAACTATGATATTCAATTGACTGAACAGATTGAAAAGTCAATCCACTGGCACAATGCATATAGACATGGAGCTGAGCCCAGGATTTGAACAGTAGGAAGACAGTGGGCTGGACTACATTTGGGAAATTATACAAATCCTTTAATGACCCCAAAGCTCTCCCTGAAACAGTGACCCATCTTTTTAATATCAGTATTCTTCTGGTCATTCTGTACAGCTATAACTTACGAAATACCAGAGTCTCAGAAGAAGTGCAAAGTGTGGGGAGAGAGAGGAGGGATAGCTTAGTGCATATGAAGAATTATACTGGAGAAGCTACACACATGTCATCCTAGTGCTGTGCAAATAACCCTTGGTTTAGAGTCAGTTGCCTGTGTTCAAGGCTTAGTTTTACTACTAGCTGTAGGTCCTGTGTTGTCCCTTAATGTCTCCAAGTTTTAGTGTTCTCACTTGTAAAATGAGGCTTTGCAACTAAGTGGCATCTCATTTCCCTTCCAGCCTTTATTTGTATGATTCTTTGATCTTCAGAAAAATTAAGTGGTCAGGAAGGGATGAGGGCCTGTCATCTGGCATGTTAGTATCAGTTCTCCTTTGTGAGCTCTGTTGGAATCCACAGTCTAGAGGAAGCACATCTGGCAAACCCCCATGGGCAAGAGGGGCACAAAAGTAAAATGCAGAGATAGGTCATGTTTTACATCTTTAAGATCCCTAGAGCTATAGGACCATACCTATTTGAAATATCCTATAACCTAACCTTACTGTTTGCCTACTCATGGTAAGGATTCTCATTCTCCTTCCAGTCACTCAGGTTTTAAATCATGAAGGCATCCTCAGCTCCTTCCTTTCCCTTACCTTAACCCCATACAAGTAGCTCTATCTCTTTCTAGATAGATGGACATAGACATCATTTACCAAGTCTTCTTGGCGTTCTCTCTAAAATCTTTTGCCTTGTTCCACTCACATGGCCACCACTCGACTTTAGCACCTCATTATCTCTCTCCTGGACTACTACAATGGCCTCCTCACTAATTTATCTGCCTCCAGTGTCTCTCCTGTCCCATTCATCCTCTACTTGGTTGCCAAAATATCCCTAAAGCACAGGTCTGACCATGTCACTCCTTTGTTCAAGAAAATTCAGTATCTCCTTGTTGCTTCTAGAAATAACAACTCCTCTGCTTTGTATTTAATCCCCTTCATAATCAAGTTCCAACCTTTTTTTTAAGACTGATTCCACTTTATTCCTTCTCTTTACTCCACGTTTGAGCCAAATTGGCCTAACTGATACTCCAAACACATAACATTATTTCTCCCTCTTAGTGCCTTCACACAGACTGTTACCCACGTCTGGAATATTCTCCAGATTCAGCTCCAGTGCCACCTTTTACGTGTAACCTTTCCTGTAACTCCTAATTACTAGTGCTCTCCCCCTGCCCCACTGAAACTTTTATCTCTATTCTATATACATTTTGCATTTATCTCTCTGTGTATGTGTTGTTTCTGGGCAATAGATCATAACTTTCTTGGAAGCAAAGACCATTTCTTTTTGTCTTTGAATGCACAGTACCTAGTAGGATGTGTGACACACAATAGGGTACTTAATAAGAACCTGGTAAATTGAATAGAATTAAGATTGCTCATATTACCTATCTTAATTATTCTTATCTTGTTTGACTTAACTGTTTTCATGAAATATACTTTGGTGTTTTGTTTAGATTTATCTGCTCTATTAAAACAAAATTTATCAATGAAGGAATCTCCCAATAGGGCACCCTCAATGTGCTAGGGGATTTCCTTAATTTCTCCTGATAAGGATATATAAGGATACATATGGGAGCTGTTCACCTCTTTTCCCTTCAGCCTCACTGCATGATGGCATCTTTTACTCCTGTTCTTCAGTTTTTTATTTGTTATTTGTTGTATCCTGCTCACACCCACAACACACTTCTCCATTGTTCTCTGTGTAAAACTCATTTTCAGTTATTTAGAGACTATTGTGTTTATGTCTCAGAGCCATGTAACAAGACCAGTAAGATGTTAGAAAAAGAAGACATACAGAGAAAGAAAGAGAGAGGTGTATATAGATATATATGTGTTTGTATATATGTGTGTGTGTGTATATGTATATAATATATATATATATATCAATTTAATTTTTGATATTTGAATGTCAAGATTCTTGTCCAATCAATGAACCATTAATTGTATCATATCAATATTGACATTGTTGTCATAAGGAGATATAAAGATATAAATATACACATACACATATAGATATAGGTATAGATATGGATATAGATATAACAAACTATAAGTTGGCTATCCAACTGCTTACAGTAGCCCAGGTAATAAGACATTCTTCACACACTTGGTTTACCATCTGTGGATGGTTAGACCAAATGATTTTAAGTAGTTATAGGTCTATTCTAGAAAGCTTCACAGTTTTCTGAGGTGATGCTAACCAGCACAATGTCAGTCACAAATAAGAGTATCTGGATGACCTTGCTGTGCCTAATGAATCTTTCTTCAACTTGGACTCTTTACTGGATCTCAGTCTTCCCAAATACTGTAAATGGTGGGACAGTAAATATGCTCTGTAAAATTTGAAACTTTGAGCATAGAATACCCTGTGAGTGATTTTGGTGTGCCTATGTAAATATATAGCTTCCAGGTATTCTTTAGCTTTCAAATATAAAATGATTTCATTTTCATTAACTTTCTATAATTATAGATCTTAACTTTAGTAGTTGTTTATATGCTATTGATATTTGGAAATGTAGCCAATAAATTCTTTATATCAAACCCAAATCATCATCATAAAATGCTTGGCAGTTAGATGAAGAGTAGGAAACAGAGGTAATGTTTTCTTTCCAAAATAATTGTCTCCAAAACATACCCACACAGCGCTGATAGGTCACAGTGCATCTTCTCTCTTACTTCTGGAAGTTTGTCAGATACAAATAAAAGGATAAAAGACTATTCAGACAGAAAAGTCAAAAGCAGCCTGCCTGCATGAATTCAAAAGACTATAACTCCTATCAGTTGTATATATCTAACTTGGAAACTCCTTTCTACTCACATTATCCTCTACAAAAGTCCTACATTGATATCTCTCATCTTGAGATGGAGGTGAACCTGTATTCTTGAAGGCAGTGCAAGTAGAACACAAGCTCTACTAGGTTCTACTAAAATATAAATGCTTTGAGTGGTTTCAGGAACATATTAGGTCTGCTGTCCAAGGAATAGCCATGTATGGACAGAGAGCCTCATCACTAGTAGTTTGGTCACTAGGAGCAGAATTGGCAGTAGTGGGGCAGGGACTTTGGGGAGGGGGGGAGGAATAGAATGAAATGGTCGTTGTTTCTATGTAGCCTATTACTTAGGCTTCTGTAGTGATAATAGGATAGAATGGAGCAAAAGGTACTAAGAATCACACTTGTTAGATTGTCTATGAACATTAATTTAACTTTTGATATTTGAATGTCAAGATTCTTCTCCAATCAATGAATCATTAGTTGAACCATATCAGTATTGACATTCTTGTCATAAATAAGTGAAAAGATATAAGAAAATTGGCCAAACAGTATATGCCCCATGTTCTTTTTGGAGCAGTAAAGGAGATTATAGAGTTGGTTTTCTTATGTACACAAAAGTAGCAGAAAAGATCATTTCATAACATTAAATCATCTCACCTTCTTGTCTTCATGATGAGCATTAACAAAGAAAGAACACCAAGAATGCAATTGTCCCTTATCTATCAAAATGTGCTGTTAATTATTAAATAGAGGAATTCTATGAAGAACTCAATGAAATTCTCCAGACCAAATCAATATATACATTTATACTCCAATGCAAATGTGGACATATAATATGGTAAAATGTATGTTGAAAAGCATGGCACAGGATAAAAAAAAAAATGAGAGGCCAGATACTTGTAGGCTAATCAGAAGTTTTGAACATATATCATGAGTGTTTGACTCCCGGAATATGCTGGGCATGCTGAATACTGAATAATATTATAACAAATCAAATTGACTTTATCCTAATGGTTGGAAATTGCTGGTCACTGGTGTGGGATTCATTTGTGTCAGTTGCTTGTGTGCAGTCAAAACACAGACAAAGTTAGAAACAAATACCAAATTATACAGGAGCATACAGAAGAAAAGAAGATGGCGTGAGCAATTACAAAGCTTTGACCTGACCTGTTGATGAGGTGCCAAAATGCCAGAAATGAGCAAAGGAAAAGCTTTTCACTATCCTACAGAAGATTAAACAAAAAATCTGGCATTAGCCACAGCAAAAAAAGACCCAAATAGCCCATACATTCTTTATATTGAGCCAAAATTGTCATCATAAAATGCTCAGCAGTTAGGTGAAAAGTAGGAAACAGAAATAATGTTTTGTTTCTGAAAGAATTTCTTCCAGCTAACAAATTCTTGGGTTTTTTTTTTACCAAGTGTAAAAGCAATGGAAGCCACAAGAAACACTAGTTTAATATGTAAACTGGATTGTGAAACATTAGGGAAAGAAATAGTGCATAAAATTCTTAACAAAATCTCATAAAATAGCAAAGGGCAGAGGAGGTGGAAATAAGACTGGAGGAAGTTTGGAATAAGATCCAACTGAACTAATTCATCTAGGAACATTTACAAATAAAATTATAGACACTAATAAATAGCCGAAAAAGGAGATAAATCTGCATTGATCTGATCCATTAACACGTCATTCCCTAGTATAAGTCGATGAAGATGGTGCTTAAGAAAATGGAAAAATGACTAGGCCAGGTGAAGTCTAAAGAGAAGACAGTCATGGCAGAGGCAATACTTCTTAGAGCATCAAGGTTTTCCTTTTCAAAGAATTTAAAAGAAGGTAAGGTACCAAAGGGTAGCTAGATGGTGCAGTGGATGGAGTGCTGCAGTGGATGGAGTGCTGGCCCTAGAGTCAGGAAGGTTCCTCTTCCTGAGTTCAAATCCAACCTCAGACACTTACTAGCTATGTGACCCTGGGCAAGTCATTTAACCTTGTTTACCTCAGTTTTCTCACCTGTAAAATGAGCTGGAGAAGGAAATGGCAAACTACTTCAGTATCTTTGCCAGGAAAACCCCAAATGATGTCATGAAGAGTTGGACACGGCTGAAACAACTCAACAGGAAAAACAAAGTACCAAATGATTGAAAAAAATTGAGGTCGGTACTGTTACCAAAATGGGGATCAAAAGTATATCAAGAACTACCAACCCATATGTCTACTTTGTAATTTCTATAAAAATCTTTATACAAATAACCTTTAAAATATTGAGAATATAGGTGGTGACAAGCAGTCAGTAAACATTTATTAAGGGCCTACTATGTTCCAGGCACTCTGCTAAGCACTAGGGATAAAAAGAAAGGTAAAAGACAATTTTATCTCAAGAACCTCACAGTCTAATGCAGGAGACAATGTACAAACAAGATATATACAAGATAAATAGAGATGATCAATAGAGGCAAGGCACAGAATTAAAAGAGATTGGGAAAGGCTTCCTGTACAAGCTTGGAACTTAAAGGAAGTCATGAGGCAAAGAGAAGAAAGAGAATGTTTCATGCATTGGGAATAGCCAGCAAAAATGCCCAGAGCTGGGAGATAGCATGTCTTGTTCAAGGAACAGCAAGAAGGTCTGGTCATTGGATTGAAAAACACTGGGGAGGCAAAAAATGCAAGGTATAAGAAGACTGGAAAGAGGGGAAGAGGATGTGTTATTAAGAGTTTTTATACCAGGAAAAGGATTTTATATTTGGTCCTGGAGATAAAAAGGAGCTGCTGGAGTTTATTGATTGAGGTAGCAAGGGGAGAAATGATGTGGCCAGAGCTGCATTTAAGGAAGATCACTTTGACAGCTAAGAGAAGGATGACCTAGAATGGGGAGAGACCTGTGTCAGGGAGACCAATAAGCAGGCTATTGAAATAGACATGAGGTGATACCAACCTGCACCAGGGTAGTGAGGAGAGAAGGAGGCACGTGAAAGTGATGCTATGAAAGTAAAATCATTAGGCCTTGGTCACATATTGGATGGGGAACAGGGCAAAGGTGAGAGTGAGAAGTCAAGAATGACACCCGTTGTAAAGCAAATGGTGGTACCATTGACAGTGATAGGAGAGCTTGGAAAGGGGAAGATTCTGAAAGGAAAGGTAATGAGTTCAGTTTTGGACAAATTGAGTTTAAGACATCTATTGGATATCCAGTTTAAGATGTCGGAAAGGCTATTAGAGATGGGACACTGGAGGTCAGCAAGGTTAGGGCTAGATAAGTAGAGTTGAGAGTCATCAACATCCAGATGATAATTTAGTCCACCCAACCTGATGAGATCACCAACTGTAATAGAATAGAGAAGAGGGCCCAGAACCAACCTTTGAGAGACATTCATAGTTTACATCCAACAAAGGAGACTGAAAAGAAACAGGTAGAAACTGAGAAGAAATAGTAGGAGGAAAACCAGGAGAGAGTAGCATCCTTAAAACTTAGAGAGAAGCAAGTATCAAGAAGTGGTCAACAGTGTCAAGGATGAGGTTTAAGGAAAGGCCATTAGGCTAAGAAATAGAGTGGTGGATCAGTGGAATAGGTTAGGTATGCAAGACACAGTGGTCAGTGACTACAGTAATCTACTATTTGATAAATCCAAAGACTCCAGCTTCTGGGATAAGGACTCACTATTTAACAAGAACTGCTGGGAAAACTGGAAAATAGCATGGCAGAAACTAGGCATAGACCAACATCTTATAGCCTATACCAAGATAAAATAAAAATGGGTACATAATTTAAATATATAGACTGATACTATAAGCAAACTAGAAGGGCAAGGAATAATTTACCTGTCAGATCTATGGAGAAGGGAAGAATTTATGACTAAATGAGATAGAGAACATTATGAAATGCAAAATGGATGATTTTAATCAAAATCAATTAAATTAAAATTTTTTTGCACAAAGCCGATGCAACCAAGATTAGAAGTGAAGAAGAAAGCTGGGGAAAAAATTTTACAGCCAGTGTCTCTGATAAAGGTCTCATTTCTAAAATATATAGAGAACTGAGTTGAATTTGTCAAGTCATTCACCAACTGATAAATGATCAAAGGATATTAACAGGCAGATTTCAGAGGAAGAAATTAAAGCTATCTATAGTCATATGAAAAAATTCTCTAAACATCTGTTGATTAGAAAAATGCAAATCAAAACTCTGCTGTACATCACACCTATCAGATTGGCTAGCATGACAAAAGAGGAAAATGACAAATGTTGGAGATGTGGGAAAATTGGAACACTAATGCATTGTTGGTGGAGTTGTGAATGGATCCAACCATTCTGGAGAACAATTTGGGACTATTACCAAAGGGCTATAAAACTGTGCATACCCTTTGACCCAGCAATACCATTTCTAGGTCTCTATACTAAAGAGATCATAAAAACAGGAAAAGGACCCACATGTACAAAAATATTTATAATAGCTCTCTTTGTGATGGCAAAGAATTTGAAATTGAGAGGATGTCCATCAATTGGGAATGACTGAATATGTCATGGTATATGAATGTAATGGAATACTATTGTACTCTAAGAACTGATGAGCAGGCAGACTTCAGAAAAACTTGGAAAGACTTCTATGACCTAATGCTGAGTGAAATTAGCAGAACCAGGAAAACATTGTACACCAGTAACAGTCACATTGTATGGTGACTAACTTTGATAGATTTAGCTCTTCTCAGCAATGCAATGATCTAAGATAACTCTAAAAGATTCACTATGGAAAATGCTATCCACATCCAGAGAAATAACTTTGGAGTCTGAATGCAGATGGAAGTATAATATTTATTCTCCTTTTCTTTTGTTGTTTTGTTTTGTTTCGTTTCTTTTTTCTTGTATTTTCCCCTATTTCTAATTCTTCTTTACATCATGACTAATGTGAAAATATGTTGAATGTGAATGTATAAATAGAGCCTATATCAGATTGCATTGCTGTCTTGGGGAGAGGGGAGGAGAAAAAGGGGGAGAAAATTTAAAACTCAAAATCATATGGAATTGAATGTTGAAGACTAAAAATAAATAATTACATAAAAAAAGAAAAACATTTAAATTTGGCAATTAAGAGATCATTGATAACTTTGGAGAAAACAGTTTCTATTGAATGATGAATTTAGAAGCCAGAGAATATAGAGAACTGAGTTGAATTTATAAGAATACAATCATTCCCCAATTGATAAATGGTCAAAGGATATTAAGAGGCAGATTTCAGAGGAAGAAATTAAAGCTATCTATAATCATATAAAAATGTTCTAAATTTCTGTTGATTAGAGAAATAAAAATCAAAACTGAGGCACTACATCACACATTAGATTGGCTAATATGACAAAACAGGAGGCAAGAGGAGAGGAAGTGGAGGCATGTATTATAGTTGTCCTTTTCAAGGTATTTAGTCACAAAAGGCAGCAGAGAATTGGGATGATATTTAACAGGGATAGATGGATCAACTGAGTGTTTTTTTAAGTATAAGAGAGACATAAGCATGTTTGTAGGCAGTAGAGAAGCAACCATTAGACAAAGGGAAAGTGATATAACAGAAAGTAGGGATAATAGAGGGGGCAATCTACTGAAGGAGATGGGATTGAATGGGATTACTTGAACAGATAGGGGGTTAGCCTTGGCAAGGAGAAGGTTCACCTTTTCTTTTGAGACAGGGGTCAAGAAGGAGATAGTGGCAGAAAGCATCTAAGTGACAAGAGATAAGGAAGAGGGCAAATGTGATAGTGAGTTAATTAGGAAATGTAAAAGAATTCCTTTGCATTAATGAGGGCCCATGCAGGAGATATATCCCGGATGATATAATTAATATTATTAATTATCTGTTCAATTTCATGATTTTCTCCACCTTCAGCAGCACATGCATAGGAGCAAAGGCAATGGATAGTGAGTGATCCAATGCTGACCCTTAGCAAGGAAAGATCAGCAGTATGATAAAGGGTTAAGGAACTCAAGAGAAGAGTACAGTGTAGAGTTGAACTGGTTCACCAAAAGACCAAGATAGGGAGAAAAAGAGAGTATAGCTAGTGCAGGAGTGATTGCCTGGGAGAGAACTGAGGGGTTTAAGGACTACAGGTCATGATGTGGACAAAGAACAGGATTTGTATGAGAAAAAGAGGCAATGATTTAATAAACTATTTTCTATAGCCAGCTATATCTTTGTAACCTCCAAATTAACTGGGAGGATATGGTAAATGTAAGATCCCAGACATTTTTTTATGATGTAAGAAAAATGTTTTTGACTTAGTGGAACAAAATGTAGCTTTAATTGATCTCCATTAAAGTAAAAAGATTTAACATTGTATGATATTCCTTAGCCACTGCAACCAAAAAAGAATTTTTTTCAACAGTCCTGCATCCATATCAAGCAAAGTAATGCTTACCAAAAATGCTCAGTTCTGTTATAGAGGATGTTTAGTGCAGAATCCAAAGGGAAAAAGGATTGCCTGTAGATGATGAGGTGGATTATATCATCCAGAAAATATCAAGCTTTATATTACTACAGAGAACATTCTCAAGAAAATTCATGACTACTCAAAAGAAATTGCTTTACCAGTCTGTATAGGAGGGAAAAGTGGATGAAGAAAGTCTACTACTCAAATTATGACATGTCGATGGTTGGAAAAGCCAACTGAGCTTATTAGTGTATCTATCTTTGTTAGGCACTACAAGTAGACAAGAACAAAAAGAAGACAATAGGCTAGATTGCATTTGAAAAATTACCTAGCATTTCCAATGAGGTTATGCTGTTCCCTGACCCCAACCCCCAAAAAACACATCTTTTAACCATTTTCTTTTTGGTAATGCTATTTGGGAGCAAATCATAGAATGCTGTGATCTTCAAAGAATCAACATGGTTACCAAAGGACCATGGGGAAATGCCTAGTGGACTTAACTAAGCTACAGAATGGTACCAGAGATGGACTGCATGTAAGAAGTAACATAAACTTTATCATTCAGGAATTGTATGATCAGAAAGGGAATTATAACAAAAGCAAGGCATAAGCATTGGCTATTCTGGTGCCAATAAAATTTTAAAGACCTATACAAAAACCTCCAAGTTGGGTAGATCCTTTATGGAAGCTTTATGGTAGAAAGTGTAAAAAAACAAAGAAAATTGCTCCCACTGGATCAATCCTTGAAGTATTTGGATTTGATAACTCCTTTTATTGCACTGAAAAATAATTAATATGTTTATATCTTATTGTTATTGCTCTGTCACTTAAGACTGTATACTTCCACAGGTATAATTCTTAAGCCTATAATTTAATTTTCTACTACTAAAGGTTCAAATTTGTAGGGTAAAAATTTTTCAAAAATTCTTCTTTCTATACTCAGGTGTATTGTAGAAGCAGAAAACCTAGAAGAAAGAGTAGCTGTGGTGAGTCGAATAATTGAGATTCTTCAAGTCTTTCAAGAACTGAACAACTTTAATGGTGTACTTGAGGTTGTCAGTGCCATGAACTCATCACCTGTTTATAGACTGGACCACACATTTGAGGTACATGTGTAGAAAACATTTTCAAATTGATATGTATTCCCTATTTTATCGATTCTAATAATCATATTCTAGTTCTAAAGTGTACTTATCTAAACCTTTCAATGGTGGATCCAAAATATGATCTTATATACCTTTTTCTTGTTGGTTGGTTGTTGGTTGTTGTCCTTTGTTCTCAAAAAGGACCAAAATGACATCACTATGTTGGGGTCAGGGTACTGTGTGCACAACTGGTTGATCAGACCAATACAGACTCAGAAGGCTTTACCATAGATCGGGCACAAATAGTCCACTTGGACATTTGGAGTAGAGATGTCAAATTTCTGCATCTCGTGTTTGTTTTGAGCTACTACAATTCTGCTTCACTCATAGAGTACATGTCATACTGAGCTATTCTGTGCCAGTGTCTCCAGTGTCACACAGTCAATTCCAGAATTCTTCAAAGAGATCTTGAGTGCCCTTTTATCACTTTTTCTGACCTCTATGTGAGCACTTGCCTTGTGTGAATTTTCCATAAGATAATCTTTTAGGCAAAAAAAATGCCATATATTTGGCATTTAAACAACCTGGCTAGCCCTTTGAAGTTGTGCCCTCTGAAATAAAAGTTTGAATGTTTAGCAGTTTAACTTAAGAAAGGACTTCAGTGTCCAGTACCTTATCTTGCCAGGTGATCTTAAGATTCTTCCAAAGACAATTCAAATGGAAACAATTCAATTTCCTGGTATGCTGTTGGTATATTGACCTGCTTTCACAGGCATACAACAGTAAGGTCAGCACAGTGGCTCTTGTAGACCTTTAGTTTGGTAGGCAGTCTAATACCTCTTCTCTCCCACACTTTCCTTTGGAGCCTCCCAAACACTGAGCTAGCTCTGACAATGCATGTGTCAACCTCATCATCATGTGGACATCCCTGGAAAGTATACTGCCAAGGTAAGTGAATTTATTCATAGCATTAAATATTTCTCCATTTGCTGTAACTGATGGATGGTATGGTGCTGGCTAGTAGAGGACCTATGTTTTTTGTCTGTTAATTGTTAGGCCAAAATTAGCATAAGCAACAGAGAATGGATCCATGCTTCCTTGCATCTCAATCTCAGAGGCTGTATTGAGTGCATCTATGAACAAAATATCACATACCAACTCTCCCTCCATGTTAGTCTTTCAAGTCAAATTATTAGCAATCAGTAGAGTAGCTGACCTTGATGCCATTTTCATCCTCATTGAAGGAGTCTGACATCACTGAAAATATCATGCTAAAAAGCATGGGA
Organism: Gymnobelideus leadbeateri; assembly: GCA_011680675.1. Lineage (NCBI taxonomy): Eukaryota > Metazoa > Chordata > Mammalia > Diprotodontia > Petauridae > Gymnobelideus > Gymnobelideus leadbeateri. The sequence goes on from WOXC01000323.1 coordinate 211,901, forward strand.
GCTTTTTAGCTCAACAACACCCTGCTTCACTCCATTGTTGACTGGGAAAGCTCAAGAGCATTGTCCATTATCCAGAACCCCTGCAAGCGTGCTGTCATGGAACTGATGCACAATACTGATGAACTTTTCTGGGCAACCATAAGCTTTCATGACTGAAAGTATCAGAAGCTTTGGTTAGACCAACAGATGTTGTGCACACAACTATGTTCTGCTCCTGGCATTTCTCCTGGGGTTGTCAGGCAAGCAAATCAACTTTTCCTCAGCCCTTTCTGAAGCGACACTGACTCTTGGGTTGATGCCCATCTTCCAGGTGAAGAATCAGCCTATTAAAGAAGACTATGGCAGGAATCTTTTCAGCAATGTCTAAGAGAGAGACCCCACCCTCCTCCCACCCCCATGTCACAGAACAATCTATTTCCTTTACCTTTATAGAGATGGACAATGGAGGGATCCTGAAACTCCTGGGGAATAACAGAAATTTTTATTTAGCTTTTGCAAGAGCAGTGGACAAGAGCCTTGTAAATTTCAACTGGAAAATCAGCATCAGATACTTCACCACATAAGAGGAACCTAATGGCACTCAAAACTTCTTCTTCAGTTGGAAGCTTGACTAGAGAGGGATTGACTTCAACCCGAGGTGCACAGTCAGTGACTTCAGTATTACTTCATGAGTCTGTTGATCACACTATGGAAGTGTTCCACGCATCTCTGTAGGCATATGGGCTTGTCACTAATCCATGTGGCTCCATCAGTCCTGACCAGTTAACATGTACCATAGGTCTTTGGCCCATAAGTAGCTTTCAGAGCATCATAAAAGTGCTATGGATTGTCACTGTGTGTGTAAAACTGGATTTCATCTGCCTTCTTACTGAGCCAAGAATCCTGCACTTCTTGAGGCTTCACTTGCACTTTACTTTTGATGGAGTTAAACTGCCTTCTTAGAGACAGATGAACTGTCTACTGGCAAACTCTGTGGAGTTCTCATTTTTCATTTAGCAGCTTCTGAATTTCCCCATCATTTTTGTCAAACCAATCTTGATGTTTATAAGTGTTCTGACCCAGATGAGCAAATGCAGTGCTGTACACCAAATGTCTGGAAGCTGCCCACTCCTTTTCTGCTTCAGTGTTGCCAATCATGTGTTGACCCACCTTTCCCTCCAAGTTAGCAAGGAATTCTTTGCACCAGGAGAAGTACTATAATCTGCTGACATTAGTCTGCCTTGGAGCTGCCACTTTTGTTGAATGTAAATATTTAGCTCGGGGAGGATAAGTTTGTGATCAGTCCAGCCTTCTGCACCACATTGCCTTTGTCACTCTTAAATCCTGTCTGTCTCTTTTCCGTACAATGACATAGTCTGTTAAATGCCAATGTTTGCTGTGAGGGTGCATCCACAAAGCTTTATTGCATTTAGACAAACAGAAGTGTTGGCAATGAGAAGGTCATGAGATATACAAACCTTCAGTAGTAAGCAACTGTTGCTGTTGCAATTTCCAGCTCTATTCCTCCCAAGGACTCTTTGCCATATCTGGTAGTCTGTTCCTACTCTAGAATTAAAGTGACTTATAATTATAAGTTTGTCCTCTTTTGGCACACTGATGATGAGAGTCTCTGGGTCTTCATAAAATTTTTCTTCAGCCTCATCAGAGTTTATCATAGTCTGGTATTTGGAAAGGGGCTAAGGAAGTGCATAGATAAGCAATTAGCATAGGTAGGAATGGGTCAAAGGAAGCATTCCCAGGCTTGCAGAATATATGGAGCCTACCTAGCATATGTGAGTCTTCTTATCTCTATATCCCTTAGGCCCTGCAAAGATACTTGCTCTCTGGCATTGGGAAATGTGACTAGAAAAATTAAAACTGCACTTCAGGGTGCAGATGTGACAACTACCCTTATTCTGCCTGAGAGAAACCTGCCTAGGGCCCCACTACTGGGTTCCTCCTATGCCAGCCATGTAAACTCCACCTAATGGGCTTTGTACCTCTTTTCTAAGCTTTCCTGTCTTTGGTCCACACTGATCATTAAGGTACCAGTTTCTTCCTCTGTCCACTCTCTCAAATAACCGAGCTCATTGTAGTTCCTGGTGAAAGTACAATAATTCATCCTTTCCTCATAAGAGGAACAACCCTAGAGAATCTCTCATATACTTTCCTCTGAACCCTTTCAAGCATTTAGGAAAAAGCATAGGTAGTCTACCACGGGTCAGAAATAGTACAGAGAGATAGGAATTGTTCAAGAATGAATTTCTGAAGACCCAAAATTCTTAAGAGGGAAAAGAGAGAAAGCTATCAAAAAGAGACTATTGTGGATGCACAAGGTTCAAACAATTTAGTTTTTACAAAGGCATGAACAGACAATCATAGCAATGGCAAGTAATGAGGAAAGCAAAAAACAACAAAAAAGAGTTGGAGAGTGTGTGTGAGAGAGACAGACAGACAGACATACAGAGGAAATTATAAGCTCTGTTGGTTAACAGAGTACTAGAGAAGTGATAGGAAGCTGCTTGGTGTGCTAGAACAGCATTAATAGATCACTTCTTTTTCCTGCCAAAGAGAATGATCTTTGGACTGGAAGGCACAGAATAAAAACAGTTAATGAGTTGTTACCCAAGATCAGTAAGAGGGCACCTATTTGTCGTTGAAAGGTTCAAACCACTATGCCAAATGAACTATATATCCTTGAATACTGAAAGCATTGCTGAAAATGATTGTTGAATTACTATTTGTGATTTTTTTTACAGATTATAGAAAACAGGAGAGGCACCACAGAATTAAAGAAGGGTAGATGTCTTGACTTTGAAAAACAAAAACAAAAAAAGAAAGCAAATAGAGTTGACAAGAGAGTGAACTTGACTTCAATTCCTGTCAACATTCTAGAATATATTTTTCAAGGGATGGTTTCTAGATATAGAAATATAGACCTGGGGCTATCAAGGAAGAAATGATTACAAAGAGTTGACATAGTTTCAAAAATGGGTCACACTAAACTATTGAATGTCTTTATGGGAGAGATTATTATCCAAAATGCACAGAAATACTATAAATGCAATTAACTTATATTTTAACAAAGCATTTGACCAACTGTTATGCTATTCTTGTGGACAAGATGGAGAAGTATAGGCTAGATACCGACAGTTAGATGCTAGCTTAGAACTGATTGAATGACCCAACTCAAAGTGCAATCAGGAGTGGTTCCATATCAGCTTAGAAGGAATTCCCTGTTGGATTTTTCCAAGGATCTATACTTGGCTCTATGCCGTTTAACACATTTTATCAGTGGCTAAGATAAAGACATAAAATTTGTAGATGACAAAAAACTGGGAAAGAGAACCAATAAACAGGATTAACAGAGTTAAACTCTGTATCTTAGTAAGCTCAAACATTGGACTGGCTCTAAAAATATGAAATTATTAGGGGTAAATGTAATGTGTTCAGTTAAAAAATATCACCAAGTAGAAAACTGGGGAGGAGTAGCTAGATTGTTCCCTGAAAAGGGTCTGGGACTTTTATTAGTCTGCAGGCTCAATGAGTCAGCAGTGTATTATCTAAAAATGTTTATATAATCTTAGACTACATTAAGAGAAGCATCATAAACAATTATATTCTTGCAGCATAAAGAAAATTGTAAAGAAAATGGATTACTACCTACAAAAATATAAAATATTCAAATAAGAAGTAGAAATCTTAATCCATTCTGAGAAAGTTAAATTTGAACAAGTCATGAAGCATCTACCAAGGGGTTCCAGGCTGATTTACAATTGAATGCTGTCAAATGTTTTAGCATCAATGAATACCTATGCTGCAAAAATTACACCCCATATTTGGGAAAGAAATCACTTTAACATGTTCCTTTTATGAGGCAAATGGTCTTGATAATTAAACCAGGAGAGATATGATAAAGAGTACAATAGTATGCTATCACCAATGATTATTGATGCAAAATTGTAAAAAGTAAAATCCTAGCAATAAGACTTAAGTAATTAACCCCCCCCCCAAATTTTCCATTTTAACTGAATTGGATTTAGACCTTGGGATCAAGACTGATTCAACATTAGAAAAGCAATTAACATAATCACTAAAAAACACATGATTTTTTCAATAGATGCTAAAAGACCTTATACTAAAAAGAGAAAGAACTGATATAGTCTGAATGCAGATCAAAGAATACTTTTTTACTTTATTTTTTCTTTATTTTGGGTGGGGGGTGAGGGTCTGTCTTCTCTTTTACAACATGACTGTATGGAAATATGTTTTACATGGCTGCATATGTACAATCTATATCTCTAGGAGGGGATGGAGGGCATTTGGAATTTTAAAATTATAAAAATTAATGTTTGAAATTGTTTTACATGTCATTAGAAAAAATGAAATAAAAACCTTTTTTCATTCTTTTTGGAGGGGGAAAGGCAGGACATTTGGGGTTAAGTGACTTGCCCAAGGTTACATAGCTAGTAAGCATCAAGTGTCTGAGGCCAGATTTGAACTCAAGTCCTCCTGACATCAGGTCCAGTACTCTATTCACTGAGCCACCTACCTAGGCACCCCAAAAACATTCTTTAAAAGAAAAAAAAGAGAAATGTTAGCCATTCTGTGTGACAACAGAAATAAAGTAAAAGTATAAACAGTGACAAAAAGAATTATCCCTATTTGCAGATGACATGATTTACTTACAGAACCTTGCAAAATTAATTAATCATTTGATACAATTAATACTTCACAAAAGAAGCAGAATCTAAATCAAATGCACAAATATCAACTCTAGACCTAGACCACAAAGGAATAATCATCAAAATTATTTTGTACTAGTCAAAAAAAGAAAAATAAATCAGTGGAACAGAATACATAAGCAAAAATCAACTGAAATCGAACTCTCAATAGCCTAGAGTATTATATAACCAAGAACATAAACTACCTAAAGAGACACATGTTTAGAAATATTTTGTTTGACAACAAAAAATATCAATATTCTTTTTTGAAAGAGAAAACACAGGATTCAGTTCTTAATGTGTCATCTATATAATAGTAGCAGGAGGAAGGAAAGTTGGCATTTATATATTTTATTTATATGTTATATATATATTTTAATATGTGATATCTATTTTTATATTTACGTATTTTATATATTTCCCTCAACCTCACCTATATAGATGAATGGCTATAAAAGAATGACATTTTAAAGAAATATGGAGGCACATTGTCCAGAACTCAGGTGATGAGAGTCTTTGCTTTGTTAGTCAGAACACAACTGGAGAATAATATTCAGTAGTGAACTCTAACATTTCAAAAAGGATATTGATAAGCTGGTAGGTAACCAGGATAGTGAAGGACTTCAGGTCCATGCTATATGAGAATCAGGTGAAGGAACTAGGATTGTATGGTTTGGAAAAGAGAAAACTTAGGCAAGGATATGATAGCTGCCTTTAAGAATTTCAAACACCGTCACATAGAAAAGAAATGAGACTTGTTCTGCGTGGTCCCCAAGAGCAAAACTAGGACCCATTGGTGGAAATGGCAAAAGGACATTATGGGATTTGATAAAAGGAAAACCTTCCTAAAAATTAAGTGTTATCCAAAAATAAAATATGTTCCCATAAAAGTTAGTGACATCTCTTCACTATAAATCTTTAGACAAAACTATATGATCACTAATTGGTTATGTTACTGTTAAGGGAAATTGTTATTCAGAGATTAATTGGAATAGTCAACCTCTCAGGTCCCTTCCAACTCTGAGATGCTGTGATTCCATATTCTGCTGCTTTTCTACCTCTTCATCTTGTTGAACTTCATTCTCTCCATCCTACTGAAAGGGTCCTTAAACTATCAGATTTCTTAGAACACCTGTTTTAGGATCTATTTCAAAAATCAAGATTAATGTTCCCTTTTCTTCTGTGTTGAAAAGGAATGGAAGGCTATAGGAAAATTAAGCAAAGATTAAAGAAAAAGCATATTTATATATGTGTGTATATATACATATGCATATATGATACATATGTACATATAAGATATATTACATATATGTGAGATTATGCTAATATTTGAAACACAATTAATTCATTGTTTTGTTTAATGTCTTCCATTCCAATATCACAAACACAAAGCTCTTCTATTTATGAAATTGCCTGATTTTTTTTAAAAGGGAAGGTAAGGGAATGAATATTTATTACACACCTCTTATGTGCTGGGTACTGTCCTAAACATTGTGCAAGTATTATCTCAAGATTATTAATGTGGAAATTCTAATGTAATAATAGATACTTATAGTATCATACAAGGAATGAAAAGAGGATTAAAATACAAATAGGTTGGATTATAGTCTGATACCATGCCTTAACCCTTACCTTGTAGCTAAACTTCAGTATATATATATTATCTTCTTCTATTAGATTGCATGGCCATTGATGGCATGGACTGTCACATTTTTCTGTTTGTATTCTCAGCTCTTAAAAAAGTACTTGGCATATATTAAGTATCTAGTAAATGCTTTTTCATTTATTGATTTATTCACTTTTCATAGTCTAGTGTGGAAGGGGAAAAGTGGGCTATGAAACTAGCTTTATAAAAAATGGCATGCCTGAGATCAAATTGTTGTTGTATGTATATATACAGTTCCAGGGCAGCACTAGTACAATACCTACTAATTTCATGAGATGTTAAATGTGTTCTTTTATATCTTGCACAGTACTATTTACCTTCCTGTATTTTTGGCAAAACTTGTAAATTCGTGTGTGAACATGAGCTTCATAAATATTTTTTTCTTTTAGCAAATTCCAAGTCGCCAAAAGAAAATTTTAGAGGAAGCTCATGAACTGAGTGAAGATCACTATAAAAAATATCTGGCAAAACTCAGGTCTATTAATCCACCATGTGTGCCTTTCTTTGGTAAGTACTATTTTCATTTTTAATTGAATGATAAATATGTTTTTGTACAAAGTAGTTGTGTTTTAAAATAAGTGATTAGGCATTTAGGAAATAGAGAATATATTTAAGGCCTTCTTTTGTTGAGCAGTGTGTGTGTGTGTGTGTGTGTGTGTGTGTGTGTGTGAACAAATTTATTCTGTTTGTCTTATATATTCGGTTTTCTTCTATCCTCTTGTCATTAACACACTTAGATCTGTCTTAACTCCATGATACTCCTACTGCCTGACTTCCCAAAATAATAATTTATACTGATTACTTATTTTTTCTCACACTACCTTCTATAATTTTTTTTCTGTTAGCCTGGTACAATGGAATATGTCTTAGATTTGGAGTGAGAGGACTTGAGTTCAATTCCCAGGTCTGTCTCTCACGAATTCAGTGACTTTGGACAAATCATTTCATTTCCCGGAGGCCCAATTTCATCTGTACTATCAGGAGTTTTGTACCAGATGGCCCTCTAAGGTCCCTTTGAACTGAGAGTCTGTGGTCTGACTTTACCATAGTCAACATAACCTCTACTCTCTAAACTCCTATCTTGAGCACCAGTAACCTCTTTTATTTTTTAAATATTTATTGATGTATTCATAGTTATGTCAGGATCCTTTCTCCTCCACTACTGAAAAAACATTTTTTGAAAGAAAAAAAAAATCAGCACAGCTGATTGATACATTTAAAAAGTCCAAAAATATGTGTAATATGTATGTATTTCCTGTGGACCTCCACAAAGGATTAAGTTGGGAGTGATTTCTCACATTACTTAAATCATGCTTGATCTTTACAGCTTTATTACTTTTGCTTTTGCTTTTTTTGGTGCGTAGCTCTTCTTTCCATTTACATTATTATATTCACTGTGTATGTTGTTGTCTGGGCTCTGCCCAATTTACTCTGCAATAGTTCAAACAAATCTTCCCATACTTCTCTGTACTTAGTCACACACACCATTTATTAGAGCACAGTAATATTCCATTATGTTCATTTTCCACAGTTTGTTTAGCCATTCCCCAAATGATGGACATTTGCTTTATTTCCAATTCTTTGTTTTCATAAAAAATGCTGCTATAAATATTTTGTTATATGTGGGGACTTTATTCTTATCAATGGCTTCCTTGGGGTATAATAAGCCCAATAATGGAGTCTGTGGTACAAGGGGTATGGACATCTTATTCATTTTATTTGCATAATTACAAATTACTTTCTAAAATGGTTTTACCATTTCACAGCTCTACCAACAATATATTCATGTTCTTATTATTTTACAACATTGAACACTGCCCTTTTTGTCATCCTTAGCAAACCTCAGGGTTATTTTGATTTACATTTCTCTTATTAGTGATTTAGAGCATCCTTTCACATTGTTATGAATACTTTGCAATTCTTTTTTTAAGAACTATTTCTAGTAACTTCATTCAAGAGAATGACAATAATGAGACAATATACCAAAATTTGTGGTATGCAGCAAAGGCAGTTCTTAGGGGAAGTTTTATATCCCTGAGCACATACATGAATAAATTAAAGAAAAGGGAGGTCAATGAATTGGGCATGAAATTGAAAAAGCTAGAAAAAGAACAAATGGAAAATCCACAATTAAATACTAAATTAGAAATAATGAAAACCAAAGGCCAGATTAATAACATTGAAATTAAGGAAACTATTGAATTAATAAATAAAACTAAGAGCTGGTTTTATGAAAAAAAACCAACAAAATTGATAGCTTAGCCAATATGATAAAAAAAGAAAGAAGAAAACCAAATTATGAGTATCAAAAATGAAAAGGGTGAATCTAGCTCCAATGAAGAGGAAATTAAAACAATAATTAGGAATTATTTTGCCAAATTATATGCACATAAGTTTGACAATCTTAGTGAAATGGATGAATATTTACAAAACTATAAGCTGCCCGGATTAACTGAAGAAGTAAATTACTTAAATAATCCCATCTCATAAAAAGAAATTGAACAACCCATCAGTGAACTCCCTAGGAAAAAATCTCCAGGGCCAGGCGGATTTACTAGCGAATTCTATCAAACATTTAAAGAACAACTGATTCCAATACTCTACAAACTATTTGGGAAAATTAGTGAAGGAGTCCTACCAAATTCTTTTTATGACACAAACATGGTACTGATACCTAAATCAGAAGAGATAAAACGGAAAAAGAAAATTATAGACCAATTTCCCTCATGAATATAGATGCAAAAAATTTAAATAAAATATTAGCAAAAAGACTACAGCAACTTATCACAAGAATTATACACTTTGATCAGGTAGGATTTATTCCAGGAATGCAAGGATGGTTTAATATTAGGAAAACCATCAGTATGATTATTCATATCAATAATAAAACTAGCAGAAACCACATGATTATCTCAATAGATGCAGAAAAGGCTATTGACAAAGTACAATATCCATTCCTATTAAAAACACTAGAAAGTATAGGAACAAATGGAGCCTTCCTTAAAATAATAAGTAGCATCTATTTAAAGCCTTCAGCAAATATTATATATAATGGGGATAAGCTAGAATCATTTCCAATAAGATCAGGAGTGAAACAAGGATGTCCACTATCACCCCTCTTATTCAATCTGGTACTAGAAATGTTAGCAGTAGCAATTAGAGAAGAAAAAGAAATCAAAGGAATCAAATTAGACAAAGAAGAGACCAAGTTATCACTCTTTGCAGATGATAATGATGATATACTTAGAGAATCCTAAAGAATCAAGTAAAAAACTACTTGAGACAATAAATAAATTTGGCAAAGTAGCAGGATATAAAATAAACCCACATATATCCTTGGCATTCCTATATATTTTTAATGAAATACAACAGCAAGAGATAGAGAAATCCCATTTAAAGTTATTGTAGACATTACAAAATATTTGGGAATCTACTGCCAAAACAAACCCAGGACCTGTATGAACACAACTACAAAACACTTTTCACACAAATAAAGTCAGATCTAACTAACTGGAAAAACATCAATTGCTCATGGCTGGGTCAAGCTAATATAATTAAAGTGACAATTTTACCTAAATTAAATTACATATTTAGTGCCATACCAATCAATTCACCAAAAAATTAGTTTATAGACCTAGAAAAAATAGTAACAAAATTCATTTGGAAGAACAAAAGGTCCAGAATATCAAGGGTGTTAATGAAAAGAAATGCTAGGGAAGGTGGCCTAGCTATAACAGATTTTAATCTGTATTATAAAGCAGGAGTGATCAAAACTACTTGGTACTGGCTGAGGAATAGAGCAGTGGATCAGTGGAATAGATTGGCTGCACAAGACTCAGCAGTCAATGACTATAACAATCTACTCTTTGATAAACCCAAAGACCCCAGTTTTGGGGATAAGAACTCACTATTTGACAAAAACTGCTGGGAAAACTGGAATTTAGTATGGCAGAAACTGGGCATAGACCATTATCTAATACTGTATACCAAAATTAAATCTAAATGGATGTGTGATCTAGGTATAAAGGATGATACTGTAAGCAGTCTGGGAAAGCAAGGAAAAGTTTACCTGTCAGATTTATGGAGAGGGGGAGATTTCATGACCAAACAAGAATTAGAGAGCATTATAAAATGCAAAATGGATAACTTTGATCACATGAAACTGAAAAGCTTCTGTACAAACAAAGCCAATGTAACCAAGATTAAGAGGATAGTAGGAATTTGGGAAAGAATTTTTACAACCAGTGTCTCTGATAAAGGCCTCATTTCTAAAATATACAGAGAATTGAGTCAAATCTATAATAAAACAAGTCATTCCCCAATTGATAAATGGTCAAAGGATATGAACAGACAGTTCTCAGAGGAAGAAATTAAAGATATCTATAAGCATATGAAAAAATGCTCTAAATCACTGTTGATTAGAGAAATGAAAATCAAAACAACTCTGAGGTACCACATCTCACTGGTCAGATTGGCTAAGATCACAAAACAGGAAAATGATAAATGCTGGAGAGGATATGGAAAAACTGGAACACTAAAACATTGCTGGTGGAGTTGTGAACTGATCCAACCATTCTGGAGAGCAATCTGGAACTATGCCCAAAGGGTTATAAGTAATTTCATATCCTTTGACCCAGCAATACCACTTCTAGGGTTGTATCCCAAAGAGATCACAGAAGCAGGAGGAAGACCCATATGTACAAAAATATTTATAGCAGCTCTTTTTGTGGTGGCAAAGAATTGGAAATTAAGGGGATGTCCATCAATTGGGGAATAGCTAAACAATTTATGGTATATGAATTTAATGGAATACTATTGCACCATAAGAAACGAAGAGCACGAGCGGCTAGGTGGCGCAGTGAGTAGAGCGTCGGCCCTGGAGTCAGAAGGACCTGAGTTCGGATCCGGCCTCAGACACTTAACACACACAAATAAAAACCTAGCCGTGTGACCTTGGGCAGGTTACTTAACCCCAATTGCCCTCTAAAAAAATAAAAAATAAAATAAAAAATAAGAAACGAAGAGCAGATGGACTTCATATCTACCTGGAAAGGCATATACTAACTGATGCTGAGTGAGAAGAGCAGAACCAGGATTTGTATACAATTATAGATACAACATATGTGTGATGACCAACTTTGATAGACCGGACTCTTCTCAGAAATGCAGGGCTATAAGTAATCTCCAAAAGATCTATATTCGGAGAAAGAACAGAGTTTGAATGCAGATTGAAGCAAATTACCTGCTCTCTTGTTTGGTTTGGTTTCCTCTTTTTGTTCATTCCATCCATTACAGTCCTTTACAACTTGACCAATGTCTAATGTGAAAGTATCTGCAGATCCTATACCTGATTGTATGCCGCCATGGCGGGGGGTGGGGGGGGGGGGTAAGGAAGGGGAGGGAGGAGGAGAAAATGTGAAACTCAAAGAACTGGGGAACTGAAAAACTCAAAGTAAATAAACAAATTAATAAAGACCAAAAAAAAAAGAAAAAACTATTTATTCATATCCTTTGACCACTTTTCTGTTAAGGAATGGCTAAATCAACGACTACTTAATAATCAAATAGCAATAGTCCTTTTTTAGCACGAATCCTTGACTCCCTCTTAGTATTTGACAGTTTTGAATGTCTCTTCCTCCTGCAAGCCTTTCCCCACCTAACTTCCCTGACACAATGGTGCCCTGGTTCTTTACCTGTATCTCTGGCCACCCTTTTCCTTTCTCCTTCGTTTTAGTCTACACCCACATTTTATAGTTAGACATGTCCACCTGGATGTCCTCCCAACTCAAACTCACTTTGTCTTAAACTGAACTTATCTCTTCTCAAAAACCAATTCTCCATCTAGACTTTCGTATCTGTGACAGATACCACTATTCTCTGAACCCAGCACTTCCCAATCCTCTTGGTTCTTTTTTCATAATTCTCCCAGGCCCACCCCCTCACCCCCTTTGTCCAATCCTATTGTCTAGTCTAGTCCTTGATCACCAAATTCCTAAACTGTGGCAATAATGTTAGTTTTCCATTCCCAGATATTCCCTGTCATTCTACCAGAATGATGGAGTATAGGAGAAACTATTTGGTTTTATCTGAGTACTCAACTATGTTTATATAGCTCTGACTGACAGCTGAGGGAAGGGTCAGCTTTACATGCATAGCTCAAGGCCCACATCACTTCAGGATCTTTACTTTATATTCACTAAGCCATATCCTAGCCTACCTTCATGGAAGCTTCGATACATGAATCTTCCCTTTTAAAATAAGATCTTAGACTTTGGATCACTCTTGTTTCTTTTGACAAAACCACTATTCCTGTTAAATAGTATAATCCTTTTTTTTTTAATGTGAAAAAATTATTTAGCTTTTCTATCATAACTAAGGATACATTTACAAATGTGAACTTGCTATTCTACTGCATGCTTCATTTTATGATATTTAGATCTGTCTGGAAAGAGGCTTACTTATACCTTTTTTGTGTCAAAAAGCATTTGTTAAATGCCTCCTATGTATCAGGAACTGTACTAAGTTAGGGATACAAAGAAGGGCAAACCATAGTGCTTGTCTTTGAAGAAAGACAGTGGGTAATGGGAAGTCAACATGCAAACAACTATATATAAACAAGCTATGTTCAGAACAAATAGGAAATATTCAAGAGAAGGTGAGATTTTAAGCTGGGACTTCAATGAAGTAAGGAGGCAGAGATGAGGAAGGAGAGTATTCCAGGAAGGGGGGGTGGGACGTGTCCGGTGAAAATGCCTGGAGCCAATAAAGGGAGTGTTTTGTTAAAAGAACAGTGAGACCAGCCTCACTGGATCACAGACTATTGAGGGTGAGGGAAGGTGTAGGGATGCTTAAAATATAAATAGACCAATAGATCCTAGAGCTGATAGAAAGCAATTTGGAGTTTTTTTAGTAGGGAGATGACATAGTCAGACCTGTGCTTTAGTAGCTGATGATGGTGGCTTGGAGTGAGAGTAGGCAGACTCACCAGCAGGCTATTGCAGTAGCCCAGACATGAGATGATGAGGGCCCACACTAGAGAGTTGGCAGCATCAGAGGACAGAAGAGGATATCCAAGAGATGTCCAAAAGGTGAAATAGACAGCCATTGGTTATAGGGAAGTTTGGAAGGGGTAGGGTTTGGGAGTCAAGAACCTAACTTGTGATATGAACTGACTGCTTGCAGTATTTTCTCCTTGACCTGGGAACTCTGGAATTTGGCTATAATACTACTAGGAATTTTCTTTTGCAGACTTTTTTCAAGAGATGATCAGTGAATTCTTTCAGTTTCTATTTTGCCCTCTGGTTCTAGAATATCAGGGCAGTTTTCCTTGAGAATTTCTTACAAGATGGTATCTAGGCTCTTTTTTTGATCATGGCTTTCAGGTAGTCCAATAATTTTTAAATTATCTCTCCTAGATCTGTTTTCCAGGTGAGTGGTTTTTCCAATGAGATTATTTCACATTGCCTTCTATTTTTTCATTTGTTTGGATCTGGTTTATAGTATCTTGATTTCTCATAAAGTCATTAGTTTCCAATTGCCCTAATTGTATTTTGAAGGAGTTATTCTCTTCAGTGAGTTTTTGAAATTCCTTTTCCACCTGGCAAATTCAGCTTTTTAAGGCATTCTTCTCCTCACTGGATTTTGAGCCTTTTTTGCCATTTGAGTTAGTCTATTTCTTAAGGTGTTATTTTCTTCAGTGTATTTTTGGGTCCCCTTTAGCAGTCTGTTAACATGCTTTTCATGATTTTCTTGCATCATTCTCATTTCTCTTCCAAATTTTTCCTCCACTTTTCTTACTTGATTTTCAGAATCTTTCTTGAGCTCCTCCATGACCTGTAACCAGTTCAAGTTTTCTTGGATGCTTTTCATGCAGGAGTTCTGACTTCACTGTCTTCCTCCTACTCCATGCCTTGATCCTTTTTGTCCCCAAAAAAGGAATCTATGGTTTGATTACATTTCCTGGGCTTACTTATCTTGTCAGTCAATTACTTGACTTTTGAGCACTTTGCCACAGTAGAACTCCATTCCAGAATGGAGAGAGCTTCGTCCCAAATTGCTGGAGTTTTGATAGATGCTGAAGCTATTAGGAGGGTGCCCTCTCTATAGATACCACAAGCTCTGGCTCACTGGTCACACACCCCAGGACCACCACCCAAGACCACGATCCAGATCCAAGCAGGTTAAAGCAAAAGCAATTACCCTCTGAATGGTTGCTTGGTCACCCTCCAATCTACAAGCCAGGAGCTCCTGAGACAGCCAGGCAATGGCAGCTGCACAGCCATTGGCCCTCCACTGCTTCTTGCCCTGGGGCTGGACTGAGCTCTTGATCCCCCAGTTCCCACAAAGTTCTACACTGACCTTTTACTTTCTTTTTGACATTTATGGGTTGATAATTCTGGCAACCACCACAGCTGCTGGTGATTTTCTCTCCTGAAGGCTGGTCAGGGCCACCCTGGTGCTGGGAACCATGTGGCTCACATGGGGCTAAGCTTAGCTCCCAGCCTGGATAGATCCTTCCTGTTGGCCTGCCAGGCTTCTTTCAGTGGGAGCTTTGTTTTTTTCTGTCTGTTTGTAGGTTCTGTAGCTCTAAAAATTTTTAGATTCATTTTTTTACATGTATTGGAAGTAACTGGAGGGGAGCCCACACCAAGTTTGTGCTTCTACTCCATCATCTTGGCTCCGCCCCTGATATGTCTATAATACAGGAGTTCACAAATTTGACTTAAGTTGATGATTGTTCTTTCATAGCAGAGAAATTTCTGTTGTGCATTTCTGGTAATTCAACATGTAGCTGTTCCTTTGGCCAAGCATACTCTTTTCTCTCTTTGTTGCTACCTCTTCTCTGGCATTCCTTCTCCCATATTTCTGCTCCAACCTTCTAATACTATATATCACTTTGTAACTGACATACTTTCTTATATATTCTATTCATACTCTAAATATTATGTAGTATGTAAGGTATTTGCATATGTATGTTATTACAGTTGTATGATATATGTTGCTACATGTGCATGGACCTTGTGCTAGGTTATAAGCCTTTTGTGGGCAAGGACCATTGCTAAATTACTTTATGCATTCCTCAGAATCTAGCACAATGTTTTGTTATTAGTAACCCTTTAGTAAATGACTTTTGAGAGAATGAATGGTGTTTGAGAGGTGGCCTAAGTATTGTATACTTAGTAATGGAGAGTATAATTTTATGTGTGTTTTCCCCGAAACTTTTCATTATATCTTTTAGGGATTTATTTGACAAATATCTTGAAAACAGAAGAAGGCAATCCTGAGGTTCTGAAAAGACATGGAAAAGAACTTATAAACTTTAGCAAAAGGAGAAAAGTTGCAGAAATAACAGGAGAGATACAGCAGTACCAAAATCAACCATATTGTTTGCGAGTGGAATCTGATATCAAAGTAAGTTAATTTATTTGGGGATGAATCTTTTTGGCTAAGTTTGGCCAAATAGAGCTTAGGCATTCCTGTGTAAAGCTTTCCTTGAGCACTTTGTAAGTAGCTGTACTTAACTCTATTGCAAGAAGCAGAATCATGTTTATCTTTATAGCCACAACTGCAGAGTGACATGTGGAGTGCTGTGTTCAGTTCTGAGTATAGTATCTTAGGAAAGGGCACATTGATAACATGGAGCAAGCCCAGAGGAAGGCAATGGGATGGTGATGGCCCTTGAGCCCTCTGTGGAACTAAGAGTTATCTGTTACAAATAACATTTGAAGGACTGCCCTGTGGGAGATGAACTAGACTTTTTTCTGCTTGGCCACAGAGGGCAAAAATAGAAACAGTGGGTTGAAGCTTCAAAGATGTGAGTTTAGGCTTGTAAAGAAAAAATTCCCAAGAGAGCAATCCAGAAGTAGAATGGGCTTCCTAGAAAAGGAATGAGTTCCCCCTCATTTGGGGTCTTAAAGCAAAGCCTGAATGATCACTTATTGGATATGAGAATTCTTTTTTGCTTTTTTTGGAGGAGGAAAGGCAGGGCAGTTGGGGTTAAGTGACTTGCCCAAGGTCACACAGCTAGTACGTGTTTGAGGCTAGATTTGAACTCAGGTCCTCCTGACTCCAGGGCTGGTGCTTTATTCACTGTGCCACCTAGCCACCCCAGGATATGAGAATTCTAAAGAGAATTCTTTTCAAGTATAAATTGGACTAGATTACAACTGAAATCCCTTAAAATTATTATTTTCTTTTTGTTTTTCCTTTTGGTCGAGGCAGTTGGGGTTAAGTGACTTGCCTAGAGTCACATAACTAGTAAGTGTCAGGTGTTTGAGACTGGATTTGAACTCAGGTCATCCTGACTCCAGGGCTAGTACTTTATCCACTATACCACCTAGCAGCCCTAAAATCCTTTACAACTCTGAAATTTTGTAATTCTATGATGAAGATTGAGTTGTTGGTTCTTTATGAGAGCATTTTCTTGGGAGAGGTATGGGGAACCACAAGGAGAGAATGGAGGATGTTAGAAAAATAAAACCTTCCTTTAGATTATTTGATATTCTTTTGAGTTTAAAATTTCAATAGTTAATGAAAAGCCTAGTATTACATTTATTTTCATCTTCTTATGTTCCAGAGATTCTTTGAAAATTTGAATCCAATGGGAAATAGCATGGAAAAAGAATTCACAGATTATCTTTTCAACAAGTCACTGGAAATTGAACCAAGAAACCCTAAGCCTCTACCAAGATTTGTAAGCACACAGATAAAAATCTACCTAGAATTCTAAACATTTTAAATAGTATTTCTCTGTAGCATATTATGTAATTATTGTATTTTTTTTTGCCTTTTTTTTTGGAGGGGCAATTGGGGTTAAGTGACTTGCCCAAGGTCACATGGCTAGTATGTGTTAAGTGTCTGAGGCTGGATTTGAACTCATATCATCCTGACTCCAGGGCCAGTACTCTATTCACTGCACCACCTAGCCACCTCATAATTATTGTATTTTCAAACACATTAGATAATAAGAGATACTGATCCATTTGGCAGAAACAGCAGATGTTATTATAAATGTGAAAGACAGGCCCTTTCACTTATTTGTGGGAATATTCACATTAGTCTGGGCAAAGATTAATTTGATAGACAAATCATCAGAGTAATGGACCTTTTAAAGAACAGGAAATGTTCTATAACTATTATAAGTTATAAGTAAAGAGTAAAAAATAGGTATGGGAATCAAAATTCTTACACTAAAGAATGAACAAAAGTATAAAGCAATAACCCAGAAATTATTTAGGGTTGACTAAAATTTTACTTCCTTTGTGAAGATAATTCATACTATTTTCCAGTCTCTTGTTATTGCTTAGCCAAATCTACAGTCATACTTAATGTACAGCGTCCTCACATTTTCAAAATACAGTTGAGAACCAGGAAGCAAACAAATAAGACTTAAGACTTCTGAGTATTTAAGATAAGATACAAAGTCATCACTACATTGGTGGCTCTCAAACTTACTTTGCTTGTGATACAATAGTAATATTCAATTGCCCCACACTATAAGAGAGTCTAGAGACTCTTGCACACACCTGAGATTACAAGTATTAAGTCCCATACAATTTGTGGCACAGTCAGTGTGACTAGAGACAACCCTTTGAGAAATATTGCCCTGAACGTTTATTTTACTCATAGAAAAACCCCTCATGCAATCACTCAAAACCTGTTTACTCTCATTCCCCATCTACTTCTGGCAGCCTTGCTTATCTGGTTTCTAGGGCTACAATAGATTAGAAACATCAAGGTAGGAAGGAGTTACTGGTAAAAGTATTGACAGAAGCAAGAAGTGACAGCTAACTGCTTGAAATCAAGAAAGATAAATTACAGTCAGATTCGTGAGAAAATGAAACAAATTAGAGAATCTGCATCAATTCTTCATGAACACCATTAACACTTGTCCCTATACCTGGTTCTTCCATCACCACAGATGTGGGTGGTGTGCTTTGACTGTGATAACTCAGTCCTGACCTGGAATGTGGGAGGACAGATAAGAGGTACAGCAGACAATTACCAGTCATTTCACAATATCTAGGGCATCACTTTATTTTTGTACTGCGTGTGCTATAATAATCAACATCCATCAAGATAATCCTCAATCGTAATGAAAAGGTTAGTTACGTTCAAAGGATTCTGTTGTTTTGTTTTGTTTTGTTTTGTTTTGTTTAATATTTAAGGAATTAGTTAAGCTAGCTGGAAAACTTGATTATCCAGGATAACTTTTTCTCCATGGCTTCTGGAAAGTTTTATTCTAATTGAATAACAGAAAAAATCTCTTTAGATTTACCCAAATTTATCATTTTTTTAGATTGTTTTACTTTTTTTCTATACTATATTGGGATTTGTCTACTACTATGGTAGGGCTTAATTTGTCCATGCATACCCAAAAGTCCCTAGGTTTTTTTTTTTTATTTTCTGATATCATTTGCCACAGAACTGGCACAAAATGTTCCCATTTTTTCCAGGCTAGTCATTATTTCTGTAATTTGACCTTTTTACCCTTCATCCCTGCTCTGTCATTATCAATGCAATATATGTGATGTAACTTTCAGACTAATCCTTATTCTACTTTGCATATATTATATATTGTTTATTTAGATCTTTGTATTGTAGTGCTTTAATAAAGTGACATGTTTGCTTTTGATGGGTCTACAGCCAAAAAAGTACAGTTATCCCCTTAAGTCTCCTGGTGTTCGTCCATCAAACCCAAGACCAGGTACCATGAGACACCCCACACCACTGCAACAGGAGCCAAGGAAGATTAGTTACAGTCGAATACCTGAAAGCGAGACGGAAAGTACAGCATCTGCACCTAATTCTCCAAGAACACCATTAACACCTCCGCCTGCCTCTGGTGCTTCCAGTACCACCGACGTGTGCAGTGTGTTTGACTCTGATCATTCAAGCCCTTTTCACTCAAGTATGTTGTTAAAACTACAAATTCCTTAAAGTCCTTGGAAACATTACACATGGATGATAAACCTTTTCTAACGAAAAAAGCTTGAGAAACTTTGTAGCTGATATTTATATAGTGCTTTAAGATATGCAAAGTGCTTTGCAAATTATTATCTTATTTGGTATAAATAAGCATACTACATAGTTGGTGCAACATCCTTACGAATCTCAAGTAAACCCTATAGTAATATTGTGTATGCCATCCATAACACAGTCCAGGTGGTCAGCCACATTCTGCAATAGTGCTGGTGTCCCCAACAGGACCGCACAACCACCCCACTCCCTACATTGCTTACTATATGTGTATAAAATGTTCCTTTGGAACCAAATGATTCTCTCAATAGTACTTCACTTCATGTCACTGAGCCAATTAATGACATTAGATGGAATGTGTCTGTAATGTGACTTTCATATCAGTCAAATCTGATAGCAAAGCATAAATGGTGTTACAGTGAAGATCTATGTGACCAATATTCCAAACTCCAGCAAACTTCAGAACAGTGAAATTGCAGTTCAGCAAAGAGAAAAGAATCATCTAAGAACTCCTTGAAATTTATCGTAGTAATGAGATTTGGCCTCTCCTGATAAATTGTGCAGCAGCCTGGCAGTTTAAACCACATTAGATAATTTGTTTTCTTTGTGTTCCTTTGGAAATAACTGCAGTTCCACAGCCAGAAGAAAAAGAGAAAATTCTTTTTTTTTTCTTTTATTTTTAATGATTTATTTTTTTTTTAATTTTAGTCTTTAGCATTCCCTTTTTTATAAGATTTTGAGTTCTAAATTTTTCCCTTCTCCTTCTCCTCCCCCATCTCCAAAATGGCATATAATCTGATGTAGGTTATACATGTATAATTATATTAAATTTATTTCTACATTAGTCATGTTCTGAAAGAAGAATCACAACAAAAGGGGAAAACCACAAGAAAGAAAAAACTAAAAAGAGAAAACACTCTGCTTCAGTCTGCATTTGGTCTCCATAATTCTTTCTCTGGATGTGGATAGCATTTTCCACCATGAGCCTCTTGGTATTGTCTTAGATCATTTCATTGCTCAGAAGAGCCAAGTCTAACAAAGTCGGTCATCACATAGTGTTGTTACTATGTTCAGTGTTTTGGTTCTGCTCACTTCACTTCAGCATCAGTTCATGCAAATCTTTCCAAGTTTTTCTTTTTCTTCTTCTTTTGTCTTTTTGGAGTGGGGAAAGCAGGGCAATTGAGGCTAAGTGACTTGCCCACGGTCATACAGCTAGTAAGTGTGAAATGTCTGAGACCGGATTTGAACTTAGGTCCTCCTGACTCCAGGACTGGTGCTATATTCACTGTGCCACCTAGTTGCCCCTCCAGGTTTTTTTTAAATCTGCCTGCTCACCATTTCTTATGAAACAATAGTATTCCATTACATTCATATAACACAACTTATTCAGCCATTCCCCAAATAGAAAATTCTTGAAACACTCTGTCATCCTCAGCCTGTTTAAAGTTTGTGCCTTTTACCAGTGTAGCCAGTCAGTTCTCCTAGCTCTAGACTCAAGAGGTCAAAAGCAACAGAGTCATTTTTGCCTATCCATCCCCATCTCCCCTACAGCATTTGTTAAGTACAACCATCCTATCTGGTCTTCATCCTATTTGCTTAAATTTTCAAAATATCCATCCATGTGTATCTATTTGCTACCTGTAAACATTTGGAGAGGCCATCCTACATAACTAGAACACACTATTTCCTGTGATAACTCCAAAGAAATTTCTTAGAGTCTTTCAAACATTTATCAAAAACTTTTCAATGACCGCATGTCAATCTTTCTTTAGGAAAATGTACCCCTAAAATCCAGCTTTAAATTCTAGATGTACACTTCTTCCTCCCCTCCCTCAGTCTTATCAGCAAGAGCAAGGATTCCCCCAATTCCAAAGTACTGGTAGTAGGTAGTGCCTGGGGCAGGGACTCCACAGCAAAGCAGGGATTTGGTGAGGGTTAAGATGGAAGTGCTCTGAGATGAGGAGCAAGATGATGGGTTCAGCTGGATATACAGAAGCTAAGATAGATAAAGGAATTAGAGGGGATTCAAACTGGAACAGTAAAGAGCAGTAACTTGAAAGGGCAAAGAAAGTTGGCAAAAGTGGTTTTAGAGTAGAATTTACCTCCCATCCCTCTTACCCTCTCCTTCCTAACAACATTGTTGTTAGGGTGACAGGACTGCTGTCTCCTCCATCTTGTTCCCTTTAATTTTAAACTTTTCTTTTGCTACTACTGTTGCACATAAGGAAGGTTGAGGACAAAAAAAAATGGGCGAGGGAGAATGGAACTGAAGAACACATGGTGGAAGGTTGTGGGGTCTTTTCTCCCTTTTTCCACATCTCTCCAACGGCCAACTGGCCATCATGAGTTGTACTTATAGTTGATATAGGACTGGGCTAAGATATTTGTAGACATGTTGGATGGGGAACAATACAAGATGGCTCTGGGTTTCACAGGAATAAGATGAAAGAGAAAAGAAATTCTCCATCCGTATCAAGGAGGAAAGGATTATTCTTCATGTCACATACCTGGGGTAACTTAAGACATGCTGAAGCTGAAAACTGACATTTCTTATTTAATCTTTTCCCCCCTTTTAGCCTATTGGTGAAATTTAATTTTTTGGCCATCTTAAAGCCCTTAATAGTAACTTCTAAATTAAATTGATACCTGTCATAACTTAAACCTCCATACTAGCTTTAGTAATATTAGACCTATATTCTTAATTTTCATCAGAGCATATTCTGTAAATGAAAGTATCAGTTTCCAAAACTGTATTGACCAGGTCTCAAATGAAGGTCTGCATAGGCTTCCTTTCTCCTCTTGTTTTATGTGATTATATTTACATAGTCTTCCATCATCCTATAAAATGCTTATACTCCAGGGGGCATTGCCTTTGGCTTCTGTATCTCACCACTTCAGTAAGTCTGAGACAATTTGTGACTACTTTCAGCATCTTTTTATGTCCACAGTTTTCATCAGTTAAAAACTCTTTCTAGAGACAATGATAAAATCAATGTCTTTACCTTTTCCCAATAGACCCCTTGTTAAACAGGTCAGGTTGGAGCTTTTGTGATTCCACAACCTTCCCATATGGTTATTGTTTAGATCTTTCCCTAAATCAAACAGCAACCTGGCTACAGGTAACTGATTCTGGAAGTATTAACCAGTTGATTCCTATCTGTTAAGATGAAGTGAGTTTCATGTTTCTTTTTAAAATTTTATCTGCTGTTCATTATGTCCATGCCTTTAGACAACCTGCTTGAAGGTATTTTTCATAATACCAACATAGTATGTGGCTTCTTTCCCTGTCTGTTTTCACATTGAAGTCACCAAGAATCAAGATATAAGTTAACTTATTTTGGAGAATCTTAAGTCCCTTTTAGAATTTCTCTAAATTCATCCGCTGCAATGAACATTGGTTCTATAGTTTTCATGCTCATCATGAATAGATGAGCAAGTGTCCTAGGAAAAGATGTCTGCAAGCCATCATTCAGTTTGGATGCACCATCTTCTGATTTCTTTCATAGTGAGCTTAATAGTATGAATATAGTTTAGTGCCTCTGGCATTGTGTCTACTTATTGGACAACAAAGAGTATGTCAAGAGTACCAACAGTTAAATTAATATGAATCATTTCCTAGTGACCAGCCTTCAAGTAAAAACCAACCTTTCCATTCTTAGCAATGTTGACTCTCAGGACAGCAAATACAGTTAAGAAGTTAACTAGTATTAAGCCAATTATATGTGTGTACTAACTTTAAATATTTTTCTGTGGTAAAATCATCATAATTTATCATTTGAATGGGAGGTAAGCTTATTTCCCTTTGATTAGCAAAGCATTTCAGAGAAAGTTAAAATCCTTTTAAATATTCCCACTACAATCTTGTTTAAATACTTGATTATCAAGCTTTTTCTTTTTGTTTTTTGGAGGGGGGAAGACAAGGCAGTTGAGGTTCAGTGACTTGCCTAGTGTCACACAGCTAGTAAGTGTCAAGTGTCTGAGGCTGGATTTGAACTCAGGTTCTCCTGACTCTGGGGCTAGTGCTCTATTCACTACATCACCTAGATGCCCCTAATCAAGCTTTCTCAAACACTTGGGTATCGTTGAGCACTTTAGTAACTTCTGGTTTATATGGTGAAAAATTGATGTAATAATTACAGATTTTGTTTGTTCATTAATCATGATCTTTACTAATTTTGAACTAATATAAGTAAAAGTTTAAAAAATTATTTCTTTTTAAAAATCTTCTGTAATTTGCAACTTTAGCAAATTTAAACTGATCTTTTCTCTGCTTAGTCTGGATCAGTGAGGTTTTGCTCTGTTAGAAGATATTAGAAAGGAGTTCTAAACTCATCAGGGCTCTAGTGCTAATTCTCCAGTACTGTACTTCAGGTACTTAGCAGAATTTCCTTGCCAGAAGACTCTCCTGGAGAAGCCTTTTTCAGGTACTTCTGGTCAATTTAAATTATCTCTGAAAAATTTAGAGAGATAGTGATCATTTTAAGTGGATTTAACTCCCAAATCATTACCAATAACTTCATTTAATGATTACCTAATGACAGAGGTTCTAATACCTCTTCCCTGATAGCATTTATAATTCAAATACTACTTTAAAGACAGCTATCAGGCAATGAAATCAAATATACAAATCAAATCATTCTCCAAATTTGTGCTAGAATAAGTTTGCTTTATATAGAAACTTATTTTCTTTACGTAGTATTCTTTCTGAACAACTGCAGGCCCCTCGCAAGAATGGATGAAGTTTTGATTTCATTCCTGTGCCTCCTGCCTACCAAAGTGCTGTGATACAGTACTTCTGCTGAGATGACAGTATTGAGTTCATACCTATTTCATAAGAAGGATGCTTTTAAAATTAAAATCTATAGAACTCCTTGAGCATCTTGAAGGTAGAAATCATTGAAATGAGTAGTAATACATCAGTATACATTTAAGAGCATCCAGTTGATCTGAAAAGAGAGTATTGAAAAGAAAGCCTATGGAAATAGACTCATCTCTATAGGAAACTCAGGTCATTACTTTAAAAAAAAAATCCACTGGAATTAATACAAGTAAATACTAAAGTTAAGTTCAGATGATAAAATGACTAAAATCAAGATAATACAAAAGGCCCAATTGTTTCAGTAACATTAACAATTTAAATCAACATAAATAATTGATTGTCAAGGCCTTCATTGTTACATAGCAAAAAAAATTCACACTGTCTTTTGAAGATTCATTCATTTAAAAATTGAGAACTTTCAGGGTTCTGATGTCTAGGTACCATAAAATTTTTGTTAATGAATTTCTCATTTTCCTAATCAAATTTTCCTTGGGTCTGATAGCAGTGGTTCCTAGCTTACAGCATCTTTTAAGTAAAGTCTTACCCTATTCTTTTGCCCTTTATCATAGATGATTTACTTAAATATTATTTAATATTATTTCTGTGAAAACTTCATTTTTTTAAGTAATTGGGGTTAAGTAACTTGCTCAAGGTTAAATGGCCAGTCATTATTTATGTGTGGGTGCTCATTTTCTGAGGCCGGAACCAATCCCGAGTCCTCCTGACTCTGGGCCAGCGCTCTTACTAACTGTACCATCTAGCCACCCCAAAAACTTCATTTTAAAAGCAAAATACTGAAGGGATTATTAATTATAGTTACTTTTATTTGTAAAGTACAGAATTTACAGGATTTGTGTACTCTGAGAGAAAAAAATTACTAACAGCATTCATCATTAACTCTGTTTTAACTATTTTCTTTATCCAATTTTATGGAAGGAAATCAGCAATTAACAAAAACCCACATCTATGTGTCTTTTAAAGACAAATTTAAAAAACATTCAGTAAAATCACAATCATATTTGGTTCAAAGAGTAAATGTAAACTCTCAGCTTTTGCAAGTTGCATAATAATGGTTGTGAATAAGAATGTAGAGAGTTCCTTTGGAAGGTTTTTTTTTTCAAAGACTGAAGCATGACCTCATAACTATATCTCCATAATAACTGTGAATAGTTTACAATAAATGTTTTATTTCCCTTTTGGCCCATTGGCCGGATAGAGGATATTTTGCCCTAACCCTGGATACATTTCGTATAAGTGACTATGACACCAAAAAGTTGATGTAACATATAGTCTCCAAATTCCTAATATATTACCTTAATTTTGTCCCTTTCTACCCCTAAAAAACAAGGTTTAACATTTTGGATACATATATTTGTACTATGAACTAACATTATATTATTTAATATAGGCAATGATGATAGAATTTTTTTAATCATAAAATTCTTGACAAATTTCAGCGAAAAAAAATTCTCGTTTTTCTTGTTTCCTTTCACAGGCAGCGATACCATCTTTATCCAAGTTACACTGCCCCATGGCCCAAGTTAGTATATCTGGTTTAAGTCTCACCTGTAATACTTGCTATGGCTTTAGAACTCAAACCAAGTGTAACTTTTCCTGCTCAAACTTTCTTTGGGTCTGGCAATAGTACTACCTGGCTTATAACATCTTTTAAGTGAGGTCTTCCCCTATTCTTTTACCCTTTATCATAGATTATTCATTTTCCTCAATATTCCTATAATTTACATGAAAATTTCATTTTAAGAGCAAAATATTGAAGGGATATATTAAATATAATTTTATTTTCAGAGTACAGACTTTTCAGTGGATTTGTGTACTCTACTTTGGTGGAAAAAAAAAGAATGACTAACAGTCATTCATCATTTACTAAACCAAAAGGGAGATTAATGTTAAGGTAGCAAAGTTTATTAGGAAGATTACTACCCTGGAACTGGGTTTTAATCTTCATTCTGCCATTTAAATACCTAGGTTTTAACCTCAGTATTTGCATATCTCAGTTTTTCCTTCATTAAAATTTGAGACTGATAAATGCCCCTATATCATCACAGAATTATAATGAGGATAAAGAAGATAATATTTATAGAAAATGCCTGAACAAGAAAAGGGTCAGAGTATTTTATTTGGAAGGAAATTAAGGCCTCAGGAAGTTAAGTGACTTGTCAGAGGTCTCTCAGGAAATAAATGGCACAGCCTGGAATCCTCTTGATGTTGGAACCAGAATTTTTTTTTTCCACTATACCTTCCAGACTCTCTGTAGAATCCAATCATTCTATGTTTGTTTTTTTTTAATGGTTTTAAGGAAATTTCATGTTCTCAGTAAAATAACATTTAAAGTTGCAAGCCCTAAATTATAATCACTACAAAAGTTCCATTGTGACTTAACACTTTTAATTATTATTTTAAGACAACTGACAGATCAATAAATCAGCTAATAGAAAAATCAAGTAAGTGAAGACTTTCTCAGTATAAATTCTAGGCTCTGAAAAGGAGCTTAAAGATCATCTAATCTGACCTCATAATTTTGCAGATAGGGAAACTGAGGCCTAGGGGAGATTATAATTTGGACAAAGTTACACAGATGCAATAGCCATATAGCTAAATGAGCCAAACCTTACTTTTAAAATAAATTTATTAAACATGATAGTCTCCAAGAAAACATAAGTGATCAAGTAGAAATCATTATTATCAATATTAAATGTTCAACTTTGAATGCTAGAGAATACAAACAATGTAACTGCTTATCTAGAGAGTCATGGAATTTTATGGTTAGAGAGGACCGTGGAAATCATCTCATCCAACCTCCTTGTCTAAAAATGAAGAAACTAAGCCCAGGGAAGACTCCGAACTTGCTGTGGGTCGTACAAATGTTGTGGAAGTGCCCAAACAAGAACCCAAGGAACACCACCCAGTGTTCATCTCCCTCTATTGCCCTGCCTTTCCTTCCTTAAGTATCTATATACTTGACTCCTATAATTCTAACCAATTTGGTTCTTATTAAAAGGTTTCTATGACTTTTTCATCTCAGTTCACCTAATGATTTTTTATCAAAATTAACTATTTTGGTGTAGTTTTACATTTTTGCTATTTGAGACTGACCCAAAAGTCCCAGGCTGATATAAGAGGCTAAGACTAGAAGTAATCATGTAAACTGGTAGATAGTACTTGAATGTTTGCACAATGCTTTTAAACCTCAGAACAGCTACCAGGGATCAAGAGATTAATTGACTTGCCTGTGGTCGTATAACTAATATGTGTTAGAAGCTAGATTTGAAACCAGGTCTTTCTTATTCCAAAATCCACACTTGCTACTAGCTCATTCTTCAGTCAGCTGCACAACAACGTTAATATTAGGATTAGCATATAATTCTCCCCTGATCTAGAGAGAAAAGTCCGTTTTTCAGAATGTAGGAAAAAGATGGCTTCTTCATACCCCAAATTATAGCACTTCTACCACTAGCTCTTAAATTTTTTAACATTTCTTTGAAAAAAAATTGGTAGGAAGTAACATTGGGGGATTTAGGACCTTTTCACTAAGAAAATTCTTGAGGACAACTTAGAATAGTCAGGAGCACAGCTGTGATGCAAGGCCTATTCAACTGAATCTGGTTCCCAGATCTTCAGATCAGACAGGCTGTTAAAACCTGTTAAAGCTCTGGAAGGTGGATGTTGGTGAGACTTGGGTATGTGGGTAGGGATTCTTTTCCATACTGTTTATCCCATCACAAGAGAATTCAGGAGGAATGGGCACTCTCCAACAAAGGGAGCACACCCACCCATCCATGCATAGAGATGGACCACCTTGCATCATGACCAAGGGCCTGGCCGTAGAAATACCCTTTGTTCATGAGGCAACTATAGTATAGAATATCTATTAGGGAGTGCTTTTCTTAAAGCTGTGCTGAGAAATTTTTGCATGCATAACAGCAATTTGCTTAAAAAGCAAATGGAACCGGGTGATGGTTTTTTTGTGCTGCTTTCTTAAGATCCATATCTTGGTACTTCTGTGCATTGGCATTAATAAACATGAGCATAAACAATTTTGAGTTAAGCTTTTTCAGGGCTGCTAAATGAAATCAATCTCCTAAAAACAACTTGTGTTTGAATGCCCAACAGGATCTGCTTCGGTGTCCTCAATAAACTTAACCAAGAGCACTGATGAAATGCCCATTCCCCCACCTGTGCCCCCAAGAAGAAGACCAGAATCTGCCCCAGCAGAATCTTCTCCCTCCAAGGTAAAAATGCAGGCAGGTGCTTGCTGTGGGAAATGGGTGGCTTCCATTGCAATTGGCTACTTGTTTTGTGCTTAGGGTAGCAGGTTCTGGGCAGGGAGGGTTCAGGGTCCGATTTCATGAGTGTAGGAAACTCCTAGTGTAGCATCTCCCTCCACCTGTGCACCTCATTGGGACATGTGACACTTATTCTCATGGAATGGCCCAGAACACTAGATCTCTAGTCACTTACCCATATCATGCAGCTAGCATGTATCAGAGACAGGACTTAAACCCAGATCTTTCTAACTCCAAGTGCTGCCTCTTGCCATGTGCTTACTAAGCCTTGTATGTGATGTTAACCCCAATTAAAGGACCCAAGACTTAGACCCTTAACAACCTTAGTCAGATCTTCCCCCTCTCCAGTCTATTCTCCATACAACTGGCAAGCTGATATTGCTAAAATTCAGATATAATAATACCTCAAGAAGTTTCAGTGGCTCCCTGTTTCCTCTAGGATAAAATGTAAAATCCTCTGGCATTTAAAGTCTTTCACAACCAAGTCCCAGCCTATCTTTCTGTGTTGATTTCACATCACTTCCCCTCACAGGCTCTGTTCCAGATTGTACTTGCAATTTCCAGAACACAATGTTCTCTCTCCACATGGACTCCATCCTCCCTACCTTCCAGACTTGGCTTGTGTGCCACAACACCTTTCCTAATGCCCCTTGGCAGTCTCCCCATGCCCTGCACAGCTCTGTGTTTACTCATCTCTGTGTGTGTATGTGTGTTCATTTGTTCATTCGTTTGTTTTCAGCCAGTATCACATCAAACCATCGAAAGGACCATGAGACACAGTAGGAGCTTACTAAATGCTTAATGAGACAATGAAAACAGGAGAAAGTGATGTGATTCTTTGATATTTATTCAGTCCTCTGATAAGTCCAAAGCTCTAGGCTACCCACCAAAGAAAATATCATAGCTCAGCTCCATTTAATAGAAATGTTTCTTGCCTTCAGGTAATTTGTCTTTAAAAAAAAACCCCAAACTGATGTCTGATATAAAGGAAATGGTATCATGTAGTTGGGATCTTATTATACTGTGAGTTCCTTTACTGAATCTCTAAATAGTAAATATGAAATGGACTTTAAATTCAGAGTTTTTATTTGAATTTAAGTTATCTTTATTCTGATATTCATGTAGTGTTTTCAGTCTATATGAATGTGTTTCATTACATTATCACATTTTCTTCATATAATGTTCATGGTATATAGTGTTGCATTCTTGATCATCATATAAATTAATTATTAATAAGTTTCTCTTTTATTTCTTGTTCTTATTTCCTTATTTCTTAGATTATGTCCAAACATTTGGATAGTCCTCCAGCAATTCCTCCTCGGCAACCCACATCAAAAGTCTATTCACCACGTTACTCCGACCGGACCTCGATATCAGACCCTCCAGAAAGCCCTCCCCTTTTACCACCACGAGAACCTGTGAGGACACCTGATGTTTTCTCCAGCTCACCACTACATCTCCAGCCACCCCCTTTGGGCAAAAAAAGTGAACATGGCAATACTTTCTTCCCAAACAGCCCGTCCCCTTTTACGCCGCCACCTCCTCAAACACCTTCTCCTCATGGCACAAGGAGGCATCTGCCATCACCACCATTAACACAACAAGATGTGGACCTTCATTCCATCCCTGGGCCACCTGTTCCTCCACGACAAAGCACTTCTCAACACATCCCAAAACTTCCTCCAAAAACTTACAAAAGGGAGCACACCCACCCCTCCATGCATAGAGATGGACCACCTTTGTTGGAGAATGCCCATTCCTCCTGAATTCTCTTGTGCTGGGATAAACATTTTCCTGGCTCAAAGTCCATTGCTGGCAATGGATGCACTGAACCTGCCAGCACTGAGGAGTTTGAACATGTACTCCAAACACTAAATACTCTACTTTCAAATGCAGTATCCAGTGAATTGTCAGTGATGTCTAGTATAAAAAGAATGGATATTCCTGTTTGGAATGCAGAAAAGCTGATGTGGAGTAATTGGACCACTGAGTGCACCTAGCGATGGGACAAAGGGACTTTTCTAGCCAGTGGACAGGAGCTATGCTTGTGCATTGGTCTTAGCAGCAAAGGGAGAGAAAGTGTAGTCTAGTGTCCAGCAGGCCCACATGGTCACAGTTTTTGTAACTCAAACATTATGCACTTTTTTTAAAATCTTAAACAGGGATGTTTTTATCCTTCTTCATTTCCCTTTGCTTTATTCTCCCTATTTTAGAATACGTTCTTGAAAACCATTAAGAGGACTGTGAGGAAGATCTGTGGTACCTAACCTTGTTTAGAACCAAGGCAGAGCACTGTACTACAGTCCTGTTTACAGATTCGAAGGGAGAGTCAGTAACTAAGGTGAATTTCTGTTTTCCGCTCATATATATGTCCTTTATGCTCTCATTGATGCATATCTGAACATCGAGTACTCATGGTTTTTATATGTTGTGCTGGCAGTATTCTCGCTGACCATCTTCAGAATAGCAACACCCCCAGCCCTGCCCCAATGTGCATTTTAGACCTGGATCTGACTGCATTGTGGTCAAATAGCAGTGTCGCTCGCTTTTTACTGTCAACAGAAGGGAAACCAAGTAAATTGTACTGTAGGCCACGTGGGCACACTTTTGCCCTTTTTACAAAGCATACAATTAATGAGAACTTTTTCTAACTGTGAGTATATGATTTATCCCCAAGAGCAGAAAAGCAAAAAAGCAGGTAATGGAAGAAGCCAAATCTCCACTAGCAAAAGAGTGTCAAGCCTGCACATTTTCTGAGATGGAGACAGAGCACCAGGGCAGGTGCTTCCTACTGTGAACTTCATGGTGCTGTGAAGTCAGCAGTTCGGGCTCAAAAGCCTGGTTCTTTAACAAGAATTTTTCTGCAACAAGATGATAACTAGCCCCTATGTTGCCAAAGCAACATTAGAATGTAGCTAGGAATTGAAATAGGAGCCATATCTGACATCCAGTCCTGATTTTGTACCTTCTGAGTTTTATTATTCACTTTGGGGCCACTTAAAAGTGCAATAATTGGGGAGGACACACGTTCAGTGATGCTACAGACGGTCAGAATGAAGTTCATAATTGGCTGTACTCACCAAAAACCTTTTTCTGGTGGAATAAAAAATTTGGCAGTCATTGGAATAAAAAGGAAATAATTTATATTGCAAAAAGGTGTGTTCTGTGTTTGTAGAACAAACTATTGTAATGCTATACTTAAATCACCGTATTTATTGACTCTCCCTCATACAGTGATTAGCATGGGTACCTGGGCTTCACCAAAGAGGTACTTTTTTTCTCTCTTTTAAAGAATAATTATAGTGCCAGTCCACAAAGGATTTTTTTTTGTTATTTTATTTTGGTTTTGGTTTTTGTTGTGTTGTTTTTGTTGGGCTTTTTGTTCGTTGTTTTGTTTTATTTTGCCAGAAAGCATAATAGGGTATTAATTACCTTCTTTACACAAGGAACAGTGAAAGTCTTATGTCATTAAATGACAGTGGAAATGAAAAAAATAATGCTATTGTCGATTAAATATACTGCTCACTATTAGGAGACTGTTAATCTATGCTAGTATGTCACCTTCCCCAACCCCCCACCCCCCTCAAGGTTTACTGATAATCTATTTCGTGGCTCCTAGCTGTACTGCTTTTAATGAAGCCTTGGAAATGCAGGCACTCAATGTGAAAAGGAACACTTGCTGGGCATCAATGACAAGTGTCACGTTTGATTAACAGCTGAGGAATCGGCATATCGAGATTACCTTGCAGTTGCTTCAATCATGTGTATATAGTGAATGTTACATAAATATACTTGGCAGGTTCATTTTAATTTAATTGAAATAAAGATGCAGATATTTCATTTGGCTGTCATACATTAAATTATTATATTGACAAATACTTCTTATTTCTCTCTGTTGAAAAGCAAAACACTAAAAGCAGCTAAAAGCACACGGGGTACGCCTTTGTTTCTAATGCAGGATGTCTGTGTTTTGAATGGCAAAAACTGTCTAAAGAAAAGCTCGAGTTTGGCACGCCAAGAAAAGTTCGGTTGGAATAAGGTGATTGTAACTTTTAAGGGGAACTTTGTAAGTTTTAACATTTTCCAGGCACCGTGTATGCAGTTTGGTAAAGTTTGTCTTAAACATTCTCCCTTTCTTAAGGTCTTTTGATATATCAAGACTATACACGAGACAACATCTACCCTCATCATTAGTTATCATACTAGGGCTTATCCATGAAACCTGTGGACTGCTTTTCTGGTTCTAACAAATACTGTGACAGTAATGCATGCCAGATATTAATTTTTTAAAAAAAAAGAAGCTTTATTAATCTCCAATATAATGTCTATGAAATGTGCAGTATTTCATCCTTATTTAGTGAGTCATGAATTCATCAGTATCTGCATGTTTCATCTGTGGCTAAATGAAGCCACATTTCAGCAACACTGTTAACTATGCCAGTGGGGGCATTTTCAGCAGTGATACATCATGGTGGAAATAGACTCCTTTAATAATTTTCTGTGCTGTTCATTAGACCAGTACAGTATCTACACCATGATCATACAGTTTCGTTTTTAAATTCCAGAAAATTGATTCTATCCTCATTAAGCAGTACATCTTATCATAAGTAGACCATGTCCATTTGTTAGAGTTGAATCCCTTTTGCTTAATGAATGAAACATTCCTGTTTGGCTAATTGTTTTTCTCTTTTTAAAATGTAACTTACTTTTTCTTTTTAAAAAAAATCCCCTTAAAAATTGAGTTGCAAGTTCATCTTGGGTACAGGTTGTCCATTAGCCCACAACAAAGTGATTATTGTGCTTCAAGCATTATTCTATTAATAAATGCATAATTGATTGGTTTGAATATAGACTGCACTTCCCCCCCCCCCAAAAAATCTGGTTTTTATGAAACAATCAGTATTATTTTTTTTTACCATAGTTATATTTTTTTCCTTCCAGAAAGATCTTTCACTGGGGGGGAAAGAAGTTAGAAAACCTATGTTCAAACCAATTCAGGTAAGGAGTACATATCCAGAAGCTCTCTTCATTATAAATTACACCTCATGCCCTCAGTGTGCTCTCTCTCTCTCTCTTGCTTTTATCCTTCTTTCCTTCCTTATAGGTAATTCTCCCAAGTACTCTTTTCTCCATTAAACATTAAGAATAGCTGCTTTGGGGCTGATCCACATCAGTGATGAATGGAGTGGGTATTCATTTTGAACAACGTAGTATAAACCCTCACACCACCCTGCCTTTCAAAAAACAAACAAACTGATCTGAGGTTCAAGCCAGATGTCAGAAAGGCAATGCTCAAATGGTGGTTTAGTGTGTTTTCGTTTCACATGAAAATTCAGAATGGTGTGCAGAATTCCAATTGAATAACCTTAAGTGAGGGTAAGGACACAAAAAAACAGCTAATAGGGTTACCTTTAACTTACAAACCATGTGTGATCTAGAGAGGCTTCATTTGAGTAAAGAAGTTTCTCTGAACAGAGTAATGCAGCACCACAGTCTGTAGAGTGCAAATCCAGAATTACAAATCTGTTACATGCCTTCTGGGAGAGCATCAATCTTCCAAATCTTATTTCAAAGTATGGAGCATTCTTTTTTCCAGCAGGGGGGCAAAAAAAAAAACCTGCCTGCAAATGTTTCATTAACCTGAAACAGTGCTGCCAATTTTTTTTTTATTTCATTTTATCTTTGATAGGCTGACATCCATCCAACATAAGATTAAATTTATTTTTTGAAAATGATTGTCTATATGTTTTTGACCACACAAATATATGAAAATTCTAGATTTCTGAATGCATTGACAGAATCTAGATTAATTCCATATTTTTTTTCTCGAGAATACACTCCCAGGAAACATAAAGGAACAAAGATTTACATAATTTGGGGTTGTCAGACAAGAAATTACTGTGTTGGTAAATGATCTAGTAACTTGGGTGTTTTACTGATTCTCTTTTGAAAAGAATATGTCCTCCCAGAATGGTTCCATGAACGAATACAACTTTAGTTGTGGTTTGTTGTTTTCATAAGTGGAAAATGGTTTTGTGCCACCAAAATATCACTTGGGATGTATGATCACTGGCATCTATTTTGCTGCACTTGGAAAGCTGCTCCTACTTTAACTATGTATTTCTCATCAATGCAATTATAATTCATACCAGTGGTTCTATCATAAGCATTGGGTTTATTCCAACTGTACTCATTCAGAAAACTGTGTTCTTTTATAATCTCTAAAGAACAAAAGTGAACATTTGTTCTGAGATATTCTGTTGCTGTGAATGGTTCACATACACTTTTTAGCCTTCATGTCTCTTCTCATCTCTCCCCTAACATTGGTTTCTGGAGAAAGGTAGAGTTATACTATATCTTTTTTCTTTTTTTTTTAAGAAAGAAGATGGGGGAGGGGTGATATGTATAAGTCAATGTCTGATATTTTTTGCTTTTTAAGTATCACATTTCGAACTGTTAGAATCATTTCAAAATGCTTGAAACATGGGCCATGAAGAAGTCATTTTAGGTCTTAAAAAAGAATCATGTGGCTCATACAAGAGAAAATGTAACACCCAAAAGCACTTGTAACTTGTTTTGTAAGTTTCATGCCTTATTTTCCATTTTTGACACCTTAAAGTGCATTTTCTGTCAACTGTGAGCAAATTCCCCTTTTGCCTTTAACAAAAATAGTGCATTAAGTAGCCAACTGCTGGGAAATTGCAAAGGTGAACTCTTAAGGGCAGCCCCCTGGCCTGTCCCTCAGTAAACCAGGACAAATGACGGACAGGACGCCATAGGCTTGTATGACTACATGGAGACAGAGCCTGTGCAAGATGCATGCCACTTTCCGTAGCTGCCAAATGTGCCTTTTATTAAGAACATCTGTAATTTTTTTTTCAAAGCAAGTCAGCATTTGGGGGCAGGGAATACCTGGGGTGCAAATATCTGGTAAACCTACCAGAGAACAAGCCTTTTTCTTTTGTTCAAGGGACTTGTGCAAATTTAAGTCAAGAAGCATTTGTGTAGATATGTGTGTTTGCCCTTTTTTTAATGGCATGGTTATTAGCAACGCTAGTGAAAAGAAGACAGAAAAAAAGCTGTCGGACTTAACCTGATGTAAGAACAATGTGATGATCTCCAAACTGGCATGTCTTAATATGGCCTATGTACCTAATCATGCCTATAGGTAATATTTGTATTCTGTGTCTGCAGCAGTATTGGGTTTGCATTTAAAGTGGTGGAAATAATGGCTGTTATTTTTCTGGCATTATTAAGATATGTTCTAAAAATAAAATTTTAAAAAAAGTTTCATGTGGCCTACGGGTGTATTATTTGTTTATATTATAACTTCAGCGAACAGTATTAAATCTTATTTAGTGGTTTTCATTCTGTTTCCATTTGTCATCAAGATATAGCATGAAAAGTAATTTTTCATGTTCCTTCCTCCTATCCAGCACCTTATATCATGATACTGAGGGGGAAATCAGACAATATTTTGTACTAAATCACTATGATATATTGTAAAATATTCTTTTAACTAAGAAATAGTCATGAAAATAATAGATCACATTCTTAAATGTCTCCACTGAAGTCCTACCCAAATGCTTCATCATGGAGTGAAGTTAACCCTAGGTTCTTGAAACCCACGAGCACAAGTCAAGTAGTATCTTCCTACTAAGATCTGGACTTCAGATATGGGATCAGCAATAGGTTATGTGTTCCCTCCCTGTCTCCTTGCTTGTTACAGCACCAACCCAAATTCAGAAAGGCATATCCACCAGAAGGCTGGCCATTGCTGATGAATTTGGAGGGCACAAGAACTCAGGAAGGCCATCTCTTTACCTTTTTGACATTATTGCACAATCCCCTTCACTCAATCTACACTTCTACCAAACTTCTTACTGTTCTTTATACACTGTACTCTTATCTTCCATCTCCATTCCTTCACCTAGAGTCCTCTCCTTCTTCACCTCCATCTCCCAGAAGCCTCAGCTTCTTTCAAGGCTTAGCTTAGGTACCACCTTCCACATGAAACCCTTTCCTGATGGCCCCCCGCCCTCCCCCAGATGATAATGCCTTCCCCCAAAATTACCTTGTGTAAGTTTTACTATATCTCTATCTACATACATACTGTCTCCTTTCACAAGGGCAGGGGCTCTCATGTTTGTTTTGCATCCCCAACTCCTAGCATTATAGGAGATGCTTGGTAAATGTTTACTGATCGATTTGAAGCTACTGTGTGAATTCATCTGTAGAAAGGATACACACATCAGCAAAATTACAGAGCCTTCAAGTACCCAGTATTCTCATGTAAGGTAGGATTCTACAAATTATTTCAAGTAAAAGAAATGAAGAGCTTCAGACCTCCTCTAGCTAATCCATAACTCTCCAAGAATTCCCCTCTATGACATCTCCTAGAGCTTACCCAACATTCTTTTGAAGACATCTAGTGAGAGAAATAAATGCATTCTCTTACTCCAAGAGCTCATTCAATCCTTAAGTTGTTCAGTTATTTCATTTTCCCCTTGCAACAAAGTCCAAGTCTACTATTCTGCCCTCAAGCCAAGTAAGACAAGTTTCTTTGCTCTTCCGAGAAAGGGATCATGTCTCACCTAAGACTTCCCTCCTACAGACTAAACATCTCCAGTTCTATCCTAACTATTCTCACAGGACTATGCCATACCTTATTTGCATATATCTACTCAGAGAATTTGGGCTCCTTGGGTAGGGGGGAGTTTGGAGAAGTGGGAGGTATCAAGGTCCAGTCATCCACTTACAATATTAATTGGATGCCCAATATCTGCCAACAAATCTTTTCACTGGAAGGTTTTAAATGTACTTGATGCAGACCAAAGCATAAGTAGTCACTATGCTTTGTTTGGGGGGAAGATATTTTCCTAAGGGAGAGCTTAAACAAACAGGATAAGTGGGAGAAAGAGATGTGAGGCGTACAAAACAGTAAAGCTGCCCCAGTGACCTCTTGCAGAGTTGGCATCCCTGTTCTCTATCAAAAGGCAGTGAACATGGGTACTTGATAAATGTTTCAGTCCCTCTAGCTTTAGAAACACAAGGATGCCAGTTTAAGCTATGTTGGGATTTCTCAGTGAGATGATTTCCCCTTCCCTCTCTTCTGTATTATAATGCGGACAATAGGAATGAAGCCCAGAGGGGGTAAATGATTTGTTTTAAAGTTGCACGGGGATATACACCCAGGGTCTCTTGACACCAAATCCAGTGCTCTTTCCTCTATAGCAGAGGTATTTGGTAAGACCAGGCCAGCTGGCCACAAGCCCAAATCAGATAAGAAGTCATCATAAAATGTTTAGCAAGATAAAAATACAATACAACCTGTATAGCATTAATTTGTGGTTTTATAAGTCAAGATGTGTTTCTATTTGAGTTTGACCTCACTGCCACACTGGGATTGGATGACAGGATTATTACATGGACTTCTCTTCTTCCCCCTTCCTTATTTAAATCAAAGCAGGGCCCAGAAAAGGGCAATATTTAGCCTCATCTGTCATACACATTCTCTAGAGAAAGTCAAGTTCTTTGTGTCGACATGAGTGTTTATACAGTGCATTTGTCTCATTCCTCCAAATTGTTAGTTGACTGAAACCTATTCTTTGGCCCCAAGTTAACAAGTCTGTTTCCTTCTTGGCCTTCTCCACCCTCATGTAATCCACTGGTATAAATCCATACTCCTCAGAATGAGGCATTTCATTTTCAAGTACCTTTAATTTTTTTCATCTGATAACTGACGATGTGGATAAAGAGAAGGAAGAATAAATCTGATATTCTAGGGGAGGTGACTAGGTGAATGGCAGGGGTAAGGAAGGACAGTTGATCTTTATACAATTCTCAATTGTTCTACATTTATGAATTACTCAACTCATCTGCTGACACCCCCTTTCTTAGATTCTCCAGAGACAAAAATAAATGGATGCATGTGGGTGGAGAACTGCCCTTAGAGTCAAGATTTCATTTCAAATCCAGCATCTGATACCTTCTGACTGTTTAACTCATCGTGTAGCCTTGTAAGTTCTCAGTGATCAAGGCGATTCTCAAAGACTAATGTTATGTTATATTGTGTTATGTTAAGCTATGCTATGCTATGCTATGCTATGCTATGCTATGCTATGCTATGCTATGCTATGCTATGCTATGCTATGCTATGCTATGTTATGTTATGTTATGTTATGTTATGTTATGTTATGTTATGTTATGTTATGTTATGTTATGTGGAAAGTGCTGATGTGCAATGGCGGATTCTTCATCTAGGAAGTCTCTCTACCAATGATCCAAATGCAATGCCTCTATAAATTTGTCTGAGAACCAAATGCAGGTTAGTGATTTTAAAAATTCATTTAGCCTGAATCTTCTGAAGAGATTCAGTATGTCATAGTGGATAGAGGGCTGGCCTTAAGGCTGCCTCCTCCAACCCATGCTGGCTGTGTGACTGGACAAGTCACAGAAGGTACCAACCTACATTAGTAGAGGGAGTTTCCTTACCTGGGAGTTCCCTAGAGCAATGAAGTCACTGACAAGTACCTCTCCCTTCTGTAGAGAGTTTGCATTGTATTCTATAGGCCTACAGAAGGGGTCTGGCACCTCAGAGACCATGTATGGAAATGTCATGACCTCTATGTTACTATATAGCCTGTCAACCCCCCAGCCCTTTCAAAATCAAATTTGGATTATGCTAAATGATATCTTTCCTACAGTCTTCAAACTCACCCACATTTTTCTTAGTGAAGAGAAATGAGGTCTATCTCTAATCTCATTGCAGTAGTGACATCACATGAGAAATCCATAAACCTCAGTAATCTGCCCACCCCTGCCTTCCCAGAAGTACCCCCCAGCAAACTGACCCCTTTGAAATTTCCCCATGGTGGTCTAACCCATTATATCCCTCAACCTCTGGCCAGAGCACAGAAGTGTTCAAAGTATCATAAATTATTTAAACTATATAGGACCTTAGAAATCATCTTTTGGCTTGGCCTCATGATTTAACAGGGGAAAGGCAGAAAGAGGAGGTGACCATTTGGCTAAAAGTAAGAAGTCTTCTGGAGCCTCCTGACACTCCCCCATTGGTGTTGGTGCCCTGAGCTCTTATTAATTTGATCATATCTGTGTAAAAATACATTTGGCTATTACCCTGAATTCAAGCCTAAGGAGTCACAAGCAGCCACTTGTAAATGAGAACATACATCAGTGGCCAGTTCCTGGGTTCCATTATATTTTTATTTCAATTATGGCTAAAATATTTTGCCTTTCAAAAACAGGAGGGGAAAAAAGATCAAATTCTTTGTCAGGTTAAGTGAAATACAAAAAGTAAACAAATGAGGAATGTTTTCCAGAGCCTTCTTTGTCTGTTATAGTCATGCTAATATTCCATAACTATCCACGGAGCACCTACTATGTGTATTCTTCTGTTACAGGCTGGGAACATACATATAGTCACTGCCCACAAAGAACTAGTTGGGGAGATGGGACCCACCCCACTAGCCTCAGCACTGTGCTGTAAACAATGTGCAAGCCTTAAAACATTATATAAATGCAAGATATTATTATAAAAAGGAGGCCA
The DNA here is from genome assembly GCA_011680675.1 of Gymnobelideus leadbeateri. Classification (NCBI taxonomy): domain Eukaryota; kingdom Metazoa; phylum Chordata; class Mammalia; order Diprotodontia; family Petauridae; genus Gymnobelideus; species Gymnobelideus leadbeateri. The sequence goes on from WOXC01000323.1 coordinate 251,940, forward strand.
TGGTGGTACAGTGGGCAGAACACTAGAATTATCATCAAAACACATGGGTTTGAATCCTGGCTTCTGCTTAAGAAGTGTGTGACCCTGGGTAACAGAAAACTCTCTGACCCTCTGTTTCTTCACAGTTCACAATATGGGAAAAATTATACTTCCCCTTCCTCCAGAGAGTTGTGGTTAGGATTGATAAATTAGGTAGGATTAATAAAAAGGTAGTATGAGGCAACATATGCTAGTCATTCAAAGGAACCCATGTAGATAAATCATCTATGCTACCTGAGTTTAGCAGAAGGACTAATTACAATATCCAGGGTAGTCAGGAAGGAGAGAACTCAAAGAAGAGCAAGGCTGAGATAATAGAAGGAGGTGGAAGGAGTGCACTTGGGACAAGCTTAAGGTATGCCTTATATACGTGGTGTATGACTAGTTTGACTAAAGAAGAGAGTCTGTACATAAGTGAGTAGTGGGAAATGACATCGGAGAACTAAGTAGGTACCAAATTGTGGAAAGCTTTGAATGCTGAACTTAGGGATTTGCAGTGACCTGAAGATAAGGAACCATGGAAAGTTTTTAAGGAGGGAGGTGCAAACCATAAAGCAGTGTTTTAGAAAGACTTAAATATGAGAGCTAAATACCAGATGTTTGTTAAGTATTCTTTAATAGACCAGAGAGAGAAGGGCCTGGAGGCACTGAGAAGTTATTCAGCTGTTGAAGTAGTTCAGTCATGAAGAGATGAGGGACTGGATTTAGGCTAGTGGTGGTGTTAAATTAAGTGTCATCTTCATGTTCCAATTTTAGAAAAAGAGCTTGTCGTTGAAATTGATTGTGCCGGGGCAGCTAGGTGGCGCAGTAAAAGCGCCGGCCTCGGAGTTGGGATGACCCGGGATCGAATCCGACCTCAGAAAATGAGCACCCACGCATAAATAATGACTAGCCGTGTAACCTTGAGCAAGTTACTTAACCCCAATTGCTTTAAAAAAAAAAAAAAAGAAATTGTGCTGTAGGTTTGACATCATGCTATTTTAAAATGCAATTTTAGGGATGGACAGTACTTTCCAAACCTTCCCAGTATGGCTTATCCCTTTGACTCTAAACAGAAAATGAGGGAAGAAAAAGAATTTGTGTTTTGCTTATGATTCAAAATAGACAATAAAACTAGGCTTCTCTTTTTTTCTTTCTATTTCCAGTCCAGTTAGTATTATGATATTCATGCACTAACTGAAAGCTATTTTCTGGTATAGGAGTAACATGAAATTTATTTTTTATGAAAAATATAGTTAATATCAATAAAATGATTGTGAAAGTATGGCTAAAAAAATCTCATGTCTGAATGAAATATGGAGACTTCTAAATTCTTGGCAGTTTGTTCATTGAGGCCTCCAAGCTATATGGTATTTGAAAAGTCAGTCCCAAGTATTAGGATATTGCACAAATAGGGATTGTGTTCAACATCTCCTAATATGGGCTCATTAAAACTGATAAGGGTTCCTGCTACTTCATTACCTGTAACAGTCAAACTTTGCATTATCCCGCATTTTCCTATTTGAAGCTAATATTTTGAGCCTAAACATGCCTTGGGGCACATTCCATGTTGGACACATTTATAGTGGAAATATCGCCACCTCATTGAAATGTGCTGCCTTTTAGCAGAATAATATGGTAACAAGAATAGGGTACTCCTGAATGGCAAATTTCAGCATTCCCAGCCCTGACGGTTCTTATTCTGAGTGTGTTTACAGGAACCAAAGGGGGTAAATTATGCTAGGCATTGTCAGTCTCACATTTTCTGACTGGCTAGATCAGACAGTGTTCCTTCTAATGGAAGAGTGCATACAGTGGTGCTAAATCTAGGGTTCACCATGAACTCCAGTACCACCCAAGACGATCTTTGCATTCATGGTAAGGGGGGTAAAAATATAACCAAACAGTCTTTGGACTCCAAAGAGTCTCCCAGATTCCAGTCCGGTATTGGTGAGTGAACACATTGACCCTTACCCTGAAATGTCATTGTTGTTAATACATGTCTCTTCAGTCAGAAAATGCAAGTTATATACCTTTACCTTTTAAAGCTGCCCTGTTAGGTAATCCACAACTCTTCTTATGGGAAAGGTCTACAGTGCAATCAGTCACCTTACATGAATGTTAAGAATTAGCTGTATAATATATCCCAAGTACTTTGAGTTCTTTGGAGGACAGATGACAAAATGGTTTGAGTTGGTCTTAACATGATACATAATTTAAGAACACTGAGGTTCAGTTCATAGGCCAAACGCTTAGGAAACATAAAATTCATATCCATGTTTAATATGAATGTGTCCAGTGTTATACTCAGGGCACAATTTCAAAGTGGAAGGTTTTTGTTTTTTAAAATGTTTATTTTCCTTCAAACTAATAGTGTCTTTCTCTATTGCTGGCTCTTTCAATGAGGAAGGCCTCACAAATTCTTCGTTCCTTTTCTCACAAATGTCCAGGCATGATATTCAACATTATTCACAGACTAGTCTTCATTTCTCGTCAACGCTTTGCAAGTTGATTTGTTTTCAAATGAAAATATTTAGATCATTAGCTCTTCATCAATAATTTATACATTAAGACTTTATATAGATATACGTGCACAGATGTATACACACAGACACTGTCCATCTTTGTCTCATCACTTGACAATAAAACCTTACATATGTTTTACACAGCAGTTCCTTGGTCAAGGTCATTTGCAAGAGCAAGTTGGTTTCTGAAGAGATCTTGTTTGGTGGGTGAAGGATCCATTGAGGGGTTTTCATTAGTTTTTTCCCTGTATTCTGATCCACTGGACCTAAAATCTCAGCACACAGATAAAGTACAGGTTGATTTGGGTTTAAATGTTTTAGAATATTTTATCTATCCACACTGTTTGGCATTTGTCAAACTGTTATGTTGCCACTTGGATCTAGTATAATGTTTAATTTTCCTAGTTTTACCCAAAGGGTAAGTTGGTCTGGCATTTTCAGAAGTATAAAGTAAGAGGATTACCCATATTATGTCTGAAGGAGGGAACCATGAAAATGGCTGATCATAATTATTGTGTGGGGGGGGAAGTATAGTGTGAATAACACTATCTTGGAGCAAAGAAAGGCTCAAAAAAAGTTAGGGATTCATATTTTGAGGTTGACCTATCACAACTAGTACTCAAATTATCAAGTCCTTGAGTTAACTGGCATCCAAAACCAAGAGTTTAAAAATTCTAGAGTTCATTGTTTTCAGCCAACCTTACCCCAAACCCTCTCTATGGAGTTTTAAAGGTCTTTGTTTTGTTTTTTATACATACATATATATTACAAACTCTTACTTTGGTTTATTTTTATAAAGACAGATTTATTGAGGACGGCCATGCATATATGCTATACATGATATAGTGAAGAAATGTGGATACAATAATCAGATTGAGGAGATACCATAATCTCAACCACCACCAAGGAGACCAAGCCCAATAGTCACCAATTCAGATAAATCCCATCAAGTCCCCAGGCGAGGGCACATTCTTCCATTTTCTTGGTTAAACTGTAGAAGGGACTTCAGCTTTGCACTGCCTACATGTTGATCCTGTCAGAAGTGCTTGGAAGGGGAGGGGCTCTAGAAATTGCCTCTGATACACCAGACTGGAATCATTTAGAGAGCTTAAATTTGGGGTTAGAAAGTATAAATCCAGCCCCATGACCAGGAACCAATTACAAAGGATCTAGTTCAAGGTATTCTCAAGGGATTTCAACGTTAAAAATGAGGTTCCTTGTCCCAAAGCTCCCATAGCACTGAACAAGTTCTCTGTATGCAGGGGCTTAGCCAGGTACGGTCCCACAATCCAAAGGGAACAGCAGATGACCCCTGTTATTTTTTCCAATCAAATCCTAAAGGTCCTAACCAATGTTGCTAAAGAATTTAGGTTTTTAATTTATTTTGGTTGTTATTATTCTTTTATTTAACTAATCTTGATGATATAACTCAACTATCTATGCTTTTCAAGGCAACAGGCTTGGTCTATGCAATAATTAACATCCTGATGCTTGGGAATTTCCAGATGGTTGACCAGATTGTTCTACTTCTCATTTTGTTATTGTGTAGAAAAAGCTTTAGTCTCCATGCTTTCCACCTTCCACTGATAAGGCCCACTATTCCCATATTTAAGTGACCCACTAAATCCCAGCGTAGAGAAAAAAAGGCTATTCTATGTCTCAACACCTACATCTTTGGGGCCCATCTGTTGTTCCCCAGCATACTGAAATGGCTTATTTGGCACTTAACTCCTCTGGTTTACGAATCCTATTCCTTTTCCCAATTTTAGTATTCCCTAAAATACTCCCAAGTGTTATACCCAAAGCCCTGTGTTCTCTCTCTCTCTCTCTCTCTCATTAATCCCAGTCTCCTCCTGTCTGAATTCACCCCTCGCGATAGCAGCTATGCACAAAATGTCCACAACCTCATCTTTTGGACTGTCATTCCTTTGCCTCATATTGCATTAACCAAGAAACTAGGGAAGCCTACAATTCAACCCACAATTTGTAAGCCTCCCCATGTCACTCAAAGATTTAAATCTGACCCTTGTCTCCCATCAGTCGCCTCCCCACCTCGGACACCACTTCAAATATTCTTCAGCCAAAATCGGTAATCTTGCTTTTAGTTGTTCCCATCTTGGCCACTTCTAGATCTCCCTGAAGCCCAACATTTCACACTTTGAACCATCCAACATGCAACTGTTCATGTTTACCTGAAAATAGGAAAGTTTGGTTGTCACCACCAGCCCCAGGGACCACAGAAATCTTCACCAGCTTCGTTCCCATTTCTGAAACAAATGCCAAAATCGCCCTGTCTGCTTTTCAGCCTCTACGAGCTCATCTTTAGTTTTTTAACGACCCTCCTCATAAGCCAAACCTCCTCCTCTCATGTCTCCAGTATTCAGAACATCTCTGTACATCTTGATTATAAATGTTAGCCAAAAACTAGCTTGCTAATGCTTTTCCACTCCCAGCTTTTGCCTGTGACCAATGCCCCAAACCAGTTTTCACCAATGCCCTATTTCTCTTTCCAGAAGTCAGTCTTGCCTGGCCTCCTGATAACTGTTTGTGTCCCACATGGCCACATGTAAATAACCATCAAAAGGTTATGTTGGGCTATTAAGTATCTACAGATATAGACAGATGAAAGGTGATCTATAGGTTGTGTTTAAGGGGGCCTGAATAATTGCCTTTTATCTCTCTATCTTTAAAAGTAAGAAGAAATCATTTGTATTTGCACAGGAAGCTTAAGCCAAGCATTGCATAGTCAAAGACCTCAAAAATGCAACACGTCTGAGCCCATACAGCCACTTATACATGCAACAGAGGGCAGCTGTGAACACAGGCATTGCACTTTTGGGTCCAGACTGGCAGGAAGCAATAGAGGGAGGGACATTCAAATGGTCACTGTTACATATGTAGGCTAGCACTCTAAGATCTTGAGAGGAGGAGGAAGAAGAAAACCAGATTATTGGTAGTTTTTTCTTTTCTCTTAGGTTGAGAAAGCAGTTCTCTATATTGTAAATCCCTTATCAGAAAATACTAAATCCCATAGAGCCTAGCACAGTACTAGACACACAAGTACTCACTGAATATATGTGACTGATTGAAAAGGACCTACAATAGATCAATCAATCAACAAATAAGCAGAAGTACTGTCACCTCCTTAGTCCTGGACACTATACCTCTCTAAATGCTGCCTAAGACTGCATTTGCTTTGTGGTTTCTTCATCACTTATTGAACTTGTGGTCAACTTAGAATCCCAGATCTTTTTTTCAGACTAGCTGCTGTCTAATTACACCTCTCCAATCTTTCCTTTGTCCTCACAAAAGTCTTTGCTAAAATGGCATGGGTAGAGGAAGCAGAAACTAGGAAAAGGCAACTAAAAATTAATACCTCTACTGCTACCTCTATATTCCATCCCCTACTGTCTTCACACTCTTCATTAGAAAACAGAATGGGAAATTGTAGTGGAGATAGAAAATTAATTATGGAGAATGTCCAAGATGCTCCATCAGTGGTTGAAGCAACTGAATTAAAGGGGGCCATTCTACTATTCACTAAAAAATTCTGCTTTGACAATCCCTTTTAAGTCTGAACCTGCAAAGAAAAACTTGGACTGGGGTGAGGGTATAGAGAGAAGCTCCAGAGCAGTCATGAAAATCTGGATTTTGAATAGGACCAATTACTAAGAAAGGGACAGGACAAAATGGAGTGGTTGGTAGGGCACCGAAAACTGGACAATGGAGTTATGGGGCGTATAGTGGTTGCATCATCAGTTACAAGTTCTATTTAACTGTTGATGCTGGGCAACCCATTTATTTGAGTTTGTACAAAATTAAAATTGCCACAAGCCAAATAAAATAGGATTCACTAACAATTAATTTTCTATCATTAACTATGTTATGTATGGAGTTCTATATGTAATATATAGAACTATAAAACTGATAGAACATAGAAATTATGATTACTAAAAACATGTGAGGTCCTGTGATGGCTATTCATCTGAATTAGTAAGGAAGTCAGGAGGTATTTCTTAGTGAGCAGAAAAGACTTGAGATCAGTAAAGGCTGAAAAAAGTCCTGAATAGGAGTAAGCATGGGGATGGCTAAGGAACCTTAGATTTATGAGTTATATCCTGATTTTCTTTTGGGGAGCTTCTGGAGGCATCTCTGCACCTGATCTGATGCACACAGGCTTAATGTATGGAAGCAATCAGATGGTTTCCTATCAGCATCTTGGGAGTTAATTTAATATGTTTTGAGTAATATGAGAAGTTTGATTCTCTAGATATACTCTGTCTACATGGAAAACAGCAATATTCAACCACAGAAAGAAGACACCTCCTATTCTTTCCTTTCTTAAAATTTCTGCTGTGTCCAGCTTCATAGCCAGCTAGAACCTGAAACAGCATGAACTGACAGTCAGCCAAATGATCCCTACACACACACACACACACACACACACACACACCACACCACAGCTGTGCGCTGAGAAAAGCCTGTCCGGGGGAGAGGAGCACAGAGTCCGTCTGCTGTTTCTGCCCCTTCTCTTGAACTGTCTCATTTTGTCTTTGTGAGGCTGTTATTTTGTGTATAGTGCTTGAGCATTAAGAGATATGTCATAAAAGACTTTTTAATACTAGTCTTCTGACTCAGAGTGGGGAAAATGCCCTGAGTACTCCCACCTATCCTACTACACATTTGCTTAGGTTTTTATTTTCTGACTTTAAAGAGTAAGCTCCTGCCTAAAGGGCTTTTATCTTCATATCTTATTATGATATCTGTAATCATAGTTTTTTGGCATAGTCTCATACACAGAAGGGTATTTAAATGTCTTTGGATGGGGAAGATTGGGTATCATCTGAGTTAACGATCTTCATCTTCTTGACTGTGCATAAGATTCCCTACTCTCTCCTTCTATACTCAGATGATAAAGCAAGAACAGAAAGCTACTCCTATACACTGCTTTCCTTGGTGTATTAAATCTTCACAGTACCAACTATGGCACCACAGATATACAATGTTCAGTGACGGTTCATAAAAATTGCCTTTGGGATAGGATGGAAAGGTCTGGTAACCCTTGGCAAGCCAACCATCCCAACTCTCAGGCTCTTATGGGGCAGTGAGGAAGCACAGCGGATAGAAAAACAGGCTCGGAGAAAGAAAAACCTGAGTTTAGATATTGCCTCAGACTCTTCCTAATCATGGACCCTGGGCAAGTCACTTAACCTCTGTTAGTCTCAGTTTCCTCATCTATATAATGGGGATAATGAGAGTACCTACCCAGTAAGGTTCTTGTGAGGATCGGATGATACAATCAATGGAAAGCACTCTGCAGCCCTTCAGACACTGTATGAGTGCTAGCCACGATTATTTTGTCTCTGCCATTACTTTTCTTCAGACGTTGCTTCAATGATTAAATCCCCTGAAGGGCAACAGGATTCAAGGGTAAGAACTACGGGCACCTTTCAAATCCTAACACGCTAACAGGCTGATCTATCATTTTGTCTTGTGTAAGGCCATGGTGACTCAAGCCAAAATCTGGATAAAGCCTAGAATGGTAGAGCCGGAGGAGACTGTGGAAGTCATGGGACACACCCCAGTCCCAGTGCCCCCCTACAGGGATGGCCAGACAGCTGTTGCTTGAACATTTCCAATTAGTGTGAACTCATTACTGCATAAGACAGTCCACTCCCCTGTGAGACTGCTCTATTTCTTACGAAGCCCTCCCTGAGCTAAAAATCTACGCCTGTCAGTTCTGATTCTATCCCTCTGCAGAAAAACCAAACTGGTCCCAAACACCTTCTACATGAATCTTCCAGAACACTTCTTAAAGGTCTCTAGAAGTTTGGGGAGGGGGCTAGGGAAAGGTAGTGGCAGTTTCATTGCTTCTAGCAAGAATACTGGCATTCAAAGCTGGGATGGACAGACTATGGACAGACTGGCATCAAGAAACAATTCAGCTATGGAAGGAAATGGGCAGGACCAATACTGGCCTTATGAGTTCCGAAACCAGAGGCAGTCTGAACAGCAAGGCAGGAGCAAAGGGTTGCCTGCTGCTTCGTCTCATTGCTGAGCATGCTAGAAGTGGTTGCTGAGCCAGGAAAGACCTAAGACTATGATTCCAGGAAAATGGGAATAATCCTCAAATGCTCTGCCCTTAAGCAAAGTTCATTTGAAGACAGTAATAGTTGAGATAAGAAAATGACTAGACAGCCACAGCAAGCTGAGCACAGCAGCCAATCTTGGAACTTAACTGTTGAGGGACTGTGTATGGTAAAGAATCCATTTGTCTTTACCCTTCCCCATTCTCTCCTTTTAACAACAGGCTCTGAGCAACCAGTAATCTTGGCAAGAACCAACTTTCTGTGCCCTAACACTGATTTCAGTGCTCTGTTTTTTAAAGACACCATAGAAATGTAATTTTCCCACTCCAGATCTGTTCCCAGCTTCTCCCTTCAAGAACATTATCTGAATCCATCAGCAACTGTTCGAGGCTCAGCGAGGTAGCCTCTCCACACACTGCTAAGCTCCTCACCTGCCAATCAGGAGTAATCATATCCATTTAATTTCCCTCACCCCACAAAAGGTGACGACTTTGTGGTTCAGACTGACTCTTCAGTTCTGCAGTCTACCAGGAGAAATTAAATGGAAGATTTTTCACTGCGAGAGAAATATGTGGAAATGACAATCTATGGAACCACAGGCAGAAGCCTTTCAGCCTAAGGGGGTGGGTAAAGAAAGGAATTTCCACTACCACTACTGGACAACTGCCAAGTGAGTAGATCTAATTTTAAAAGCACAGCCCTCCTCTGCATTTCTCTACTGTCCTTCCTAGTTTGAAGGGCTCACCCTCCTATGGAGCCTGCAGACTGGAGGAAGTGCACCTATAATCCTGCCTACAGCCAAACTGGTTCCCTCGGGGTTAGGAACAGCAGGTTCCCACTAAACATGCATAGATGTATCCATTATGGCTATAAGTTTCTACAGGTTTCCTAAAAGGTAAAAGCACTTAGGTACCTAGATGGAGCACTTTAAAGGAAGGTTCTATTAGAAACGCCCTTTATACCCAGTACCAACATCCCAGGATTCCTTGCCATCTCAAAGATGGCTACTGGCTTATTCCCAGTGGACGTGTGTTGCTTGCCCCACTAGGCACAACTTGGCTAGGGGAAGGTGGGAATGTGCAGGGTCTAGGAGGGAGGAGAAAAGATACTAGTGGCAGGAGTGGAGCCAGTTTCTTTATGCATGGAAGGAGACCAAAATGAGAGGAAAAAACAAAACCACCACAACTTAGAAGTCAATCCCTGACTATAAGGAGCAGGCACTAAGCTTGAAGCAGCTTCTTGAGGCCCGATTGTTGTTGTAGTTGTTGCTGTTGTGAAAACCTCAAGAAGGCTCCCAGAGGGGAAGGAGTTTAGAAAGCTGTCTGATCTAAGGGCTACTCACTTCTTTTTAAAGAGCTTGCGGAAGGAGCTTCGAAAGCCCCCTTTCTGGTCTTGCCTGCTGGGGTGCTGATCACTGAATGATGTTTGTTCACTTTCTCTTTCTTCCTTTGGACAGAATCTCGTGTTATCTTCTACATGTATTTCCTGGAAAAGAAACAAACAGACAAAAAAAGGTTGGATTTTCTAAAAACACTCATCCAGAATTAACAGTCTCACAAAATTATTGTCTTTTTCTTCCCTCTTACCCCGAATTTAGTAGGTCTCTAACTTTCACCTAGGGCAGTTAGGAGCATAGTAGATAAGAATGCCATGTCTGGAGGCACGAAGATCTGAGTTCAAATCTAGATTTAGACACTTATTAGTTGTGTTACCCCAGGCAAGACCCTTAGCATTTTTTGCCTCAGTTTCCTCATCTGTAAAACAAGCTAGAAACGGAATTGGCAAATCGATGCAATATCTTTGCCAAGAGAACCCCAAAAGTGAGTCACGCCAGACATGACTCAAAATGCCTGAACAATAACCTTCAGCTACAGGAAACCCTGAGGTTGAACAGCTGAAGAAATGGGGCCTCTTCCACCAGGTGCTAAAGAGCTGTCTCTAGTTTCTTTGGGTGAGACTAACACATTACTGGTCACCCAAGTGCAGGGTCATGAAGGAAACTAATTAAGAAGGCAAACACTAGAGGACAGTTACCTAGAACTTAAAGAAGGGGAAAGGAATCAGAATTCCTGGGTCCCATTTTAGGTACCTCCATTATCATATTGGGCAAGCTGAAAAATTGTCCTTCACACTTCTGGTGATCAGTTTTCCCATCTGTAAAATGGGGGAGCTGATTGTTTCCAGGGCAATATTTGTTATCCCTACCTCTCTGCATGAAGAATAGATGAACTGGGAAGGTTTGCTTTGGAGGTTTTATTTTTATTTGTTTTTTGGTGAAAGAAAGCGTTCAGTTATTGGCATATGGTATGTTTTCAATTAGCACATAATGTATTTTCTTATCTTGAATGTTTTTTTGGAGGGTTTTTTTGGCTTTTTTTTTGGAGGGCAGTTGGGGTTAAGTGACTTGCCCAAGGTCACACAGCTAGTTTTTGTGTTAAGTGTCTAAGGCCAGATTTGAACTCAGGTCCTCCTGACTCCAGGTCTGGTGCTCTATTCACTGTGCTACCTAGCCACCCCATCTTGAACGTTTAAGTGGAGTTCTGGTGAGATCTTAGAACCAGAATTCTACTTTTAATGAAACCACTTTCCTATTTTAATATTGCATATGACCAAAGGAATCAGAAATTAACCCAAAAATTATTATGCATTTTCTGAACAGACAACTAACTACAATCTCTGAGATTCAAAAAAAAAGTCACTGCTTGCGGTATAATCATTTGAAGGCAGCAAAGAGATTTAAAGCAAAACCACCCTGGGGATTCTACAAAGCTTCTTAGATTTGACAAAGGCTTGTTGCCCTTTAAAGAAGAAAGTGAAGGATAGAGGGAGTAGGGGTCTGTTTGCAGGACTTTTTCAGTGAGATTTAGGCTTTTGTCTGTTTTGAGTCAAGCAGTTATGACAACCCACTGAGGAAAAATCCCTAAACTTATATACTGACCTGAAATATTTCATATTTAGTTGATTCTATGTGAATCTACTAAAATTATTTAGAAAACCTGGGTGATTTTAAAATTCTGGTTTATAACTAAGTAATCAACAGTTTCCCTAAAATGTCACTGTAATTCTTACTTTTATTAATAATACCTTGCCTTTGTATAGCACTTCGGCCTTTCAAAGCACATTCACATACATTATCTCATTTGACTTTATAACAACCTAGGGAGGAAGGTGCTATTCTCATTTTTACAATCCAGGAAACTGAGGAACAGAGAGAGTTAAGTGAATTGTCTGATGCCATGTACCTAATTAGCAGCAGAACCAGGACTAGAACGTGGGTTTCCAGACTCCTGGCCAAGCACCTTAAAGGGCTCTAGTCCCTTCTTTGCTATGTTTACATTCTTGAAAGTTTAAGACTTCCCTGAGTGACAGGGAAGGTAGAGAGGGGAGACCAGGCAGGTATATGGAAGACCTTCAGGATGAATAGGGTGGGTCTAATGCTGTTTCCTTGTGGGAATCTCATCAAGAAAGAGCTAACCCCTTTAAAAGTATGGAGTTTTTTAGGGTTGCTCTTCCCCACATAGGAAGGTCATTGTCTGAGTCCCCTTCCCCTCAAGCCTCTTTGCTCTCAGTAGGACCAATGGCACATCTCTTCCCCGGCACCCCCAACAACCCTAACCATACTTCTGATACTAGGATAGATGAAGCTGGGAGGCCCTGCAAGTTCTGACAAGTTAACTCTTCTGATCTCCAAAAGGCAAAGATCAGTGGGTGCATGCCTGAATTCTCTTAGGGTACACAGCAAAAGCTATGATTTCCATATAGCCCCAGCCAATGCCAATGAGGAAGCAACACTAAGATCCCAGCTGACAGAGAGATGCCCTGTCTCCTCCCTGCCCATCTCCACTGCACTGCCCAGACACCATTCACAAGTATAGGAGGGTGTAGAAGAGAAATGATTTTCAATCTACTTGCAAAAAAAAAAAAAAAAAGGTGAAGGCAAGAGAAATGCAGGAGTTCTAAGGGCTGGGACCTGGCCCTAGCAGCCACCAAAGTGCAGCGCCAAGTTAAATTGCCTCTGGATTGTGTCTTCTTCTCATCAGGGGCCAAGTGCAGAGCTTCCTGGGAATGCTGAATACTTCATTTAGCATTATGTATGACAGGAACAAGGTCCTGGGCCACAGCTCTCTTCTGACTTGGCCTAAGTAATCTGAGATTACGTCTTAGTCCGCCACAGGAAGTTGCTTTTATTCCATTCAAATGCAGAGAAACACTATGTGTTGGCTCCAGAAACATTAACCCTTTCATGAACATAGACAAGAATGCCTGTTTAAATTCTCAGGCCTTCATTGCACAGAGATGTTACACTCTGTGCATTAAATAAACTTAATGTGAGACCTGTACTCCTAGCAGTACCCCAAGTTTTTCCTCTCCTGGCTGCTTCCATTGTGGGGGGAGGGGGGGTTGGGTTTCTTTTACTTCTTTACCTTTGTAGAGTTAGAATCACAGAACCAGAGAGTTGGAAAGGACCTCAGAGGTCATCTAGTCCAGCCTACACCTAAACTGACTTTGAAATTTCACCAGTACCACCAATCTTCCACAATGGAAACCTTGGTGCCCTCTCCCTTATCTCTCGCTTATCAGCCACCATATTTTGCTGATTCTACCATAGACAAAACATAGGTTCATAGATCCAGAAGGATCCTCAGAGACCATCTAGTCAACCCCTCCATTTTACAGATGAGGAAACTGAGGCCCAGCAAAGTTACATGTCTCATCCAACGTAACACAGTAAGTAGCAGAAATGAGATCTGAACCCAGGTCCTCTAACTTCAGATCATGTGTTCAGAGCTGTACCACTCTGCCTCCCTAGCACTTCCATATCTCCCACATCCTTCCCTTCTTCTCTACTCCCACCACCAATAGCCCAGCATAAGCTTTTAGTACTATTGCCCTGGACTACTGTGGTAGCATCCTGCTTTACCTAAACCTCCCCATTTTGAGAGAAAAACAAAGTACAGATTGTAGCTTTGGATCCTTAAGAATTTATATTCAGATCCACTGCCTTGATTTCCTCTGCCCCTTTCATTATGACTGATGACCATAGAAATTATTTTCTTCCTCCAGGCAAAACAAAAGCCAACAAATTGTGGTAGCCTGAGAGTCTGAGAGTGGGAGGCAGCCTTAAGACCATCTAGTCTGACCTCCCACACAATGTAAGGAATCCCCTCTACAATACTCAGAGGCCATCCAAGTCTCTGTTTAGATACTTCCGGTGACAGGCTCTCCCTACCTGAAAAAAGGACTATTTTTAGGATGTCTTGTACCTTTTGTGCATCACTTAGGTGTCTGTCACAAAAGGTGTGTGTTACAAAGGGTTATTTTCACCAAAGGAAAATCACTGAGACAGCTTTTCTCGGCTCTGGCTCTCTAATCTTTCCATAGGAAGGGATTTGCTTTCTTCCTACCTGTTAAGCTAGTCATAAGTATAAAAGAGAGAACAGAGAACATACATGCAGATTATGTCAGTGTTTCAAAAATTAAGACTGGGAAGATGCCCCAGCTTAGGAGAGGAAGGAAAGAGGAGTTTCCGTCCTCTCTTGTGTTGCTTTGACAATGAGCCACATCTTTCATGAGATGGCATTTCATGGGCAGGCAAAGATAATATATGTGAAACTCTTTAGATGCCTCAGAAGAAAGGTGCTATATAGATTCAAGGTATTGATTATAACCGTTAAATATCCCCACTATTAAATAATACAGTGGAAGCTTTTTAGAACACGGATCGGGAGAGGACTAACAGCTGTCTTAGAGCTCAAGCGTTAGGCAAGGCTTCTGTTCTGTGTGGTGGGTCCAGATCTGGCCCCCAGTGCCCACACAAACCCGTGCAATGGTAAGCCATGGCAAAGCAGGTTTGACTACTTGCTTTCCAATCTTAGTTGGACAGGATTCCTAAGTAAGTAGTGGGAGACCCAGAGACCTAGACACACCGACTCTTTCTCCCGTGACCGCTGCCTCCGAATGGTTTTGGTTTGGTTTACTTTACCCTCCTTACTTCCAAATAGGTCTGCTTTTCACTTTGTGTTCTCTGGGGGGGGAAGAAGTTCCTTGGGGAGCTCCTAGCTGTGGCGGACGTGATGTGGGGCTGGGCCGTCCTCTCCTGCTTCAGCTGGACGCGGCCGCCGCTGCTGCTCCTCGTGCTGTACAGCCTGGTGGTGACCCCTTCGGACGTGGACGTTCGGGGGAACTCCTTGAGCGAGCGACTCAGCGGCTTGGTTTTGCCGTGGACGGCCTCGTGCTTGTACGTGCTGCTGCTCACGGGGGACGTGGAGCTCTTGGGCAGGGGCGGCGCGGGGTGCTCGCTCCTTTCGGCGTCCATGGTGAAACTGACCGGCCGGAGGAAGCAGATGTCCAGGCTGGACTCGGAGGACGCGGGGGAGCAGGCCTCGAACAGAGGCAGGCTCTGGAACGTCTCCTCCTCGTAGGGAGCGGGCAGGGTGAAGAGCTCGCCGCCGTACTCAAACTCCTCGTAGCTCGGGACGAAGGCGCGCGTGTCGGCCAGGAGCTCGGGCGGGGCTCTCATGGAGCGCTCCAGGTTCCCCACGGCGTCGGGCAGGCCGGGGTCGTAGTCCATCTCCGGGATGGCCTGCAGAGGGCCGGCCAGGGCCTTGAGGTCCTGCTCCGCGGTACAGAATTGGGTCGGGGCCAGGAGGTTTTCCGGCCTCTCGTGTTTTCTACCCTCCATCTCCCAGTCACAGGGCTTCCCAGGCTGAATGCTCTCCATCAAGGTTTGCTGTGGACTTTTCTTCACTTGGGGCATCAAATGTCTTTAAAGGGGAAACAGAATACAAAAGAAGTGTGCATATGGTTCGTTAGTGCAGGCCCAGTCACCGAGCCAGAGCCCGCTCAAGGTCTGAGTACAACACAGCCTGTCAGAAACCGTTAGAGAATGAGACTGCCAACAGCACTCCTCACAGACCCTCCCCAGGCCGCCTCGTGGGCCGGCAGTGCAGGGCCCCCAGCCCCAGGCGCTCACCCCGGCCACCAAACGTCTCAGATGGAGCGGTTCCCGGGAGCCCCTTCCCCTGCCTGGGAGAGTAGCCAGTGTTGGTCCGTCAAGTAAAGCACATGTCGGAAGAATCATTCATTCTCCTGCGTCTCGGACGTAAGGAGGCATTGGGAAGAGATGGCTGTGAGAGGCTGTGGTCGTCACTTTCCCCTCCAGAAGATCTGGTCCCTTCCCTGGTCACCCGTCAGTGCCCCGGAACTGCCTTCCTCTCCCCCCAATTCCCTTACTATAATACTTGGACTGCTGTATATTCATACTTTTAAAAAATCCATATGAAAATGAAGTGTGGTATGGAAATCAATGATATTCATTCTAACTGATTTTGGCCTGTCCAGCATAATATGTAGAGAGTGCTAAGACTTCGTGTCACCTGGGTTCAGATCCCACCTCGGATACCTGTTAGTCGTGTAACCATGGGCAAGTCATCTAACCCCTCTATGCCTCAGTTTCCTCATCTGTTAAATGGGGATAATAATGCCTACAATATCATCCTCATGGGGTTCTGGTGAGGCCTAAATGAGATAAGGTTTATAAAGTGCTTTGAAAACTTTAAAGTAGTCTGTAAATGTCAGTTCCTGTTATAATTATTAGTAATGCTAGAATGTGTTACCTATCTATCATCCAAATGGACGCTTGAGTTTCACACAAAGATTTTCAGTATTAGATAAGTGACCATTTGACTAGTTTGTAAACTGGCCCATCTTATCCATAAGAAAGAAAGGCAAGGTGGTATAATGAAAAGAATGCTGAATTTGGAACCAATGGACCTGGTCATAATCCTTCCCTTCTACCTCCTGACATTAAGCATTACCTAAGCTCACTAAGCCTAATTTTCCTCAGAAAGGATTTTTTCTCTTTCTTTCCTTCTTTCCTTCTTTCCTTCTTTCCTTCTTTCTTTCTTTCTTTCTTTCTTTCTTTCTTTCTTTCTTTCTTTCTTTCCTTCTCTCTTTCTTTCTTTCTTTCTTTCTTTCTTTCCTTCTCTTTCTTTCTTTCTTTCTTTCTTTCTTTCTTTCTTTCTTTCCTTCCTTCCTTTTTCTTTCCTCTCTTTCTCTCTTTTTTCTTCCTTCTTTCCTTCCTTCCTTCCTTTCTTTCTTCCTTCCTTCCTGCCTTCCTCTCTTCTTTCTTTCTCTTTCTTTCCTTCTTCCTTCCTTTCTTTCTTAGAGTCTTCTTGTACAAAATTACTAATATGGAAATGTTTTACATGATTACACATGTATAATCTATATTGGATTGCTTACATCTCAGGGAGAAGAAGGGAAGGGAGGGAGGGAGGAATAGAATTTAGAACTCAAAACTTTTAAAAAAAATCTAAAAATTGTTTTAATATGTAATTGGGGGGAAATTATATATATATATATATGAAAAAGAAAAAATTTCTATAAAATGAGAGAGTTGGATTAAATGATCTTTATGGCTCACTGTAGCTCTAATTCCTATTCCAAATTATTCAAGTTAGATTATTACCTAACAGATGGAACCAATTTATTATTAATTTATTAAAAGTAATCATGTCTCTATCAATGCAGAACTCAGCTGAATACAGATCCCATGAGGTTTAATGGCAACCAAAATGGGTTTATCTGTGTTGACATTCTTCAGCATAACTCTACAGAGAACAGAGGATTAGAAAGAGGCCTACATTATTTTTATCTTTTGATATTAAGGCGGCAATGAGGGAGGGGTGAGATTATAAACATTCGCCTGACAAATCTCTTCTCGTTCATAGCCTGCCCTGAAGCAGTAGCCAGTGCTGGGCCCCAGCTGCCTATAAAGAGAAGTTCTTTCAGAACCTGCCTCTGCAAGAATTGCTTCCCTGAAATCTCTTGAGTCCAGTCTGGATGCTGGTGTCCTGGAGAGAGCACACTTCCTAAGGGGAGACCTTACTTAGATGGGCACAGCCCTCTGAAGGACCGTGGCAAGGATAGAGCTGGCTTGTACTGGCCATGTACACCTGGCAGGAGTTGTGGGGGAAAGCCTCACAAGGGGGTCATTTGGAAAATTTGGCAGCTGAAACAGCAGCCCAGCTCTCATGGTAATATAAGTTGAGGAAGAAAAATCAACTCGGTTATAACAACCTTAATTAAATTTGTCTTAAGATAATAGATCTGGAAACAAAATTACAGAGTAAGGAATTTAAATAAATTCATTCTGGTAGCGTAAAGATTAAGAACTTTGCATGTTTGTTTATCTCACCCTTTCAGAATCTTGGGATCTCTGGCTTACAAGGCTGAATCCATGCTTATCCTTCTAAGGTAAAAATGAATGTTGGGAAGTTTTAAAGTGTTAAGGACCAGAATGTCCCCCAGTGTATTTGATGTTTTCCTGTGCTCCAAGGCTGACTGAATGAAATCCCAGCTTAGCATGCCAGTCAGTTGCAAATGGAGAACAAAAACATAAAATCCTGTTCTGTCCTGGAGTGGAGAATATCTGCCCAGGGACATCGAAGGACAAGCTGAAAAAATAGTTTATGACATTTCTAACTGATGTATAGGCTTTCTTATGAAAATAAAGCCTTAGCAAGATTTAGAGGGTGAACTCCTTGGGGGCACAAACTATCTCTTGCCCCATTTTTTATCCCAGCTCTTAGCTCAACATTTGGCACATAAGTAGACCCATAATAAATCTCGATAGATTGATTGAGGCAGGGACCTTAGGAGACAAGGCTTAGCCAGTTTAAGTCTTTCTGGTTGCTATCAGGCCTCAGACACAGAACAACTAATCCTCAGAACACAGACTTCCTCTAAGGCCTAAGAAAGCTCTTCTTTCCTATCCCAGTGCTTGGGAGAAAAGGAAGACCTACTGTGATTTTTCTTTGGGAGACCTAAATCTCACTCTTTGACTTTGGAGTGGCTCTCTGTGCCTTCAGAGAACTCTTTCCACCTGCCCTTCTTTATGTATGTCTCATCCTTCCCCCTTCTTGCCAGGTCCAAGCCCAAAGGTCTGGGAGGTAGGAGGGCAGAATTACGACTAAATAAATGATCAGACGAGACAAAGCTCGATCAAGTTGTATGACGAGAAACTGTCCCCCAGCACTCCCAGTGAACCCCAATCATGCTCCTTACTCCTTTATCCCCCTGCCCTTTGCAATCTCTGGCACAAAGAGTAAGTCTCCCTCTAGATTGCTGCATCAATGGGGGGACGTATAGGGAAGAAGATCCCAACATGCTAGGATAGCATGGTTGGCCCTGGCCAGGGAACCTTTGAAGTTGGCTGCTAGGGGCACAAGGGGATGTCCATGAACCTTTCCCCAGTGACGGCAGCTTACGTGACAGCTGAGCCAGGGCTGGTGGCAGCAGGGTACGGCTGTAGCATCTCTTCAGAGTGGATCCCACCACTGTCCCGGACAGCCTCAGGCCCAGGAGTTGGAGAAGCATCCTGCCCAGTGTTTGCACACTGGGAAGCCAGTCCTTTGTACAGCTTCGCCATGGATGACCTAACCAAGCAGAGAGATAGCTCCATTAACAATTCTCAGGGGAAATGAAGGGAAATCAGCATCATCCAGGATTTCCCCAGAACAGAGATATTTCTCAGAGACAAGGTAGGTTCACATAAGAAGCAAGCTTGCCTTCTGGCAGGTACTGATGATACTTTAGGAAAAAGTGGGAATTATTGTGCAGTAGCTGAAATGGCCAGAGTTGATGTGGGAAATGGTTCCCATAAATGCAATTCAACAAACGTTTATTAAACAAAGTGTGAAATGTGAACTATTACTGATCCATAAGAAATGACAAATATGAAAAATTCAGACATAATAGGTGGCATTGGGTAGTTTTACTGAATTGCTTTTTTCACTTTTTTAAACAGTTAATAATAATAATAACTAATATTTATATAGCATTTACTATGTATCAGGCACTGGTACATACAATTATTATCTCATTTAATCCTCACAACAACTTTGCAAGGTAAATGCTATTAATTACCTCCATTTTTACAGATGAAACTGAAGCAAACAGAGGCTAAGTGATTTACCCAGGGTCCCACA
The DNA here is from genome assembly GCA_011680675.1 of Gymnobelideus leadbeateri. Classification (NCBI taxonomy): domain Eukaryota; kingdom Metazoa; phylum Chordata; class Mammalia; order Diprotodontia; family Petauridae; genus Gymnobelideus; species Gymnobelideus leadbeateri. The sequence goes on from WOXC01000323.1 coordinate 271,563, forward strand.
GTTAGTAAGTGTATGAGGCTGGACTCGAACTTAGATCTTACTGATTCCAGCCCTGGCTCTCTATCCACTGTGCCACCTAGCTGCTCCCCAAGAGATGTTTGTAAATGAATTTTATGTAAAAACAAGATGTATTAAGGAAAGTAAGCTATAATTTAAATATAAAGTACCTACTATGTGCAGAGCACTGTGTCAGGTTCTAAGAGAGATATAAAGATAAAGCATAACTCCTGCCCTCATAGAGTTTATGATTTAATAGAAGACTGTGACAAATAAACAACCATAATACAAAATGGATATATTATATATTATATCTTATATGCTTAAGAAAAGTACAAAGAAAGTGTTATGTGAGGTCTGAGAAACTCTGGGAAATCATGGAGGGCCCTCTTGAGCTAGGTTTTGAAGGGTGGGGTAGTTTTCAACAGGCAAAAATTGAAAGAAGAGCTCTTTGGGTGTTGGGAATAGCATACACCAAGACATTGGAGTTACATAGGAGGGTGGTAACAAGTATCCTAGTTTGCCTTGAACAAAGGGGTTCATGGAGCAGAACAGTTTGAAATACAGTTGAAGAGTTAGGGTAAAGCTACAGTATAAGTGGTTTTCAATGACGGCAAACCTAAAGAGTCTTGACTCTTTCTGATAGACAATTCAATGAAGGATTTTGAGTAAAGGAATGACATGTTCAGGTCTTTGGTTATTTATACATATGGAAGATGCACAAGGTTTGGGGTATGTATTAGAGGAGGGAGAAATTGGAGGTGGGAAATATTTTTATCAGGTTATTACAATAGTCCAAGTGAATAGTAATAACCATCTGTACTAAGATAGTGCCTAGGAGAATAGAAAGGAGGGAATGGATGCCAGAGATACTGCAGTGGAATCATCAGGATTTGGAAACTGATGAAATATGGGAGGTAAATGAGAGGAAGCTCAAAAGTAAAACAGATTTTGAAAATGTAAGTAAGACTGGCTGAATGGCAATGCCATAGGCAAAGATAAGGAAATCAAAAGGATGAACTTTTGGAGGAAACAACAGTCCAGTGAGGGGACTAGGAAGTCTTATAATGTTTGTAGACTGAAGAATTTTCAAAAAAATGACTTCTCCAAAGTAGCTTTGGGAAAGGTGGGTTTGCATGTGCAGAAGGGTGCCCAATGAGGCCTGTTGGGAGATTCTGATCTAGGCTTAACTTCTTCCAGCAGGGATCCATCCTCCTCCAGTCTATTATTTTGTATTATCTCATTGTATGTCTTTCTCTCTATCCCAGTGTTGCCTCTAGTGATGGGCAAAGTGATAACTCAAGGATGTCTTGTTTCCTTCCTTTGCTCACCCCTTTGACCCTCCCTCTAGTCTGGGCTATCAGAAACTTACTTCTTGAGTTTTTTCCTTTTCTGAATAAGCAGATCTTCATTGCACTGAAACAACAGGGTGTAGTGAGAGATGAAAACTCGAAGGCGCTGAACACACACCAAAAGCAAATAGTAGTCAGGGTGTTCTTGCTCAGTGAACTTCAGGACATTCTGGGCAAGTAAAGAGAAAAGGATGAGCTGCAAAATCAAATAAATCATTGCCCTTTCTGTGCTTTACATATTACCTCAATCTGTCATTCCCTAAATGATGTATCAGAATAATTAGAAACCATAAAGAAGTGTATTACCTTTCCAGGTAAAGATTTAAGCTAGTCCATTTCTCTCTCACTAAAGTAACAGAGAAGCATCTATGGGCATTCTTGTTAGAAGTCAGAACTGAGTTTAATGTCTTTAAACATGGAAAATTCCAGTGGGCTACAAAGATCTTACAGGCAGCACATTCCTTTGCAATGAATCTATAAGCATTTATTTTGATCTTACTTTTATTTTAAAATCTTTTCCAGTGAACAAATATATATTTCTTTCCCTCCCACTTCTATTCAAAAAGAAAGAAGAAAGAAAGAAAAAAAGAAAAATCCACCCTTGTTACAAATATACATAGTCAAGCAAGAGACATTTCCACATTGGCCACATCCAGAAATAATACATCTCATTCTGTATGTTGAGTCTGTCATCTTTCTTTCAGGGAGGGAATAGTATTTTTAATTATGGATACTCTGGAATCATGGCTGGTCATTGAATTGATCAGAGTTTTTAAGTCTTTTAAGTTGCACATTTTTACAATATTACTTCTATTGTATTCATTGTCCCCCTGGTTTTCCTCACTTTATTCTGCATCATTTTGTATAAGTCTTCCCATTTGGTATTTCTTATTCTTCCTCATTTCTCTGGCACAATGGCATTCCATCACATTCATATAAACATTATTTGATCAACCATTCCCCAGTTGATGGACAACCCCTTAGTTTCCAGTTCTTTGCCACCACAAAAAGAGCTGCTACAAAAAAAAAAAAAGATTGTACCAATGAGTAATTATTCTCTTTCTTTCACGTCTTTGGGGTATAAGCCTAGTAATGGTATTGCACAAAAAGGGCATACATGGCTTAGTAATTTTGGGGGCATAGTTCCAAAGACTTTCCAGAGCAGCTGGACTAATTCATAGCTCCACCAAGGGGACATCAATGTTCCTACTTTCCTAAGCCCCCTAACATTTGTCATTTTCCATTTTTGTCACCAACCGGTTGGGTGTGAGATGGAAAATCAGATCGATGGGCATTTATTAAGATCCTACTATGGGCCAGACACTATGTGAGGTCCTGCAAATACAAAGACAAAAAATAAAACAATCTATACTCTCAAGGGGCTTCCATTAACAGGAGTTTTCTAGAGACAGTGCCTGAACTCAAAGGAGAAGCCAGAACTTCAGGTACCTTATAATAGATAGTAATTTTCAAATACAGAAAGCCTTATGGTTTCTTTCACTTCCTGCTGTCTACATATGGGGGAACTGAGGGGATTAGGAGAGCAAATGATTAATTGTGGGAATTGATGGAACCACACTGACTCCATCTTGTGACTCAACTCTGGAGCTAATTCAGTTCCCTTTCTGTTGAATTATGGGTCTAGTCCAACTTGTATCCTGTGAGAAAACTTCATTCAATTGGGAGATTTGGGAGAAAACCTTGTTGCATTGTTTGAACCTAGCCCCGTATGGCTGGGAAGCTGGACTACCTCTCCCTGCTGTTTAGAGACCCTTTACCTCAGACCTAAGTTATGCTGATGAGAAACCTGGTCTGATCCAAAGATTGATGCAAGGAGTTTCTCATATTGTACATCTCAAGCAATCCATATGTCTAATCTGAAAACTGGACCCAGATTGATCAATCAGTTATTGTTCCCATGTTCCTTTGACTATTCACAGACATTTGGGGGAAGTAGGACACCTCTTTTTCTGATTTCAGGGAGCTGCACCTGTTCACTCTCCCCCTCCCTAATCTTCCCTCCAATTAGAAACCAGATTTAATGTTGTATTGTTTCCATTCAATTAATCGACTTCAGTTAATTGTCTTTAATGTATAAAAGTCTGTCTCCCCTTGTATTCAGGGTGAGGGCTAAGTTGAGGATGTCTGGTCCTAGTTTGTTGGGCTATGGTATGCACTGCTTAATAAATCAATATGCTCGGAAGATCAAACCCTTGTTTTCTCAGTCATTTCATCTTTCACCAGCCACACACAGGCCTGGTTCTATGGAGATATATATTGGATTGGCTAAAGAAACAGTGCAAACTTATTGGCATCACTGACCTAAGTATTTCCAAGGTATCCTACGCTGTTACCAAAAAGTTCTGATAGAAATTAAACTAAAATGGAGAGGAATGATGCTCTTTGTTTACCACTTGGTCAGAGTTGGAACAAGCATAATGGAGAACGTGAATAAATTAATGTCAATGAAAAAGTATTTAAGTGCCTACTATGTGCAAAGCTTCACAATAAGTGCTGGAGATACAAGAAGGAAAATGGTAACAGTCTGCTCCCCAGGAGGAGATAATTCATGAAAGGGATTTCTGCTACAAGTAGGGTGGAAAGGTCCCATGGCCCTTAGGGTGCAGCTGCAAAGCCAATAGTAATGCTTTGTTAATGTTATTTCCACTGATAAAATCACATCTGTTTCTGATGTTAAACTATTAGACAGAATGAAGGGACTTTGGTGGGGCTGATGTTCTTTCCTGGGTAGCTATTGTTGCTGAAGCGGTAGGGGTTATAGCATCCACAGAAGCAATTGCCAGATACTGTCTCCATAGAGGTTGTTTCCCACAATGATGGCTTCAAGGACTGGCTTGGAAACAAAGCAGGGACAGTAGTCTATAGGGCATTGATATTCCCAAGACTTTGGGGTTCAGGGTACTGGACTACCTCCTATAATATGCACCTATAATAGACTATCCTTGCAAACCAGCTTCTTCACACCTAGTCAGCGATCCAGACATTGGGAATGCCAATCTAAAATGCTTGATGATAACTCTTGGAAGGAAACCCCACCCCCACAAAGGTGATTGGAATGATTAGAAGGCAGATTTCACAGATATTCTCAAGACCCATGGAAGTATAGCTAGAGAGGTCTGGAATTCAAGGTGATGGGGACATAACGGTGGGGACCTGAGAGCCTTGAGCTCATTCATATACTACAGAGGTTACTTGTTATGATCAGAAGCTCTTAAGAAAAAGGTTCCTACATGATTGTGTAAGCCAGTGCTACCTATAATCCTTGAGGTGGGTAAGGAAGGAAGAGGAGCAGAATACTTGAATTAAATATAAAACTTTTGAAGTATAATGAGATACATTTTACTTAGAAGTAAGGATTTAAATTTGGCAAGGAGTGGAGGGGAGAAGGAAGAAGAAATGGTAGTATGAGGGGTTAAAACAGTACCTATAACTGTAGCCAAGGTGACCAGGTTTCTTAACCTGGGGACCATGAACTATATTTTAAAAAATATTTTGATAACTGTTTCTCAATATAATTGATATCCTTTGTAATCTTATGCATTTAAAACTAGAAAGTATCAGAACTGTGCCAATGCAAGCCAACGATATTATAATGATGGGAAATAACAATTGAGATAGTATAGTTATCCCTCCCACATCACAAGGGCGAGGGGTACAGTACTCTCATGATCTAGAAAATCTAGGAAAAAATTTTTGACCCTCTCTTCATACAAGAGAAGTTTGAATTATTATGGTATTAAAAGAAAAAATGATTAAAAAGATAAAATCTGGGGGCGGCTAGGTGGCGCAGTGAGTAGAGCGTCAGCCCTGGAGTCAGAAAGACCTGAGTTCGGATCCGGCCTCAGACACAACGCACACACAAAAACCTAGCCCTGTGACCTTGGACAAGTTACTTAACCCCAATTGCCCTCCAAAAAGCAAAAAAAAAAGATAAAATATGTTGTTATTACAATACATATATTATGTATATCATATTATATATATATATACATATATATATTCTATTAATGTATTTCCTAGTTCCTAAATTTTTTCTGGGTCATCTTCTGGCCTTCACATCTGTATTTCCAAGGTGACATCAAGGGAAGAAAGACAAAGGCAGGAGGGATGCCAGTGAGCATCATGGGGAGAGGAGAGGCCCTTAGTAAGCCTTAGTGAATATGAAATCCTGTATTTCTGGGATGGAAAGAATTTATGCTGTGCTATATACTACAAGGGAGCATCTAGGTGACACAGTGAATAGAAGGCTGGGCCTGGAGTCAGGAGGACCTGTGTTCAAATGCAGCCTCAGGTACTTCCTAGCTGTATGACCCAGGTTAAGTCACTTAACCCAGTCTGCCTCAGTTTCCCAATCTTTTACAGATGAGCTAGGGAAGAAATGGCAAACCATTCCAGTATCTTCGCCAAGAAACCCCAAATTGGGTCAGAAAAAGTCAGACATAACCTCGTTCCCATGGCTACTAGTTCAGCCTGCGCAGGCCAAAAAAATACTTAAGTGAATCCAGGTTTCCTCTATGTAAAGAGGTCCAGGGTACAGCAATATTAAATTCCAAATCACTGTCACTTTATTAATAGTGACTATTCCCTTAAATTTACGTGATGCCTTTAGTATGGAGAGTTTAAAGTCATCAAGCTTGTCCAGCCATACCTACCTGCAGATGAATAAGGTATTCAGGAATCCTCTGGACTATGTGAAAAAACAGCGTGTATAGGTCAGATTTAATCTCTTCTTCAGCCTGAATTCAAAGAAAACTCCAGTTACTACTCAGCTTTCTTCAAGGGCCTCATATCATCAGTAATGAAAATTACCATCAAGACTTTAGGAAGTCCCCAAAAACAAAGGGTCCCACAGAGAATGTTAGTCCTGGAAGGTACCCCAGAGGTCACCTCACTTTACAAAGGAGGAAACTGAGGCCCAGGGAGAGGAAGCAGCTTAGCCAAACCAGTTGGGTCGTTATGACACACAGTATTTTTGTCTCTCTGTATTATAGTTCCACATTAATCCAGGCAGGATTACTCAAGAGCAGGAACACCTCAAGAATGAATGAAAATGATTTTTTTAAAGCCTTGTGCTTACTATTTGCCAAGCAGAATGGTGTCATACACTTCCTATTGCCCACAGCCTGGTAGGGTAGGCAGTAGTAGGTACTCACAAACATTGATTAAGCACCTGCTATGTGAAAGGCATTATGGCAGGCTCTAGGAATACTGAGACAAAAACCAACAACAACAAGGAAATGGTTTTTACCCTTGAGGAGCTTATATTCTATTTGGGAGACAGCACATACACAAATAATAATAATAATATACACAATAACTCATAGAAATAATATCTAAGAAGGAAGAGAACATTAACCACTAAGGGGATCAGGAGAGAGTTTTTACAGGAGATGGTACCTGGTCTGAATCTATGGATTCTGAGTCAGGTATGAGGCAGGAGTGCATCCTAGGCCTTGGTGGGATCCATACTGGGGAGGACATGCAACGTCAAGCCGAGGAGCTGATATGGTAGCCCAACCTGAATCTTGAGCCAGGGACTGACATGACATGGTCAGACCTGGGTATAAGGAATGTTAACCTGGAAGCTACGTGGAAAATAAATTGGAAATGGAGGGTATTGGAAGTATGGAAATTAATTAGAAAGCAGGTGCAAGGTGATAAGGTCCTGAACTAGGATAGCATCAGGATGAGTGGAGAAAATATGAAAAGATTTAAGAAAATGTTTTAGAGACAAAATCAACAAGAGTTGGTAACTGATCAAACAAGGGAGGTAAGGGAGACTCATAAAAATAACTACAGACCTGAATTTATTCTGTGAAGACCATTGGATGTGTTCTAAGTAATAATCATTTCTAGCTTCTGCTAGTGGATCCGTTTATATCATCTTAGGGTCAGTCTACTCTCAAAGGGTAAAAAGTGCCTGGACGCTGACAGAAATTGTGTTTAATGGCCCAGAAATTGTCCTTCTTTTCTTTATGAAGTGAGTCTGGCTCTTTGCCATCTGTCTCTCACCTTCTGTTCACATGGCTAGTTGATTTAACATCAATGCTGAAGGGCTTAATTTCATGGGTTTTTTTCTTTTAGTCCTAGTTAACTTACCACCTAGGTAACTTTGGACACTTTATTTAACCTCTCTGGACCTCAGTTTCAACACTAGCAAAATATAGGAGTTAAAGGTTGCTATGAGGGGCAGCTAGATGGTGCAGTGAATAGAGTACCAGCCCTGGAGTCAGGAGGACCTGAGTTCAAATCTGCCCTCACACACTTAACACAAAACTAGCTGTGTGACCTTGGGCAAGTCACTTAACCCCAACTACCTTACCTTCCCTCCTTCAAAAAGGAAAAAAAAAGGTTGCTCTGGTTCTTCCATATTCTGTGAATCTATGAGCTGGAGAGAATGTACCACACGGGTCCAACCCTGATGCCTCAATGCAGCATGGAGGGGACACTGGGTTCACTGTTATTTCAGCAGCTCACAAACTCTATCAAAGTCTACCAAGCTAGAAAGATTTCATTTCTTTTTCCCAGCAGGCTGGGTCTGCTAAATGAGGACCACATAGCTAAGCACTAAAAGGTCCATTACCTGTAATTTGGCCACTTGGGGATGAATTCATTGCCTTTGGTAACCTATGAAACCATATTGATCCAAACACAGTCTATCACCAAATAAAGGCCACACCTCTAAAATGTTATCTCTTCGAAAAGAAAACAGTATGTGGTAGCTAACACTGATACAGCATTTGAAAGTCTGCAAAACCTTTCGCATGTATAATTGCATTAGATCCTCACACAAGCCCTGTGAAGTCATTGCTATTATACCCATTTTCCTCTCAGGATCTGAACTCAGATCTTTTCTGGCTCCAAATCCAACCCTCTATCCATTATGCCACCTAGTTGCTACTGAATGTAGACTATAGTCAGGTTTTATACAATCCAGACTAGGAGGGTTGGGAGGGGAGTAGCTTCTATTTAAACCAATGTAATATTTATTGAGTATCTATTATTTGCAGGGAAAAGTTTCACTGAAACAATGGTACTTTCAATTTGCAACTGCTGTTAACCAAGAGTCAAATGGCTATGGTGTGCCCTGCAGGTTCTAGAATAACAAAATGTCCTTATAAAGAAATGAGAGCTTGAAGGACCACAGCGCAGCAGGTTATATCTAGGCGAGTTATGAATAATTAGGTTGGCTATAATTAGCTCCATTGTTTAGAGGATGGTGCTAATGATTGCAAGGCCTGATCCTGAAGGAGCACCTTTTAACCTTGACACAGTGTTCTCCAGAAGTCTTGAAAAGGGCACTGGCTCCAACAGGATCTAAATGAAAAGAGTAAATGGTCCAGCACACCCCCATTCACGTTTTCACTCATAGTTCAGTAGGATCATTTTCATATAGACAGTGAGCTCACCTCTTTCAGCACTACAACGTGGACCAGAGAAATGCATTCAGGCAAGTCCCTCAGGTAAGCAACATAATAGTCCAAGAAATTATTCTTAAAAACAAACAAAAAATATATATAAGAATTGGGAAACATCAATGATTATACCGTGTATTTTTAGAGCAACACACATTACAAAGGAAGTCAGAACACTTTACAGGTTCTCCAACTTATTCTTTTAAAATGTTCTTATTTATTTTTATTTTTATTATTCAGTCGTTTCAGCTATGTCCAGCTCTTCTTGACACCATTTGGGGTTTTCTTGGCAAAGATACTGGACTGGTCTGCCATTTTCTTCTCCAGTTCATTTTATAGATGAGGAACTGAGGCAAATAGAGTTAAGTGACTTGCCCAGGGTCACACAGTTAGTAAGTACCTGAGGCTGGATTTGAACTCTGGATGATGAGTCTTCCTGACTCCTGGCCCAGCTCTCTATCTACTGTGCCATTTAAATTCACATTCTTGTGAAACAATTGGGTTTTATTTAATTTTTCTTTAAATACATTTTAAAACTCTAGATATAGTCCCCCCTACAGTCATAGACTGATAGCAAAAGAGACCTTAGAGGTCATTTAATCTAACCCTACCATTTAACAGATGAGAAAACTTCATGAGGCCAAGAGAAGACATGACTAAAAATGTATAGATAGTAAAAAGCAAAGTTGTGATTTGACCCCAGATCTTCTGACTCCAAATCCAGAATTGTTTCCATCATTCCATGTTTAGTATTTGTAAACAAAATACATCTTTATTTTAAGGTTTAAAAAAAACTATAAACCAAGAGGGAAAAAATCCTTTCTGAGATAACTCAAGTTGTCAAAATTAATAGACTGAAAAGCATATTTCACTTTGAAAATTCTTTCAGTTCTAATGAGCTATCAGAAGATAAGTGAGAAATGTTTCCTCCTGTAATACCATCTATGATCTGTTCTCATAATTTTAATGTGTAGAATTTGCAGACTCTCAGAAGTCAAAGGAACTTCAGAAGTCAAAGGCCATCCATCTAGTCCAATTTATATTTAAACAAGGATTCACTAGACAATATGACAGGCAAGAGGGCATCCAACCTTTCCCTGCAGACCTCCAGCAGTGGGAAAGGCATTTCCTCTTGAGGCTGCACATTTTGCTTCTTTTTTAAAATTTTTAAAAATTTATTTGATTTATTTATTATTACATTTTACTTTCTACACAGCTTCCTTGTTAGGCAGTATTACTATACATCAAATCTAAATTTGTTTCTTTGTACCTTCTATATTGCTGCTAGTTTTAATCTCTGGGATCAGCTACAACAAAATGTATGGGTGCAACCAGAACAATTCTAATCTGCCTTCCACAGAACAACTCTTCAAATAATTGAAGAAGGTTTTCCTAGTTTCCTCTCTTCAGTTTTCTCTTCACCAGATTAAATATCTCCACTTTCTTCTGCTAATTTTAGTTCAAGGTTGTTCATAGACTGGTTGTCCTCTTCTCCAATTTTTTATTACCCTTCCTAAAATGTAGTGCTCATAAGTTCCAGATGTGGTATGTCCAAGATAGAGTATAATGGGATTCCCACCTTCTCGGTGCTGGACATTTTGTCTATCTTAATGCATCCTAAGATGACATTAAGAACATATATATCACGTTGCTGACTCATATTGACCTTGTAGACCGGAAGTATCAAACAGCAACCAACAACGCTTTCAAGTGTAGCTTAAACTAGATAAAAATATAATTGGGAAATTCTTTACAAAACAAAATAAAACATAAACAGTAATTATACATGGTTTTCTTTTTAAATAATACTTTATTTTCTCCTAATGGCATGTAAAAACAATTTTAACATTTATTTTTTTAATTTGATTTCTAAATTATCTCCTTCTCTCCCCTTTGCTAAGACAGTAAGCAATTTGATATAGGTTATGCATATGCAATAATGCTACATGTGGTTTTCTAAGGTAGTATGTATCTCATAGGGATCCTTATTGATGGTTTCATGGCCCCCATTTCTATTTGAGTTTGGCGCCACTTTTGTAGACCACTAAAGCCTCTAGATTCTTAAAGTCCCTAGTGCTGCTATCTGGACAAGTTTCTCCTATCTTGTACTTGCAAAGAAGATTTATTTGAACCCAAGCATAAGAGTTTACATTTATTCCTTTTAAAGTTTACTACTTAGCCTACTGTTTTAGCTCATCAAGATATTTTTGGATCCTAACTCTGTCATCCAAGATCTAGCTATCCCTTATAGCTTGGTGTCACCTGTTAATGTGATTAACATGCTATCTATACCTTTTTTCCAAGTTGTTGAAAAATGTTAAATAATAGAGAATCAATCATAGACATCCCCCCCCCCCCCGTATAGTCTACTAGAGACTGCCTTCCACACTGAGATCAAACCATTAATTGTTACTGTTTAAGTCTGCCCATTCAACCAGTTCTGAATTCACATAACTGTGCAATTATCTAGTCTATGTCTCCACCTCACCTACAAAAATAGTATGAGACTTTGTGAACACTTTTGCTAAAATCTAGGTAAAATATATTCAGCACACAAAAAAAGGGTAATCTTGTATTATTGCTTCTTGACGAAGCTAAGCTGATTCTCTATTATCACTGCTTCCTTTTCTAGATATTGATGAACCATCCCTTTAAGAATACATATTGGAGGGGCAGCTAGGTGGCACAGTAAATAGAGAACCAGCCCTGAAGTCAGGAGGAACTGAATTCAAATATGACATCAGACACTTGACTCTTAACTAGCTGTGCGACCTTGAGCAAGTCACTTAACCCCAATTGCCTTGACTTCCCCCCTCCAAAAAAATTTATTTAAATTTTTTTAAAGAATACATATTAGAATTTTGCCAATAATTGAAGTCAAGCTTACTGCCCTATTTTGTAGTTTAACTGTGGACTATCAAAAGAATGTCAAGAAGTCATCTTATTTTGCCTCTTGCCTCTCAGGAGGGAAACAGAAGCCACTAAACAGGATGGCCTCCAAACCTAGTTTTTAAGATCCCTGGGATATAAAGTTAATTAACTTTATATCCCAGGGATCTTAATATATATTAAATGGTGGAAGAGTGATAAAATAGAAATAATACCAGACTAAGAGTCAGGAAACGGGTCTTCATCCCTACTCCATTACTAACTAATTGTGAAACCTCATGATAGTCACTTCTGTTTCCTCATCTGTAGAATGAGATGGTTGGGCTGGGTGGTTTCTAGGGTCCCATCCCCCACTATGATTATATGATTCAAATTATCTGTTGCCTAAGTAAAACAATTAATAAAAGGTAGAGATCCAAATATTCCAGTTCAGTCATGGTGAGTGTCAATAACCAAACTTACTTCGTCATTTGTCAATTTAAGGAATAAATCCCCCAGAACTCCTTGTCGTGGCCATTTCAGGACCCTCTCTTGCAACGCATGCAGTAAATCCAAATGTTGCTGGACCAGGTACCTCAAGGAACCTGGGAAAAGACTAGAAACAGAATAGCCAGACATGATTATACAAACTAAGTACTGGATGGGACAGAATCCATAGGAATATAAGAAGCATGAACCATTCCCTGTTCTGAAAGGAATATTCCCTGATCCCAAACCATCACAGACTTCTGAAGCTGTAGGAAGGCTCCTTCATAAAGAGACTACTGAACGAAGATCATTTGGTCTTAAAGCTTGCAACCTTTACAAATGTTTAGATTTTCTCATTTCTTTAGGTGAAATGAAAGTGGACAGAATCCTGAAATTGGAGGTTCAGATCCTGCCATTAATACTTACTAGCAAGTCACTGTGTCATGGTTTTCTCATCTGTCAAGTAGGGGAAATACCTGTACTACCTTCCATATATGGTTGTTTGTGACACTCAAATGAAATAATGTACATAAAGCCTTCACCAAAGGCTAGCTCTGACAGTGTTCCCCAGAAATGTCGTCTCCTAAAGAGCTCAAATAAAAGACCTAAATAGGGGCATGAGTGAACTAAAAAAAAAAAATCACCAGTTATGGCTCAGACTTAAAATCCTGGCACTTGACAGTCTAAAATCCTGGCACTTGACAGTCTAAGGCTGGGACATGGCATTTAGTCTACTCCCTTGGTTATCTTCAATGGATCTGTAATCTCATCAATATGGATTTCACCTCCAGTCATTAAAAAAAAAAATCTCACAGTGCAACAGGGAAGATTATCCTGGCTCTGTAATAGAAAGTGTTTAAACATGTGACACCTAGTGGTACTTTATGGCCTATCACCTCTGTATACGGAGGTACCATGGGAAGCTGTTACAGGACCTCTGGTCATCTATTAGCTGCCCCTGACTATACATTTATCTTGCTGCCCAGAAATTAGAAGACACCTGTTTGTATCCAAGGCCATAGCTTTCAGTCTGCAATAATTTATTTAATTCAACAAATGTTTATTATGCCCTACTAAGTGAAAGACACTGTGCTGGCTGTTGGGCAAAGACAAAAATGAAAGTATGGCATTTTCAAGACTTTCACAAAGCTGTAGTTCTTATTCATGGGCCAAGCCAAGAGTTACACATTTCCATAGTTTGTGTTGTGGCAGCAGAAGCCACACACAACCAAGCTTGGTTCTTCTGGGTTCACTTGCCAGTGATGAGTCACTGACTGAGCACAGGTACCCTCCTACTCCAAACACACACTTACGTCCCACTGCTATGGTGCCATTGGAATATACAAGAAAAAACACTTGAGGCCAGACTTTTAACAGCTTTTTGTAAGTAGCAGCTTTGGAGAGAATTTTCACACCCAGTGTTCCCTATACAAAACAATCACGGGGCACAAGATAGCCATCTAGTGCCACTCCACATCCCAAGAAGAAAAAAATAACCTTGACCTTACAACAGACATGTAGTTTGCAAGGTTAAAAAACAGCATGATCCTCAGCCAACTGGGGGTCAATGGATTGTTCCCTTTGTGTTCACAATACAGGCCAAGATGGAAAAAGATGCAGAAGACTAGATTTGTCTATCCATTGCAAGGCTGGTTTAGAGGCAGTATACAGGCAAGACCATATGTTGCCATTGTCCATTGCAATAGAATTACACGACTTGGACAGATAATTAGGACAAGTTAAGTCTTACAGGGCTTGAAAGACAAAGTCAACAAGGATACCTTCTCTCCTTGGTGCTCCTTTTCCCATCAGATCCCTGGAATGTTGCTTTGATCTTCAGGACCAGGGATATATTGATGACATATTTTCGTTCAGATTCAAGCAGCTCCAGAGCCACAGTTTGTCTTTTGGCTTTAAAAATTAACCCAAATAAAACAGTTGAAAAAAAATCAGAATGTTGTAACTTGATATTTAGGGGTTAGTCTATTGCTGAAAAATTCAGATAATAAAAATTACATCATTGACAGAAGAATTCAAGAAATTTTGCATTGAGTATTCATTAACCTAATTCTTTTTTTATTATCACAGTACTATAAAAATATTCATTTTAATATTAAGTACCTTAGTCCTAGATTAGATTTGCCACTAACCAGCCATGTGACCTATGGCAAATCACTCGATCTCATGGGGGTTTTCAGTTTCTTTATCTATACGATGAAGGAATAGGATTAAATGATTTATCTTTGATTTTTTCCTAGGCCTAACAGTCTTTAATTCTGTGATTCTGTTGCAGACAACTTCAGATTATGCTTAAGACAATTTATTCAGAGTTGTGTTATGCACTTGTCATCCCTTTAAAGGGAGCCCTTCCTACCATCTACATATGAACCATGTGTCTTCTCTTCCATTTCTCTACAGGAAACACGGGAAGGAAAAGATGATGACAAATGAAACCAATTTTACTGCTTACTAGAAACTGTTATAGAAGTGACTATAGCACCTAAAATCTGTGGCTAACTGAGAGGCTTGGAACACCTGTGGATTCTTATCTGCACTGTGACTGCCGATCAAAAATTCAACCAATATTTATTAAATGCCTACTTTAACTGAGTGAGTTGTATCCCTGTTTGTTATGTGTAAACCCATGACAGAAAAGTTAAAGTTTTATTTTAGGCCACTAAATCATTCCTAGAGCTTAAATATATTTATTTACTCAGTTATCTTTAAAGCAATATTTGCAAATATTTGCAGATATTTGCAAACTTTTCCTTAACATTTTGGAGTAATTTAGCAAAACAAATATGTAAGGAGTTTCTGCTGTGTAGAATATGCTCTGGTAGGACTTGAGGGGGAAACCACAATGAAGAAAACATAATCCACCGCTTGGCAGAGAGGTGATGATCTGGAGACACAGAATGCAGTACACATTTTCAGTCATAGCCAATGGAGTAATTTGCTTTTCTTGATTATATTTGTTACAAGGGAAAATTTCTATGGGCTGGGAAGAAAGGAAGTTGGTGGGTAGTTATAATGATGCAAAAAAAAGGAGAAAGAATAAACATCAATAAAATATTTTTAAATATACAGGAAAGAACAAAGGAAGTTCAGAAAGGAAAACAGGGCAATTATGTTACTGCAGTGTTCAATTTAGTATAAACTTTAAAAAATTGTTCATAACAGAAGTTCACAGTTTCACATACAATCCTTTTTTCCTGTTCTTTGTCTATTGAAATGTTTGTTAGTTTTGGTTAAGTTTGTAATAAAAAGAGAAAAGTTTTTAAAAATATTATTCTCAAGGGTTTCACAATCTAGTAGAAATATCCAAATAGTTAAATGAATAACTAAATCATCCAAGACAGATAGTTCTGAATAATTTTAATGGTAAAAATATTTTGTTTTTTAAAAGATATTTACATATAAACATATTTGAATATTTTTCCATCAAAGAAAACTCATAAACTTTATATTCATTGCATTCCAGTTTCTTATGAACTGAAAATGCTTGTTACTTTCTTTTTTTGTTTGTTTGGTTTTTTTTTGGAGGGGAGAAGGTAGGGCAATTGGGGCTAAGTGACTTGCCTAAGGTCACATGGCTAGTAAGTGTTAAGTATCTGAGGCTGGATTTGAACTCAGGTCCTCATAACTCTAGGGCTGGTGCTCTATTCACTGCTCCACCTAGCCACCCCAATGCTTGTTACTTTCTTATTTCTCCCTCCTCTTTCTATAGTGTATTTTAACCTCCCAGCAAGTTTCTTTCCTAAAGCTTAAATACTTCAACATATCTGCTACCTCAGAGAATTTTTATACCCAAGAGCATGATGCCTTATTCTTCTTCTTTGATATTTCCTCTTAATAAGACAACATAAACTTTCATTAAAGTATATCTATTCAATTTTCACAAGCTTCTCTATATTTCTCCTCAAGTCTTTTATAAATTCAGAGATAAGTTAATACTATCTCCTTTCCCCCGCACCTTCTCTTAGGAAAGTATGACTTCTCTTACTCTGGAATTATATAATACTTTTAACTATAATAATGTATAATATAATAATATAATATGACAGAACCCGTATGACACGCATTCTACTTCTGCCACTCATTAGTCATGTAACCATGAGCAAATCACTCTCCTCTGTTTTCTATTCCTTCATCTGTAAAATTGTGGGGTTGGGGCAGATGATTTCAAAGGTACATTTCAACTCATCAATTCTATTAATAGCTTAAGGAAGGAAACCCATCAGTGGTATTACCAGCATGAAGAATAAGGAAGCATGAAAGAAAACATGGTCCCACATCAAGAAGGCTAAGTTTGAACTAGGACATCTTCCACTAGAGTGCTATGAAGAGATTTCATCATGGTGTGAAGATGACCTTGGGTTCTATGTCTGCAAAGTACAGAATTGTCAAGTTCTCCCAAAACAAAAAGACTTCAAATATGGTCTAGGCTGCAGAATCATAGGCTAGTATATTTAAAGTTGAAAAGAACCTTAGAGGTCATCAAGTTTAACCTCCTCATTTTATAGATGAAGAAACCAAGGGGACTGCTTATATATCTGTGTTATTATTTTTTTCAGCCATAGCCACTCAAAGACCATCTACAAAATCATAAAAAGGTTACAATTTGCATCTGTGGAAGGAATAACCTTGATGATGAACTCATGGACTCCCTGAGTACTGAAGAAGTATATAAATCAAACTAATCTGTCAAGACAAAAGAAGCTGTCAAGGAAGGCTGACAACAGACTGCAACAACACAGAAACGATTCACTTAGCAAATCAATGGGGGCAAGTCCAAAGGGAATTCAGACAGGTACTTGCGAGAATTGCCATCATCAAAATCCATAGTGCTATTTAGTAGGGAAAAACAGGAGAGTATAGTAGATATTCACTATTGAGATGAATAATTGTGTAGGAGCTTGTGATCAATCACTAGATTAACACAAATTGGAAAGTGCAAGCTAAGTATGATTGTTCATCATTTATTTTCAGTAAAAAAAAGTTTCTAGCCTCCAATGCAATGTCATGCATATATCAGGAACTCAATAAATGCTGCTGAATATAATAGAATAATATGGTCTGAATGTTTAAGAGGGTAGTGCAAACCTCACTCAGGGCTTGAGGGGGAATTATGACAGACTACCCTCATCTATATGCTACAAGTCCAAGAGGGTCCTATTCAGTATCAAATAATAGAAGCCAGTGTTGGTCAGTTCTCCTGAGGTGACCAGGGTCCAAGAAGTCTGAACCTTATCTAGAATTGTGGCCAGGGTATAGGCTGCCATTTAAGATTTTTCATCCAGCTTCACACATGAGACTTACCAGATAAAGATGTCTCACATAATACATTTTCTAAGGAGCTGTGCCTGCCTTGGGCTGCTTCTTTCGGTTTATCTGGGTGATCCTTGGATCCATACTCCTCACTCCATTCCTTACTGTCCTTGGGCTGTCTCCACAGCCCAGAAGTCAGGGGACCCTTGGTCTGAACATCAGCAGATAGGCAGGACTTGAGGTTTTCTTCTGCCTCAGGAGTTGATGCATTCACTCCTAAAAAACATAAGATGTGTCCAGATGGAAAATGCTGTCCACATCTAGAAAAAGAACTATGAAGTCTGAATGCAGATTGAAGCATATTATTTGCATCCTCTCTCTTTTTTTCTTTTTCTGTTCCTTCTTTCTTGTGGTTTCTCTCATTGGTTCTAATTCTTCTTTACAACATGACTAATATGAAAATAGGTTCAATATGAATATATATGTAGGACCTATATCAAATGATATGCTGTGGCATATAATTGGGTGGGGGAGGGGAGAGGTGGGGAGAAAATCTGCTACTCAAAATCTTATGGAAGGGGATGTTGAAAATGAAAATCAATTAATAAATTTTTAAAAAACTTCAAAATGTTCAGCAGGTCATTTAAGATGTGGAATTGAAGCTCAGCAAAAAGACTAGGCTGAATACACAAAGCTGAGAATCATCTTCATAGAGATGATGATTAAATCTATGTAAGCTTATTGGGTCACTGAATGAGAGAGTATAGAGGGAAAAGGAAAGCTTTAAAGACAAAGCCTTGGGTAAATCCACAGAATTCATGATATGGTGGTGATACAGCAAAGGAGACTGAGAAGAAGCTGTCAGATAGACAGGAGGAGGAGGAGAGAGGAGAGAGAGACAGAGACAGAGACACAGAGACAGAGACATAGAGAGACATAGAGAGACAGAGACAGACAGAGGGAGAGACAGAGAGAGGAGAGAGAGACAGAGACAGAGAGAGACAGAGAGAGAGACAGAGACAGACAGAGAGAAAGAGACAGAGACAGAGAGAGGACAGAGAGACAGAGACAGAGAGAGACAGAGAGAGGAGAGAGAGACAGAGAGACAGAGAGAGAGACAGAGACTGAGAGACAGAGACAGAGAGAGGGACAGAGAGAGAAACAGAGAGACATAGACAGAGAGACAGACAGAGAGAGGAGAAAGAGACAGACAGAGAGAGACAGACAGAGACAGAGACACAGAGACAGAGAGAGACAGAGAGAGACAGAGAGAGACAGAGACACAGAGAGAGACAGAGACAGAGAGAGAGACACAGAGAGAGACAGAGAGAGAGACAGAGAGACAGAGAGAGATACACAGAGAGAGACAGAGAGAGAGAGACAGAGAGAGGAGAGAGAGAGACAGAGAGAAAGAGACAGAGAGAGACAGAGAGAGACAGTCAGAGAGACAGAGAGAGACACAGAGAGAAATAGAGAGAAAGAGACAGAGAGAGACAGAGACACAGAGACAGAGAGAGAGACAGAGAGAGACAGAGAGACAGAGACAGAGAGACAGAGAGGGAGAGGTCACAAAAACCCAGGAAAGAGTAGCAGGAGTAGAGGATGGTTAAAAGTGTCAAATGCAGTAGATACTGAAGGGTGAGGATTGAGAAAAGGCAATCAGCTTGAGCAAGTAAGAGATTAGCTATAACTTCGAAGAGAGTAGTTCCAATTGTGCAATGGGGTAAGAAATAGGATTGCAAAGGGTTGAGGCATGGGAGGAAAGGAAGTG
The DNA here is from genome assembly GCA_011680675.1 of Gymnobelideus leadbeateri. Taxonomy (NCBI): domain Eukaryota; kingdom Metazoa; phylum Chordata; class Mammalia; order Diprotodontia; family Petauridae; genus Gymnobelideus; species Gymnobelideus leadbeateri. The sequence continues at coordinate 290,744 of WOXC01000323.1, forward strand.
GAGGAAATGTGTATAAACAGCTTTTTCTAGGAGTCTGTGAAAGGAAGAAGAAATATAGGTTTATAGTTTGAGGGGATGAGGGAGGGGGTTGAAGATGGGCAAAACTTGGATATTTGTAGGAAAAAAGGAAGGAACCAATAAAATATAAAAGACTGAACAATAGAGAAAGAAATGGGATGGTATGACTGGAAAAGCCATCTTCTAGAAAGGAGGACAGAATATTGGATCAAGAGTACATGGATAGGAGCAGCTAGGTGGCTCAGTGAATAGAGCACTGGCCCTGGGGTCAGGAGGACCTGAGTTCAAATTCAGCCTCAGACACGATACTTACTGTGTGACCTTATGCAAGTTACTTAACCCCCAATTGCCTTGCCTCTCCCCCTCAAAAATTTTTTTTAAAAGAGTACATGGAGAGAGGTTTGTCTTGGCAAAAAGAAGGGCCACATTTTTATGGGATACTGCAGAGAAGGAAAGAATAGTGAATGATGTCATGGGGTCTGAGAGCTGGAGAAGGGGAAGAGCTAATGGAAAATGGACTTTTTTTTAGGGCAATTAGGGTTAAGTGACTTGCCCAAGGTCACATGGCTAGTAAGTGTGTCAAGTGTCTGAGGCCAGGTTTGAACTCAGGTCCTCCTGACTCCAGGGCCAGTGCTCTATTCACTGCGCCACCTAGCCACCCCAATGGACTTTATTTTCAATCAACAAGGAATTATGTGTCAGGCACTGTGCTAAGCCCTGGAGATATATAAATACAAAGAATAAAATAATTCTTACTCTCAAAGTATTTACATTTTAATAGGAAAGACAGACAAATATAAAGAGAATAAATAAAAATAAATGCAAGGTAGTTAATTATGATATAAATAGAAAGAGAGGGTACCAGCACTTGGAGGGATCATAAGGCTTTATGTAGAAGGTAATGCTTAAACTGCATCTCGAAGGAAGAGAAGCGTTCTATAAAGTAGAGGTGAGAAGTGCATTCCAGGCAAAGATAAGGAGATGAGAGGACGAATGTCATGCATGAGGGACAGAGAGAAGCCAGTCTGCCTGGGATCACAGAGATCAGGAAAGGGAGTAATGTGTAATGAGTTTGGAAAGATAGATTGTCACCAAATAGTGAAGGCCTTTAAAAGCTAAACAGGGGCATTCATATTTTATACTGGAAGAAAAGGGGAGCCGTTGGATTTTGTTGAATAAGGGAGCAGCATGTTCAGTTCTGCATTTTAAAAAATCACTTTGGCAACAGTGTGGATGATGGAGGAGAGTGTGGAAAGACTTAAGGTTGGGAGACATAACAAAATTGTTGCAATAATGTAGGTGAGAGGTGATGACAGCATAAACAAAGGTGGTGCCTATGTTAATGGAGAGAAACATTCAGATGTGAGTGATATCGTGGACACAGAAGTTTGGAAGAAGCGTTGGTCTTGAGGTAATGATCTCTGTTTGGACTTGTTAGATTTGAGATGTTTTAAAAATGTCCAGTTTAAAAAGTCCAATAGGGGGTGGCTAGGTGGCGCAGTGAGTAGATCGTCGGCCCTGGAGTCAGAAGGACCTGAGTTAGGATCTGGCCTCAGACACTTAACCCACACAAACAAAAACCTAGCCATGTGACCTTGGGCAAGTTACTTAACCCCAATTGCCCTCCAAAAAAAAAAAAAAAGTCCAATAGGCAACTGGTGATAACGAGACTAAAGTTCAGGGGAGAGGTTAGGGTTGGATATGTATAATTCTGAGTTGTCTGCATAGAAATTAAACCCATGGGATCTAAGAAGATAAAAAAGAGGGATCATGTAGAGAGAAAAAATTAGATGTCCCAGGGAAAAGCCTTGAGGAACACCTAGAATTAGGGAACAGGATATGGACGATGAGCCAGGAAAGGAGATAGATGGGTAGGAAGACCAGGAGAAGGCTGTGTCATGAGCAATGCAATGTCCATCCATGTCTCCCAAGGACCTATGATAAAGTATGTTACCCATCTCCTCACATAGAGATGATGGACACCAAGTACAGAAACATCCATTTTTAGAAATGGACACTGTGGATTTGTTTTGCTTAATTAAATGTATCTGTTAAGGGGCAGCTAGGTGGTGCAGTGAGTAGAGCATCAGCCCTGGAGTCAGAACTACCCGAGTTCGGATCCAGCCTCAGACACTTAATGCACACACAAACAAAAACCTAGCCGTGTGACCTTGGGCAAGTTACTTAACCCCAATTACCCTCAAGAAAAAAAGCAAAAAAAAAATGTATCTGTTAAAAGGAATTTTTTTCTTGGTTTAGTTTCTATGCAGATGACAGGATCTCGTTATTTAAAAGTGAATTTCACATATACGGAAGAACACAAAAAGACTTTCATAAAGAAATTTCTTTTTGTGTTCTTCCATATATATATGAAATGCACTTTTTTGGTGTTCAACCCAGAATAAAAAAATTTTCTTAGTGAAAGTAAAAATCACACTATCTTTTGAAACTCCTTTTCTATGCAGGTTTTAAATGTCACGTATTTCTTTTTACATATCATATTAGAGCTTGTTGCCCCATTTTCTTGCCCTAAGATCAAACCAAACAATGTTACAATCTACCATCTGTAAGATATTTTTTTTAAAAAGAAAGTATTTATATGACAGCTTGAACTGACAACATTGTGTACATATATCATCTTGAAGTATTATTTCACATTGAAAAGAAGACAAATATATTGATGACTATAGAAATGATGAAAAATGGCTTATTTCTAGTTTTGTACTAAAAAAATCATTCAGATGAGTTAAATCCAAGAACATTAACATTGTAGCAGCAGTCATTTACAGTTTATATATTTGAAAGCTGCTACTATGGATAATTTTCACCCATCACATTTTCAGCCAAACTTGATTTCCCAGAATAGACTGTTAACTTTTAAAACTAATCTTCATTGGCAAAATGAGAGTGATTTTTTTCTTTTGAATGAAATTTGATATTTGTAAGTTTGTAATTCAGATTTGAGCAAGGTGTGAACAACTGAAGAAAAGAACTTTCTGGCTGTGCAGGAAAATGCTGTTGAGTTACACTGTGTATACATTTTGGGAAGAAACAAACTTAGTAATTCCCTCTGTTCAGCACTAATAGTGCAACTCCTGTTCCTGTACAGATATATGTTTTTGGGGGCGTTTTTGCATATATTTTATATGCAACAGATATGCTTTAATATTTTAATGAGTTTTTGCATTAATATTTTCAATTTGTTTAAACCACTTTGCTGCTACAATTTTGCTACCATTCTTTCTTTACAATCTAAAACAATTTGATTTGTTAAAAATTATGGACATGGATGTTAAAAACAAAAAAAAAGATAAATAATAAAAGCCTGAAATAGATGATCACAATGAGAGTCATTCAAACAGTAAGCATTTATTAAGCATCCACTATCTGGCAGGCACTGTCCTAAGCTCAAAGACAGAAATGAAACAAACGGAAGGTATCAGACAAGGCAGTATAATCATTATTAAAGATCAAAAAGTTGTAATCATAGCCAGCCTTATGTACAGGCAGTATCTTTATACTCAATTTAGAATTATTCTAAGAAAAGGACAAAGATCTCATTTCTAGAAAAACCTTCAGGAAAATTTTTTAAAATCCCTATAAGCATGTACCCCAAGATATTTAGAGCAGTACTTTTTGTAGTAGCAAAGGACTGGAAACATATATATATGATACATATATGATATATATATGAACATATATGATATATATAGATTAGGGAATGACTAAAAAATTTTGATATGTGAATGTAATGGAATATTACTACTCTATAAGAAGAAATTAACATGAAGAATATAGAGAAGCAAGGAAAGACATATGAACTGATACCAAGTGAAGTAAACAGAACCAGGAAAACAATAATTACAAAATTTACAACAATATAAATTGAGAAAACAACAACAAAACTGGAATATGTAGAATTAAAAGGGCTTAGCTTGGCCCTGAATAGAAATAAGAAAAAGTACCCCTCTACCTTCTTTGGAGAGTTTGTTGCTGTTTGTCCTTCTTTGTCTAATAGGACTATGATGTCATGGAGATGATGCCATGACATGCAAATGAAGGAAGGGCTATATAAAGTCACCAACTTTACTTTCTCCTCCTAAACCAACTGGATCTAGTGGTGAGATATATATCAGGATGACTGGAGATGGCCCTGCATGCAATGGGAGAGCTGGGCCTTTTTTTTTCTTTTTTTTTAATAAGCAATTGGGGTTAAGTAACTTGCTCAAGGTTACACCTAGTCATTATTTATGCGTGGGTGCTCATTTTCTGAAGCCGGATCTGATCTCGGGTCATCCCAACTCCGAGGCTGGCACTCTTACTGCGCCACCTAGTCACCCCTTTAGGGCAATTGGGGTTAAGTAACTTGCCCAAGGTTACACGGCTAGGTTTTTGTTTGTGTGGATTAAGTGTCTGAGGCCGGCTAGGAACTCAGGTCCTTTTGACTCCAGGGCCATCGATCTATTCACTGCGCCACCTAGCCGCCCCTGAGCTGGGCCTTTTTAAACTAAAGTCTTTAACAGGTTTCAGCAGGATTGAGGCAACACCTATTCAGTGATTAAGGTTAGGTAAGAAATGAGGCAGAAAATGGCCTCTTTACCTAGTCCAAAAAAAAAATCAATCTGGGAAGGAAAGACCCTCAGGGTTTCTGGGCAGAACAGAAACAATTGCTATTTACACTCACTCTGAGCCATCGCGGCCCAAATGACAACCAAGTGGGGCTTGGGGGGGGGGGGGGTGCCTAATGGAGGAACCTGCTGAAGAACATTGTGTGAGTTGTCAGACTTAGTTGATGTATTATTTTATTTTGCTGAACTATTTTTTTTCTCTGTTTTATTCTTTGCTACAGGGGATAGCTATCTAGGCAAGGGAAGGAAAAGTAATGTATTTGGGAAACAAGATAAAATAAAAACAGAAGATAACAATTTTTTAAAATTTAAGGTTTTATGCTCACCGGGACTCATTATTCCTTTCACATTACTGTCTCCTGAGTGAACTGGTCTGGACTCTGAGACTATAAAGAAAACAAAAGAGAAAGAAAGCTTTTCATTCTCTTGAGCAAGCATGAGTATGAAGGGGAAAATGTTTCAATTGCTTTTGAATAATGGAGGGAGGCCCCTCCTGAAGTTTTTACTCTGGGACCTTAAATTTAAAACTAATCACCAACTATCCAGAGCACGGGGCCTAGAGTCAGAAAGATGAGTCTTCTTGACTCCAGGCTGGGCATTCTATCCACTCCATCCACTGCACCACCTAGTTGCCCCATAAACATACTAACCAACCCACAACAATTTTCATTGGCTTGGTTTCAATTTGCCAAATCCATCCTTTCCTTTTTCCCAACTTGACTATCCTCCTCTTCTGCCTCCCATAACACTAGGTGAAAAGACCACAAACATTTATCTACATTTCAGACACACAGAATTTTCAGACTTCTCATAAAACTTAAATGAAGATAAAGTGATAAGAGGTATATTTCATGGTTGTGTTTTGTTTTGTTTTTAGTAAAACGAAGTCTATTTTCTATAGAGTTGATGTCTTATTTTCATGTGGGTCTTACACAAGTTGATTTTGTCTGGATAGGTTGGATAAGTCCTAGACTAAATATATATGGCATTTATAGAATTGAATAATACAGTGAAAAAAATCAGTAGAATCAATTGACTAAATTTTCCTTTAGTTTATTCAATATACTTCAACTACAGACCTACCCTGTTGCCTCATCGTGGTATAAAAGTGATCCAGAGCCTCTGAAAGCTTTGCTGATGAAATATAAGCTGTGGTGGGTTCTGCACCAAGATGGAAACCCTTGAAGTCTGTGCCCAAGGATGAATGAATATGTCTATTGTCTAAGGACCAGACTACCTCAATTTAAAGAGGAAGATCACCAGGATGGCCACAATATCATGAATTTTTCAGGCAAAGCATCTACTAAGTTATAGAGGAGTTGCAATTTGCATTAACCATGGGAGAGCCCATACCAACAAAATTCCATGCCCTTCAAATGCTGATGTATTAAATGATCAGTTATCTATCACCAACAGCATACATGGCTGTTGTACTTGATTCAGACATGCAGAGGAAAGAGGAGCCTCTGTCCTAATATCTTATTAATAGTCTACAGTTCAGTTGAACATTGTTCTACCTTTAGTCTTTTAGTGATAGTGCTCTCACATAACCAGTATAACAGAATAAGAAGGGAGAACATTTGGTCAGATAGATTTTTTTTACCGATGTGACAACAGCAAAAAAAAAAAAAATCTGTTTAACTGATAATTTACTAATTAACTGACTTATTTTGCTGAGTTAATCCCTATTCACAAGACTAAAACTTTGGACCTCTCTTACAAGAGTTTTGTTTTTTTCTTCCCTAATGCTATGATCAATGTCAGGACTATATTCTAATGCTTACCTCTTCAGTATTGTTAGCTTATTATATTTTAATTCCACAACTGAACCAATGGGAGCAGCCATGACATAGTTCCAGATATATTTGCATATAATGAGTCCACAGAATATTTGGTTTGGAAGGGATCACTAAGGTCATTTACATAAATTTTCCCCCAAAAAAATTTTTTAAAGATTTTCAAGGAGGGCAAATTCACCACCTCCTGAACAACCAACCCTACTTTTAGATAGCATGAATTATTAGTTTTTCTTTATATGGAGCTGAAATTTGTCTCTACAGCTTCCACTCATTTCACCTTGTTCTGCCAGCTGAGGCAAAGCAAAACACATCTTGTGTCATTTCCACTTAAGAGCTCTTCATTTACTCGAGGAAAGTATCATGTTCTCCTGGTTTCTGAGTTCTAAGACTTCTTTTCTCCCAGCTAAACTTCCCCAGTTCCTTTAATGGATCTTCATGTGTTATATGAATTCAAGGCCTTTCACTTCTAGGTTACCCTCCTCTAAATACTCCCTGGTTTATCAATTTCTTTCCTAAAAAATGGTGCATGGAATTAAGCAATGAGGTGGTACAGTGGATAGAGGGATGGTCCAGGAGTCAGGAAGACTTATCTTTCTGTGTTCAAATCTGACCTCCCACACTTACTAGCTGTGTGACCCTCAGCAAGTCACTTAACCCTGTTTGCCTCAGTTTCCTCATCTGTAAAATGAGCTGGAGAAGGAAATGGCAAACCATTCCAGTATCTTTGCCAAGAAAACCCCAAATGGTGTCATGATAAATTAGAAATGAATGAACAACAACTCAGCAACAACACTCCAGATGTAGTCTGATGAGACCAAAGTTCAGCAGGTCTATCCTGGAAGCTGTGTCTTCCTTAAGGCTGCAAAGATCACATTCACTTTCTTGGCTGCAATCCTCTAAAGCCCCAGGATCTTTATTAGACAAATTTCTCTTTCATCACACTTCCCTGCTTGTGAAAATGTGTGAGTTCATGAAAGTTTTTTAGTTAGCTTGAACCCATATAAAATAATCTTAGCCTGCCCCTTTGGTCAGATATGACTTTTTCATATTTGTGAAGTTGTCTTCTTGCTAATCTAGAAATATTCAAGTCATGTTTTTGTTTTTGTTATTTTCCAAAAGGCAAAGAAAGCTTAAAATAGGCTGGCTATCATAGGCTCTTAGATTTTCCCAACACTTTTTTGCCATTTCAATGATATGAAGGGAAAATTTCCACAATGTGCTCTCTAGAGATGGAGAGAATTTGGCTACTTCTCCCAATCACCAAAAACCTATCTGCAAAAAACACCCAAAACCACTCAGAGAACTCAGTCTGATTGCAAACTGTACCTTTCTCATAGGCCTGAGTTGGCAAAATATTTGTAAAATCTTCACTTGTCAAAACAGGTTCAGGGATATTGATTGAGCGGAAAGGACTACCTTGGGTAGGTGCAGCTCCAGCTGATGGCACGTGCTCTTCCTTTTGAGTTTTTCTAGATAAAGAAAACAATGATGAGACCAGTACCAATGTTAACTAACATCTTTGGGCCCTGACAAGTGAGATTATTTCCCTCTGCTCCCATAAAATAAAAATATCATAAAAGAAAAATACTTCCATTTTCCAGAGATCAACTCTTAGTTACAGCATTGGTTACCCTTTCTGTTACTTCCAATATCAGGGGAAAATGTTTATAATGGAGATGGTTTGCTTAGAACCATCTGGGTCCTGTTTTTCCTATAGCTCAACAACAAGATGTAAAGCAGCTAATAGAATATGCAAATGAGTTGCTAAAGTTATTACCTACAACGTCTTCTCCAGATTTTTTTTTTTTTTAAAGCAATTGGGGTTAAGTAACTTGCTCAAGGTTTCATGGCTAGTCATTATTTATGCGTGGGTGCTCATTTTCTGAGGCCGGATCTGATCTCCGGTCATCCCAACTCCAAGGCCGGTACTCTTACTCACTGCGCCACCTAGCTGCCCCTCCAGATTCTTAGAAGTATGTGATTCATACCTCTCCCAAAGCAGACTCCCCAGATTATTCCACATGGGCCAGCATAAACAAACTGTGCACATACTCTGTGTAAGGGGCTCTGATTGGGCAGGCCTCCATTAAATATATTCCCTATACTTATACTAAAGGTGAAAGTATTCAAAATATCTAATAAGTCTAGCTCTTTTTTTTTTTCAAAAAAAAAATCAACTTATATTTGTAGCTTTCACCTCATAAGAGAGAAAGTTTCCTGGAGCAATATATAGTAATCCTAAAAATGTTAGGGACAAAAAATAAAAATTCAATTAACCATACTCCTGAAAGGTCTGATACCAATTATAAATAAAAGTTTGCTCCATACATTGCAATCTTCAAAAGAAGTGATTTGAAAGAAATATTAACTATGAACTTTTTAAAATACCCTATTACAGTGACCCATAAGCTTGGTAGAGTACAAAATCTTTCCTGTATAGATCTCTTCAGTAGATACTTACTAGTTATGTGACCCTGGGTAAGTCACAACTTCTAATGGCCTCAGTTTCCTCAACTGTAAAGTGGAAATCATAACAGGACCTCCCTCACAGGGATGTTGTGAGGATCAAAGATAATATTTGTAAAGCATGTGACCCGGTACTTGGTACATAGGAGGTGCTTAATAAATGCATGTTTCTTTCCTTCCTTTAGTAGTGGTGATTATACTCATTTTGGGTGCTGTCTTACTATCTTCCCTTCTTATCTTAGGCTCCAATTCTCTATTAGATGACAAAAGATCATTCTCATTGGAAAAGAAAACAAAAGCAAATCTGAAATTTTGCATTCTGCAGATCATCAATTATCAGAACTTCATCCATCCCAAGAAGCAGTTGTCTTCTTTCTTTCAGCTTCCTCTGTTTCCCAGTGCTGCTTTTTAAACTATTTTGTTGCCCTTAATGTTCTTCATCAGCTTAAACAAACCCTGAGCTTTCTCCCTCTGGAACCATTCTTTATTAACTTCTGTTTTACATCATTTCTGCCAGATTTTGAGTTACAATCATTCCCCCCCGCCCCCCGTTTTTCCCCTACCCACCCTCCCAGAATAGCAGTCCCGCAAGATATCGCTTCCTCCAATCTGCTCTCTCCCATACCTTCTCCCATACCCCCTTCGACTTTTCCATTAGAGGAAGGTGAATCTTTGTGACCCAATGCCTGCACATCTTATCTCCCAATTATAAGCAAAAGAGTATTAATAATAGTATTTATATATATTTGAAACATTTAATGTTACGACCTTGAATTTCAGATCCATTTCCTTCCTCCTTTGTCACCCATTCCCTCTGGGGAGATAAGTAATTCAGTATATGTTGTACATGTCTAGCTATGCAAAACATTACCATAGTAGATATATTGTACAAGGCTGCTTATAATGCCCTCCCACTCATCCCACCCCCACCTGGTCCATTCCCTACATGATCCTGTCCCTCTTCTATAGTGGGTACTTCCAACCTCCCCTCCCCCCAAGGATGCCCTCCCATCCATCATCCCTCCTCTCATCCCCCTTCCCCCTATTCTGCTGTAGGTTGAGATACCCCATTTAGTATGTATGTCATTCTCTCCCTGAACCAAATTCAATGAGAATGTGGTTTTGCCTTTTTGCCTTCCTATTCTCCCCGTCCCTTGCAACCACTTCCCCTTTCTTCTTCTACATGAGATAGTTTACCCTACCCTGTCTCTCCCCATCTCCTCTTGCCTCTTTCCTCTCTCACCTTATGATTTCACCCCTTGAGTATCCATTGGAACCATTCTTATAGGCATACACATCCATGGAAAATGCTTTTTGTATTCATCCTCCATGACCTGCCCTTGTTTCTGTCTTCTGTGCACTTCGGTTCCAAGTCTACTGTGGTCAATGAGTTGCCTGTGTATCTACATTGTTTTCTTTAGACAATTTCTCCTTTTCTTCCTCTTCAGAATAATTTATACATTCTGAATTTAATTAAGAGCTTTCCCTTTCCTTCTGGTATGACTTCCCAGTTAGAATGTAGGCTATGGGACTCTACCTATCCTTTCTCTGAATTCTTAGAAATCTGACCTCAAACTCTGGTGTGAATGTCAGACTATGCCTCTCCACTTTCACAAATTCCAAGACAGGTGGGAAATAGAGGGGAGTATGCATGTCTCTCACAGTTTCCATTATTCTCATTCCAGCAAACAGTTTCTCTTTATCAGTAAGAATCAGATGCTGCTCTGACAAGATGGCAGTGGAGAAGCAGGAAAACTCCATGCACTCCCCCCATAACCACCTCAAATACCAATAAAATATTACTCTAAACAAACTTTAGAGTTACAGAACACACAAAGTGAAAGAGAGAAACAAATCTCCCACTGAAGGCAGCCCAGCAGGTAGACAGAAAAGGTCCATTGCAGTGGGCTAGGAGCAAAGCCCAGCCTTGCATGGGCCCCCTGGTTTTAGCCTCAGGGCAGCCCCAAGCCAGCTGCGGCTAGAGGGACTTCAGGAGAGTGGATCACCAGCAGCTGTGGTGGTTTCCAAAATTATCAACCCATAAATGCCAAAGCAAACTAAAAGGTCAGTGTGGACTTTGGGAACAGGGGGTCTGGGAGTGTGGTCTGGCCTCTGCCCCCAAAGGGAGAAGCAGCTGAGGTGCAGTGGCCATGCAACCGCTGCCATGTGGCTGCTTCAGAGCTCCTGGCCTGCATATTGTAGGGGGACCAAACAACCATTCTGAGGGATAATTGCTCTTGCTTTAACCTGCTTGGATATGGATGCCTATCTTTGGTGGAGGTCCTGGGGTGTGTGACCAGGTACCAGAGCCTGTGGAAGCTTCAGAGAGGGCACCCAATGAATACCTTTGGTAACTGAGAAAACCCCAGGGATTTGGGAAACAGCTCTCCTCTCTGGAAGCAGAGTTCTACTATGGCAAAAAGCTCAAAAGTCAAGTAATTGAGTGGCAACGTGAGCAAGCAAAGGAAGCAAAGGAAGCACAGCAATCTGACTTTGGACTCCTATTTTGGGGACAAAAAGGATCAAAGCATGGAACAGGAGGAAGACAATGAAGTCAGAATTCCTGTAGCAAAAGCTTCCAAGAAAAATATGAATTAGTTACAGGCCATAGAGGAGCTTAAGAAGGATTTTGAAAACCAAATAAGAGAAGTGGGGGAAAAATTGGGAAGAGAAATGAGAATGATGCAAGAAAACCACAAAAAGCAAGTCAACAACCTAACTGAAGAAAATAACACATTAAAAAATAGACTAACTCAAATGGCAAAAGAGGCTCAAAAAGCCAATGAGAAGAATGCCTTAAAAAGCCAAATTTGCTAGATGGAAAAAGAATTTCAAAAGCTCACTGAAAAGAATAATTCCTTCAGAATTAGATTGGAGCAAATGGAAGCTAGTGACTTTATGAGAAATCAAGATACTATTAAACAGATCCAAAACAAATGAAAAAAATAGAAGGCAATGTGAAATATCTCATCGGAAAAACCACTGATGTGGAAAATAGATCCAGGAGAGATAATTTTAAAATTATTGGACTACCTGAAAGCCATGATCAAAAAAAGAACCTAGAAGTCATCCTTCAAGAAATTTTCAAGGAAAATTGCCCTGATGTTTTAGAACCACAGGGGAAAATAGAGGTTGAAAGAATCCATCGATTACCTATTGAAAAATATCCCCAAAAGAAAACTCCTAGGAATGTTATAGCCAGAGTCCAGGGTTCCCAGATCAAGGAGAAAATATTACAAGCAGCCAAAAAGAAACAATTTGAATATTGTGGAAACACAATCAGAATAACACAGGATCTGGCAGCTTCTACATTGAGGGATCAAAGGGCTTGGAATATGATATTCTGGGGGTCAAAGGAGCTGGGATTAAAACCAAGAATCACCTACCCAGCAAAACTGAGTATCATGTTTCTGGGGAAAATATAGTCATTCAAGGGAATAGAGGAGTTTCAAGCATTCTTGATGAAAAAACCAAAGTTGAATAGAAAATTTGACATTCAGACACAAGAAGCAAGAGAAGCATGGGAAGGTAAAAAGGGGAAATAAATCATAAGGAATTTATCAAAGTTGAACTATTTATGTTCCTACATGGAAAAATGATCATTATAACTTATGAAACTTTTCTTAGTACGAGAATAGTTGAAAGGAATATAAATGTGTGTGTATGTGTATACATACATATATATATATATGTTTATATAGGAGGGTATATGGGCATATGAGTACATATGTGAGTGTGTAATGGAAATGCAGATTTGAAGATCTTCCCTGCCCATAAGCCCTTTGATTGGCTTAAGAGACTTTGATTGACTTAAGTGACTCTGAGAACCTTCCTTGATTTGAAAATATACTCTGCCCCCTAATAGGCTGAATGTGGTCACATGGAGCCTGTGATAGGAGGCTTGGTTTTCAGGATGACCACACCTTGATGCTGTGTGATTGGGCAGTGGGTCAAGAGGGTGGTTACATTGTCTGAGCAAGGAGAGGACTATATAATCCCTGATGTGAGGCTTTGCTTTGGTGCTCACTTTGAGAAGTGTTGTGTGATTTGACCAGATGAGACTCTGGGAAGCCGTTGTTGAGAGCCCCCTGGCTTTGAAAACCCAGATGTTGATGCTTCCCTCTCTGGTAACTGTGATTTGGTATTGATATAATGGTTGGACAGTTTGGAAGCCTGTCTATTTGATCTGTCTGTATACTCTGAAATTCGGGGTGCTGACCTTTTTCCCCTGAACTAGGTAATATATGTTTGTTTGATTAAAGTGAGCTTGTTAACCCATTTTGAGTTGCTTTCCTTTTGAAAAGCAGATCTAAGAACCTGGGCTGGCAACCACTCTGGGGATGCTGGGGTGCTTGCTGCTACAGAGTGTTTGTATATATCTGTACAGATATAAATAACAAAGGGCACAGAATCAATTGAATAGGAAGGGATAATACTTAAAAGGTGAAATTGAAAGGTGAGAGAGGAATATAATGAAAGGAGATGGGGAGAGACAGAATGGGGTAAATTATCTCATATAAAAGAGACAAGGGAAAACTGTTAAAATGGAGGGGGAGAACAGGAAGGCAAAAGGGAATGGGTCAACCTTACTCTCATTGAATTTGGCTTAGGGAGGGAATGACATACACACTAAATAGGGTATCTTGCCCTACAGGAAAATAGGGGGAAAGGGGATGAGAGGGGGAATGATGGAGGGGAGAGCAGGCTGGGGGGGAGGGAAATTGGAAGCACACACTTTTGAAAAGGGACAGGGTCAAAGTAGAGAATAGAACAAGTGGAGGGGTGGGATAGGATGGAGGAAAATATAGTCAGTCTTTTACAATATATCTACTATGGAAATATTTTGCATAGTTACACATGTACAACCTATATTGAATTGCTTATCTTCCCAGTAAGGGTGGATGATGAAGGGGGGAAGGAAAAGAATCTGGAATTCATAGTTTTAAAATCAAATGTTTAAAAAATATACTATTAATATTATTTTTACATGCAACTGGGAAATAAGATATATAGGCACTGGGGTATGGAGATCCATCTTGCCCTACCTGAAAATTGGAGAAGGTATAGGGGAGGATATAGGAGAGAGCAGATTGGGGGAGGGGGCATTCAGGGGGATCGCTGTCTTGAGGTAGTGGATAGGGGAAAGATGGGAAGAAAATTTGTAACTCAAAATCTTGTGGAAACGAATGTTGTAAACTAAAAATAAACATAAAATTAAAAATAAAGAATCAGATTCACAATATAAGTTCCCCTCTTGGTTCCTTCATTTTTTGGAGAAAGAATTATCATTAAGGCAAATTAAGAAAGTACCAGCTGCTTTGCTTTGACAGAGGGGCATAGATGTCTAACATGCTGAAATCCGCAATCACTTTTTTATCATGCCTCTACCTATGACCTTAGAAACATCACTTAACCTCTTTGGGACTCACTTTTTTGATCTCAGAAATGAAAGGTTTGATACCCAGACCAGAAAAAAGTATCTTTGACATAGAAAATATTTTAAAATGTTTGTTGGATTAGACTAAAGTACCCAGTGCCTTGGAAATATGCCCTTGGTACTTGACACCTTTCCCTGCAAGGCACTTACTTGGTTTTCACTTTTCGAGACTCTCTTCTCTTTTCCTGCTGAAGTTGCTCAATTTTCTGTTGCATTTCTTCCTGTTTGGTAGTGATGGCTTGAATCATTGACATGGCATTGCTAAGTTCTTCCTAAAAGATGAGAGTAAGCATCAACTTAAAATGGTACATTGAGTAAAAGTGCACCCTAACCCCAGGAAGAGTAACCCATTTCTATCATGGCCCCTGGTGACAGAACTACAAAGGTGACCAGTCTCTTCTCCAGAAAACCACTGGAAAAGGTAATTACTGCATTACTAAGAACAAATAAACAGCCCAACAGAGAAAATTAAAAAGCATGCCTACCTTGAAATAATTTAACGAATTCTTCATCTCTGACACTCTTTCCTCCATCGAGCATCGGCAGCTCGTAACTTTCTCTTCCAAAGCATACTCTCCATGTTGAATTCTCGAAAGCTCTTGCATTGCTTCCGTGAAACCAGTTTTAAGCTCAGAGGCCAATGCCTGCAACTAAATCATTAAGAAATTACATATAACTACAGCTCCTGAATTTTTCTTCTTCAACAAGGCCAACAAGCAAGTCTGGGATTCCTGGTAGTCTATAAACCATTAAAACAGTAAACTAAATGTAAATGATTTTGGGTAGAGAGAAAGAAGAATGATTAACCCAAAGAACACCCTATTACAAATACAGTAGTTTTCTACTTCATTTATATTTTTAGCATATGCAAAATGAAAGCATAGACACCCTATTTATACCCTTTCTGACCAAGTTCTATCATAAATTCCCAAAAGATTAAAAGATATGGAGGTTATTAAAAATGGTCCATATACATTTATATACTGGGGGAGGGAGTGGGGCAGGCTGTTTCCCTTCCATTCTTGAATTAAGCATATTATCCCAGAACTATACATCTTGGCACTGATTTCTCTCTTTAGATCATATTAATGTCACAGACACATGAGACTGAAATATCACAGCATGGGACAGACCCTTTTTTCTCTTTTTTTAAGCAAGTAAAAATGATGGTCAGACCTATTTTCTTAAGTATCACTTTATCTTAAAACTTGGATGTTGAATGTTGAAAATCAAAGCAAATAGAAGTGGTCTAAAAAGTCATAACATAGTGATAGATAATCACCTAAGAAGCAGGAAAATCCATGATTATCTGAACTGATGAATTATTTGGGTAACTTGTTGTAAGGAGAAAAAGTATATGGTATATATTGTATACACAAATGGTTATCCTTCCAGTCCTACTGATGCATTCATGGTACTGTAAAGACTACAATAAATTTGCAATCCTTCATGTCAGTTCCTAGTATCTGTGTTCTTTCTAAAAATGAAAAGCCCTCTAGATCTCAGTTGTCCCTTATTAACTAAAGTTTAGATAGATGGCCATGGTAATCTTGGCTTCATTGAATCGACTCCATACTGTATATGTTGCAACTCACAAGCCAGCTTCCTCCTAAATCCTAAAGTCTTTTAATTGTCAATTATGCATATTATTTTAAAAGTTCAGAGAAAAATTACACTGACATTGGAGGAAGAATGCCTGATCCATTTTTGTATGAAATGCATAGAGAAGGGATTTGAAAATATGCTACTGACGAGCATGCAAAAGAGAAGTATAGTTGTTGGGTTTTTTCTGCTCTTCTTTGTATATGGAAATTCATCTATGTTGAAATGTTGATATTTACTAAGTTCATAATAATGTTTAATGAATCCTTGAAAAATTAAGTAGCTGGCTGTTCTTGAGGGTTTTCTTACAAGGGGAAAGTATTATGAATTTCCTCTGATGTTATCATCCTTGGTGCAGTGAAAAGAGTGTGATATACATGGTGATATACATACAAGGAAACATGGTTCCAGGGGAACATGGTTCTTTCTAATCTCCTCTCTGGGTCTGTTTCCTCACCTGTAAAATAAGGGCTAGATGACACCCACCTCTAATTCTATGATTCTATGGATAAAAGGAGCAGGGTGGGAGGGAGACTCCAAACTGAATCATTGGATGGGAATAGCCAATTTCTAGCTAAATGGCTAGAAATAATCAAGAATCACGCATTTTAAATTTGTTGGGTTTTTAGAAAACAAAAGACATGAAAATACCTTTGGAAGTAAAATGTTATGGGAGTAAAAGGTGATGATCATCTTCTACAAACTTTTGTGGGAAAGGTCTGTGACAATAGACATTTGTCTCCAAGTTTAAATTGTAAGCTTAGCAGTAAATCAGAGGTGGGGAACAAATCTGAAGGAATGGGGTACTTTAAAGTTCCGTTTTATTCATTTAATATGTACATTGAAAGAAATTTACCAAGGGAACAGAAAAATATTGTCAGCAGGAATACCCATTCTAAAGAGACATTTTAAGAGGCCTAACCTATTCTCTAACTTTTTTAATACAAAATATACCAAATATTTCCTTTGTTGTAAGGGAAGAAGAGCAAGGGCTCATTTAGCTTTAACAGAATTCATTGAATTTCTAAACACTTGAGGAATAAGAACAATCCAAACAAGTGAAATGAATGGTCTCAATTTAGAATGGCATTTCCTGCTGTAGAATGACTTCATGGTGAAATGAAAAGAACATTGGACCCAAAGACCTGGGAAACTAGTGGTCAAATCCTAGCTCTCTGCTTACTAACTGTGGAACAAGGACTTAGCCTCTCAAAACCTCACATTCCTCATCTATAAAAAGGGGGATAATAATATTTACATTCTTACCCCCAATATAATTGTGAGGACAAAAGGAGATAAAATATATGAAATATGTAGAAAACATTAAAGTGTTATACAAATGTTGTGAGAAGTAGTAAAGGGTTAAGTTACCACAGGACTGCAAAAATTGCTGAAAGAAGGCTACTGATAAAATGGCATTTCCAACAACATCAACTATTATTTCCTCCCACAGCAATGTTTCCTAACACTACTCCAGGACATTATGGGATTCATGAGAGGATTCTTAGAACCTGAAAATCATGCTAGGACAGGCTAAGAAATTGAAACCAAAGAAATTATTCTGAGGGGAGGGCCTGTCATGTACATAGAGAAGGAAGGACAAGGGAAATGATGGGGATCAGGAAACAATGACCATACATACATACATATATGTGTGTATATGGATGGATGAAACCAACTGTGTTTTAGTTGACTATTTCATCCACAATCGTGGTGGATTTCTGCATTGCAAATGGGTCATGCAAGTCAATCTGATGAGGTCATTTAAGATGGACCAGAAATCAAATCAACTGATTCTGGTGCAGCATTTTTTATTATATAGGTTTAATTGTTTTTGAGGCAAAAAGCAAAACAAAACAGAACAGTTATTGTATAGCATTAAAGGCAAAATAAATGTTTATATGTCTAATTGAAAAATCCCTGAAATTTACTCAGGAGCTCAAATGGATCCTTGGCCCAAAAAATATTATAGAACCACTGTCTGACAGAAACAGGTTTCACTGTCAAAAATGTTCTTATGTGGCCCTATACTCCCCCCCAGCCCACTCCCACCCCAAGCCAAATGGCATCTTTGGAGCATGCCTGCCTGGAATTTTCCTCATTGATAAAACACCATGTCTCCAACTGAATGATCACCGAAATAGTATTTCATGTTAACTACTCTAGCATGGGCACACTAGATTCTGAACTGGTTACTAATAATGGGTCCCTCTTGATCTTGTTTCTTTAGAAATTTTATCTTCTATATCAGTAAATAGCTTGAGTTCCTGGTAAATACATCCATTGGGCACCAGTTATTCTGGTGACAATAATTCTCAACAAGATTCTTTATTAACACCAGATATTGGGATGAAAAATTCACCTTCTTCACAACTAAACCCCTGAGACAATCTCTCTAGAGCCCTCTTACTCTCAAGATTTCTAGCTCCTGACGGCTTATTATTATCAACAATAATAATAATGAAAAATAATAGCGTGTATGTAGCGCTTTTAGATTCACAAAGCGCTTTCCATATGCTATTTCATTTTCTCAATCTGTCTCTCTAACTCTTGAGAACCCTCTGACTCTGATCTTCCTTACTATTTCTTCTCTGCTGCCTCTCTTCCTGTCTGAATGGCCAGCCCACGGCCCACCCCACAGATTAGAAATGGGTGTCTACCTTGTTCTCCAGCGAGTTGAACACGTCTCTCATCTCGTTGATTTTTTCATGGAGCTGTTCTAGAGAGGTAATGATCCCTCCGTCCTGCCGCTGGAGCCGGGCTCCCACTGGAGGCAAGTTCGGGGAAGACATGTACTTCGTAGCCTAGGGCACCACAGAGGGCATCTTAGGCTCAAAAAAAAAATGGGGAGGTGTGTCTGGACTCTAGTTAGGGTCTTTAGCTGTTCCTGTTTCTCTATTTGCTTTGCTCTTTGTGCTCCTCAGCACTTAAGGTGGGTTTAGGTCAGTGGTTTCCAAACTTTTTTTGCACCAAGGATCCCTAACCCCTCAGATTCAATTTTTTAGACTCTCATTAGGTCTTTAATACCTATTTTCCCTTCCTTTCTATCAAGAGGTCTTCCCCCCTTTGTCAGGAGGCTGAGATGAGACAGACTCAGGGGACAAGGACAATGTCCCAGGGTATCTTGCAAAGCCACATATGAAAGGGGTTGGATGACCATAAGAAAGAAGGCTAGGCAAATTCCCATGAAGCCAGGGCCCTAGGCAGTATTTCCAGAAGATAACAGTTTACTTCTCCGCAAATGGTGTCACTTACCACATGGGACACTAGGAAAATTGCCAGATATTTAACCTGGAAGATGACCCCAGAAGCCCACCCCACTCTAAGTCATTGATGTATATTCCTCCTGACTCAAGAACCCTGCAAAGGGCAGAATACAAAACAATGACTACCTTCTCCTTGCCAGAATCTCACTACCCTCACCCAGGGATTCATTGGTTTGGTTTTCAAGGGGTGTGTGTGTGTGTGTGTGTGTGTGTGTGTGTGTGTGTGTGTGTGTGTGTGTGTTGGGTAGAAGGATTGAAACAGTCAAGGATTCCTTTTCCCCATGCCCCATTTCTTGCCCCCAAAAGGAGCCAGTCATTTGATTCTTTTTCTCAGGAGCGCACTTCAGTTCAGGGATTTTTACCCTGAAGTCCACAGAGCCCCAAAATGTCTGTTTAAAGATTTCAGTGGGCTGTGAATTTGGATGGGAAAAAATTTGTGTCTAAATAGAGCTCTCTTATTGTTTGCTGAATTTCATAGACTCATAGGAATTGGAAGAGGTGTCAGAGATCATCTAATGAAACTTCCCTCCCAATATGGAAATCCTTTTCTACTACAGATGTTCTGGGAGTTTCTGTTTCTGTACTCTTAATTGACAGGGAATCCACCATCCTACTGCCCGAATCCCTCCAGGTCAGCTCTAATCATTAGAAAGTTCTTTCTTAAAGTCCTTGGTCAATCAGATACTGGCATAGTGTGATGTTAATGTCTTTCTAGGAAAACACTCCTGCCTCCCCTAAACCCAAGTACTAGTAAGCCAGTGTCTACAAACTCTGACCCCTCAATAGTCCAGCAAGGTATGAGTTGGGCATCTCTCCAGGATTTACATCTACATTTATAATAAAATCAAAATAGCAAACTCACTCCCTCAACTTATATTAAATCTAATAGCCGCAGTATTGAGTGAAATCTGTAGCTGACTTTTAAAGCTATTTTAATAATATCTGAGATTACAGTGCATACAGACAAATGAAAAATATGGTCAGAGAAAAAGTAAGCAAAGAAGGCTTTTGAGAAACTGGTGGGCAAATGAGACATCAAGTTGGCAGTGAGTCTGCTCATTCCCCTTTGCTATACTGATTAGAATAATGTTCAGAGGACCACATTAGCTGACCCTGATCAGGTACACAGTAAGAATTCGATTTATATCATCTCTGGAGACATGCTATTCTTCCTTTTCATATACTCTTGACCACAGTAGCGGACAGACCCTACTTCCTTTTCCTTAGAATATACCCTCCATTTCCTGCTTCTAACTTCAATTCCAGCAATATTTCTTAGCTCTCAAAACCTTTTTTTTACACTTCAGATCCCTAAACATAGGTAACCAGACTCAATTATCCTTACTACATTACCAAAAATTAAAAATGAGCTTCAGTAGGAACAGAGAAAATTATCTGACCTAAGCAGCGATCCACTAGGCCCAGTGACAGATAAGGTAGTGAATTCCCTGAATATAGAGACTGTTTCATTTTGACTTTATAAACCAGCATCAAGCAGTGCCTAGCATACAGTTAGCACTCGATAAATACTAATGGAGAGATCTGGTGTTGAGTGTGTAATACCCCATAGATACAATATTTGGGTGCCAATGTTCTGGGCTGGTAGTAAAATTGAATGGCCCCCACAAAGGCAAGCCAATCAAATCCCTAAATGCCAGATCAGTTTCCAAAAACAGTCAGCCTCAGCTACTCCCAGCTCAGTCCTCAAAACCCAGGCACATATCTAATCACTCTCTGGGCTACCGTACCCTACCTGGATATTGCCACATTCCTTAGAGTAATATTGTCCTTACTGAAGTACATCACTTGTTTGGATTTAAGACCCAGGTATGTTGTGATTTCTTTGAACATTTCTAAGATAATTATCCTAGAAACTTGCAAGAACTCCTTAAATATGGGTTTATACCAATAGCACACCTTAGTTCTCTATTTATTATTCTCTTTGGTATTCTCATCATCCATTTCAACCATCCCTTACACCTCTCTCAAATCTCAGTCCCTCCTTACTCTCGACCTGGATGACGTGCCAGCACTCAGATTCCGCATTTAGACTCAGCCAGACTGTCCAGACCACACCTGAAATTTGTGTTCAGTTCTGGGCCTTTGGTTCAGGTGTGGCTTGCACTTAACTTCCCACTCTGTAATTCTGAGATTATTCAGGTATTTGTTTGCAACTACTAGGGTATGGTTTAATGAAATGGAATTATGCATTAGACAAATACTCTTGTTCAAAATGGGTAGCTAGGTGGCACAGTGGATAGAGCGCTAGACCTGGAATCAGGAAGAACTGAATTCAAGTTCAAGTTCAATCTCAGCTGTGTGACCCTGGATAAGTCATTTAACTCTGCTTCAGTTTCCTCATCTGTAAAAATGAGCTAGAGAAGGGAATGGCAAACCACTCCAAAATCTTTGTCAAGAAAATCCCAAATGGGGTGATGAAAAATTGAACATGATTGAATCAACTGAACAACAAAGAAAAACTTGAAAATAATATCTGGGGGGTGGCTAGGTGGCACAGTGAATAGAGCACCGGCCCTGGAGTCAGGAGGACCTGAGTTCAAATCCTATAAACAATGTGGTAGAAAGCTTAGGGAATGATGACCTCGTCACCAGACAGGAGGCCTGGTGACTGTACGCTATTAATACTAATAACTGGCATTTAAGTGCTTTTTTTGGAGGGGAGAGGCAGGGCAATTGGGGTTAAGTGACTTGCCCAAGGTCACACAACTAGTAAGTGTAAGTGTCTGAGGCCAGATTTGAACTCAGGTCCTCCTGACTCCAGGACTGGTACTCTATTCTCTACACCACCTAGCAGCCCCCCTTATATAGTGCTTTTGTGAAGCTCAAATTTTATCTTCACAACAACAGGACAGGTGTCTAAGCCTGGAGGAGGCCAACCTATATTTCCAGTCACTCCTCCTAAAGGAAACCTCTATTCAAGACATAGAACACATAGTGAATAGAGACCTGTGCCTTTGATTCAAACCCAGGTTCAAAACTTGCCTCGGGTATTTATTAGCTATGACCATAGATAAGTGAAATGCCATATGTAAAATGCTTCCCAAACTTTGAATAAATGCCAGCTATTAATATTATATATTATTAGTAGTAGCTGCTCAGAGCCTTGATTTCCTCTTCTGTAAAGTGAAAGTAATAATGCTACCTATTTCATGTGAATCAACACCATGCAAACCTTAAAGCCCAATATAAGTGTGTTCTTATCATTATTCCAAATTCTTATTGCTCAGTCATGTCTCACTCTCCATGACTGCATTTGGGGTTTTCTTAGCAATGTTACTGGAGTGGCTTGCCATTTCCTTCTCCAGCTCATTTTATAGGTGAGGTAACTGAGGCAAACAGGGTTAAGTGACTTATCCAGAGTCACACAGTCAGTAAGTGTTCTGAATTCAGGTCTTCCTGACTCCAGTACCAGTGCTCTGTCCACTGAGCAACCCAGCTGTCCCTGTATTATTCTAACTAGAAGCAAACTCTTGCTTTGCTAGTCTCTAATACCACTTATCGTCTGAATTATTTATATGTTACTTGTCATATACTGTCTTGCATTGGAACTCTAGGAATCGAGGACATCTTCCCCAAAAGACTGAAAGCCCCTAGAGTGCAAGGACAACATCTGAATATTTCTTTAAATTCATGCACAGAGTTTTTCATGTATGCAATAGGCAATTGGTATTTACTTTATGAAATGGGAGGTGAGGGACCAACCTTTAGGTACTATCCAGTTTTGCCTAGTGCCAGCCCTGCAAGTAGACTTTTCGTGAAAGATCATAGACAACTCCAACTCTCCCACCAGCTGGACCATCTCCCAGCTGGGGACCTATGTTTTTGAGAAATAGTAAGAAAGTATACAATAAAGAGAATTTTGTATTGTCTCTAGGAAGGCTTCATTTCTTCAACCCCTCTAAAGATGTGTCTATCCTAGGGAAAGACTGAGTTAATCTAGATGGTCTTTAAGTACAGAAAAATGTCTTTGTTTCATTCAGCCAAGCAACATCCAACAAACATTTATTAAGTTTCTAGTATGCACAACTCTGTGCTAAGTATTATGGGAGATACAAAGATGAAAGCCCCTGCCTCCAGGGGCTTATAGTATAGTGAGAAACTAAAACACAAAAGTATAAAAAATCATAATGAGTGCCGAAGAGAGGCAACAGTGTTTTGACTTCATTTTTACCTCATTGTTAGAGTGAGAAAGGGGGTCAAAGAAGGAAAACAATTAGTGTCCAAATAAACTATATATATATCAGAGACAAAGTAAAAGCCTTTCAGTGGAATGACCTGTATTAATTACTCAGATACTGATTAATTCAGTAACTTTAATTGGGAATTTATGCATTATTTAATTTTTTTTGCCCTTTTTTTGGAGGGCAATTGGAGTTAAGTGACTTGCCCAAGGTCACACAGCTAGTATTTGTGTCAAGTGTCTGAGGCCAGATATGAACTCAGGTCCTCCTGACTCCAGGGCTGGTGCTCCATTCACTGTGCCACCTAGCCGCCCCTATTTAATAATCTTTTTAAAGAACTTTTTTTGCTTTGTATCTCCAGAGTCTTGTACACAGTAGGTATTAAATAAATGTTTATTGAACTGAACAATCAATAACTAATTTGCATGTGGAATCACCAGAAAAAAAAATTTAATTATCTTTACCTGGTAAATCTGCGTAGATGGGCTATTTACTGGCATAATCTCATTCTCTCCTGTAGGGATAAAAAACTTCAGTCAATTAAAAATTACTCTGTGATGATCATTTTAATATCTATGTATATGGAATGAGACTACCGGCAGGACACTCTACTCATTACTACATGACAAGAAAACAAATGCTTCTGAATGGAATGAGATGATTCACACTGTTCTAGGCATCTTGATGACTAAACCATAATCAACTAATATGGCACATGGCTGAAACTGATCTGCCACCTTAAAGGAAGTTTCTCAGCTAACTCCATTGACTAGTGCTTATCTGGAACACCACATGGTCTCCCCTCTCATGTTCTAATACATTCCTTGAAATTGGCTGAAATCTTGACAGACAAATAGATTGCATAAGCAATGGGTCTGTCCCTTTCTTTTGCTTAACAAATCTTTGTCTTCTTTCTCCTATCTACTATCCTTCTCTCCTTCTTTGTTCTCTATAACTGTAACTGTCCAGATCAATGAGTCTTCACACTTTACTCCACTGCCCCCTGCAAAAACTAGCTAAGTGGAAAGGAAGATTCTCAATACTCAGGGAATATGGGAAACCAGCAAAGATACTGGGAAGGGAGTGAGGGAAGGAGAGGGCATACATTCTAATAATAACATGGACAGGAGGGATATGGAGAGCATTGGGGATAGTGAGGGACAGGATAAAATCTGAAAGCCCAAAAGTTCTATAAATATGAACTATTTCTATTATCCTTGGGGAGAGTAAAGACAGGTTTGTAACATATGCCTTCTTAAACCATTTCAGCTATGAAGACAAGGCAATCCATGCAAACCCTCCATTTAGTTTACCCTCTGCAGAATTGTGTGTGACAACCAGTTTGTGGCACAAAATACAGTTGTGTAAGTCAGATAAGTGATGTTCAGTTGTGGGGACATGTCCAGTGTCTTCTAACTTCAGCCTTGTTTAGAGTTATGCTGATGCAAGTGAACATTTCAGTTGGATCAGTCCTTACATGATCAGTCTCTAAATTATCAGCTATATGGGTTCAATGTAAAACTAAGATCCCTGTATAACTAAGACAATATTATAAGAAGTAGACACCCAAAATTTCAAGGAGAAAATGTCCCTTATCAGATCCAGATAATTTGTAATTAAACATTAATCCCAGCACAAATCTATTTGAGGAGTATTTGGGTAAAATTCTGGACTTTTTTTCACAGGAACACTCTACTTATTCAGAAACAATTATTACCAAGAAAAATATCACTGCTTGGTATGAATCACATGATGTTTCTTATTTATATAATATCCTTTAAGCATTTCATCATCTGATGACAATTATTATCTCCCCATTTTAGAGATGGGAATATGGCTGGAATAGTCATGACCTGTTCTACTGGCACACATCTGAGCTATTTGTACAAACAGTACTATATCACACATCTCTCAACTCCTAAGTAGAAAATAGAAAGTGGGAGGATTCTGACCTTGTTTTGTTTTTTCCATCTTGCCTGTGGCTTCCCTGAGTCCGGATGATTCTTTAGTATTGTATGGTCACCCCCATGATCAGGTCACGACCCTCAGACTGGACCTATTAGTTGAAACCAACCATCAGTGACAGCAGGAGAAATTTAGGAGGGAGGAGGGAGTGACCGAATTCACTTTATGAGTGATCTTTTCCAAATATGGAAATATCTTCATCTATAAAATATCTTTTCCAAATCCTCAACATTTGGGAATCCAAAGATGTTAATAATAGGATTATAGGCAAAGCTGATAGGGTCCTTAAAGACCATCTAGTCCAAGCCATTCATTTTACAAATGAAGAAAGAGAGATCTAGAAAGGAGAAGGGATCAACCCAAGGTCAAACAGCCAATAGTAGACAGCATAATCAGGATTGGAATCCAGATCTCCTAACTCTAGATTCTATACCCTTTCTACTACATTGTGTTCCTTCTTCATTAAGTTGAGTGAGATGGGAGAGTAAAAGATATATATTTGAAAATATATATATATATATATTTGAAGATAGGGCTTAAGCATCAATTCAACAAATATTTATTGATAAAAAACCATTAAGTGCCTACTAAACTCATTTTAGAGTTGGAAGGGACCTTAGAAATTATTGAATTCTTTAATATTACAGATGAGTAAACTGAATTCCATGAGACAGAGAGGCACAGTGGCTAAAAGTCTTACTAATTACTGGGAAGACCCAGATAAAAGTCCTGTCTACAACACATCTCAGCAATGTGACATAGGCAAATATGTCACTTAATCCCAAAATCAATCTGATCAATTGACAAACATTTGTTAAGCTTCAAGCCTGTGTTGAGTGATGAAAGCACAGAAATGAAAGTGAAATAGGTACTGCCTTCAAGAAATTTACATACTATCAGATGAGACATGTATAGATAAATATATATATATATGGATATAGATATATGTATGACATACCTATATGTGGGGGGAGGAGGAAAAAGTTACTAAGAAAATCAGGAAAAGCTCCATGTAGAAGGAGATGCTTGAGCTGAATCTTGAAGGAACCAAGGTATTCTAGGGTTTGGAGGCAACGAGTGAATGCATTCTAGACACAGGAAATGAGTGCAAAAGCATTAAGATGTCAGAGTGCCATGTATAAGTAATAGTAAAAAGTTCAGTTTGACTGGAATGTAGAAGGGAAGTGATATGGAATAAGGCTGGAAAGGGATATTGGGGCCATGCTGTGAGGGGCCTTTCAATACCCCAAAGAATCTATATCTACCTCTTAAGGTAACTGACAGCCACAAAAGCATATCAAATAGGTGAGTAACAGTGTCAGACCTGTGATTTACCCATCTAAGATAGATGGGCCCACATAGGTTGCCTAAATGTTTGGATATGACTCATGGATGGCATGGATAAATATCTCTGGAATCTGACCCACCCACTCAAATTAGTTAGTCTTGGGATATGACATTTAGAGGTGTAAGAGAAAAGCTGCTTCCCTGGTCACACGTAATGGTAAAAGTAATATGACTAATGTAGAAATATTTAATATGATTGGGCATGTATAGCCTATATCAGACTGTATGCCATCTTGAGGAGGGGAGAAAGGAAGAGAGAGGGGAAAATTTGGAACTCAAAATATTATAAAAGTGAATGTCAAAAACTAAAAATAAATTAAGTGATTAATTTTTTAAAAGGGTAAAAGTAGACTTTAGCTTACATTCACCAGTTTGACTCCTTCCCACTAACAGCTAGTTACATAAATAGTAAATAAAGTCATTTATCCAAGTAAATGTCAAACAGAAATTAGAAAAGTTCTACAGCTTAGAATATATCAGAAAATACATGAATAAATGAGTTCTTTAGCTGAGAGCAAGATGAGATCTACTCTACCTAAGAGAGTGTCCCTGATCTCATTCAAGGGAAAGTCTCCAAAGTCTCTAGGGAGGCAGCCTGAAAACTGTGGACATGTTGAAGAACTGGTTTCCCCTAAATGTCCACAGTTCCAAGTCTGTCCCTTCCTCTCTGTGGTGTTCCCAAAGAGTCTCTGGAGCCACTTCTGCCGTTTACATAAATATGCAACATTACTTCAGCACTCTTTCCACCAGTCATATCTTTACCCACATACCAGAAGCATGGAAAACTCTGGGGTAGTTAGAAGACTGAGTTAGAAGTGCATTGACAATGCATGGAGAAAGGATTGCAGTGGGGAAAGACTTAAGTCAAAGGGACAAAGAAGGCTATTACAATATTCTAGGAAACAGGTAATGAAAATCAGAGCTACTCTGGTGGCTGTTAAAGTAGAGAGAAGGTGACAGATATAAGAGTGGTTGTGGAAGTAATTTGGCAACTGATTGAATACAGAGAGTGAGCAAGAGTGAGGGGTGACCCTGTTGTCACAAACCTGGGGAATTGGAAGAATGGTGCCATCTTCAACACAAATAGGGCAGTTAGGAAGAGAGATAGGCTTGAAGACTCGGGAGAGGAAGATGAATTGTATTTTAGACATGCTGAGTTTAAGATGCTCATGTATAGCTAGTAATGCAAGGTCAGGGTACTTAAGTAGCAGCGTGGTTAAAGCTTGGAATCAGGAAGACTCATCTTCATGAGTTCAAATCTTACCTCAGACACTTACTAACTATATGACCCTGGGCAAGTCACTTAACCCTGTTTGCCTCAGTTTCCTCAACTGTAAAGTGATCTAGAGAAAGAAATGGCAAAGTGCTCCAGTATCTTTGCCAGGAAAACCACAAACAGGGTCACAGAAAGTTGGACACAATTGAACAACAAATGCAAGATCACAGTTTAGGGAAAAAGAATGGGGATGGATGCATAGATATGGGAGTTACCTGTGTATAGAGGATGATAAAAAGCAGAGATGCCCAAGTGATAAGGAGACAAAGCTTCACTCATAGTTAGCAAGGGTATGTAAGGTATAACCCTCCAAGATTATGAATTGCAGATAAATTGCCAATCTGCTTTACCAAAGGGAGTTTCTACAGAGGATGTTCCCTATAGCAATGAAATGACTAATTCATACAAAAAAATACTAATCCTTTGCCTCCACACCCCCCCCCCCAAAATGGAAGTCCAAGGCAGTAAGTATACTAGATTTTGGAGGAACAACCATATAAACAAGACGCTGTTTATTTTATAATCTAGTAGGAAAAATTATATATATTAATATTCAAATGAGATAGGGCCTGGACCTATAATTTCACTTCCAGGCTATGAAACTCTTCTAACATAAGCCAGTACCTTTTCTTGCAATTTACAGTGTTAAAGTTACCAGGAACATTGAGAAATTAAGTGACTTGCCCAGACATAGTCAGTATGTATCAGTGATGTGACTCGAATCCAGAGTTCTAGGTGCTCTCTTCATCGACACAGATTGCAGCCCCTCTGCACCTTCCCAGATGCCTTCACGGGCTACTGCCACCAAAAAACTGAATCACCTGGTCCCCAGCTTTGAGAGTTTCGTTTAATGTGCCGCAGTCTCTTTGGGGAAAAATAAGGTCTCTTCAAAGTCACATATTAGAGATATTAAGAAGGAAAGGTTGGTCTTTTATAATATATCTACTATGGTAATGTTTTGCATTAGCTATACACGTACAACCTATATTGAATTGCTTATCTTCCCAGTAAGGGTGGGTGACAAGGGAGGAAGGGAATGAATCTGGAATTCAAAGTTTTAAAACCAAATGTTTAAAAATATGTGTGTATACTATTATTAATACTATTTTACATGTAATTGGGAAATAAGATATACAGGCACTGGGGCATGGAGATCCACGATGCTCTACTGGAAAAGTCGAAGGTGGTATGGGGTTAGATATGGGAGAGAGCAGATTGGAAGAGGAGATATCCTGTAGGACCGCTATTTGGGGGAGGTGGATAGGGGGAAAACGGGGAGAAAATTTGTAACTCAAAATCTGGCAGAAATGAATGATGTAAACCAGAAGTTAATAAAGCATTTGGGAAAAAAAAAAGAAGGAAAGGCTGGAGTGCATCTGGAACCCAACACCACCTTTTCTCTAAATGCGGTCTATGTTGTCCCCCACTCCACACCCAGTATAGTCTTTCTGTACACAGGTGGCATTCCTTAAACATTGACTGCCATAGCGCTGAGAGTAAGAGCAGAGATGTATAAAGTGTTATAAAGTTTACAGAGTGTTTGACGTGTACTTTCTCGTTTGAACCTCACGATAACTCTTAAGGGAGCAACTACAGGTATTATCATGTCCATTTTACAGATGAGGAAACAGTCTCCAGGAGTTTAAAGGATTTGTCCATGGCCATACAGCTAAGGGGAATAAACAGGCAAGAAATCTTCATAGTTCATATGGGAAAGTTCTGCAGCCTTTCATCATTAAGGCATCATCAAGCCCATACATTCACTGATTTTAAAAGGTTTTTTTTTTAAGCCTTCATGATCAACAGAAGGCAAATAGGATAGATATTCTAGAAGAGAGAAAACAATAGTAACCATAACTTATAGGAAAGTAGAGTAGTTGGAACATAAATTCTCATTACCTAATACCTAAATAACAGGAATTTGGAGAGTAGGGGGGAAATGACTTTTTTCCCCATTAGACTACATGCCTTTATCATCTTATTCATATTCACATACCCAGCCCCCATCATGGTCCACGAATTCCCCTCATACCCCACAGTGAATTCTTCTTTACCTTTTTCTAGATCAACCCTGACTATCTCTCATTCTAATAACTGGTAATCCCTGCTCATCTCCTTCCACCAGACTATTGTGGTATCTGCTTATTACTTCTTTATCTTTCCTTCTCCTCCCCTGCCCACATTTTCTATCTTTCTCCATGGAAGCAGCTTCTATCCCTAGAGACAGCCCATGCGAGAACCCCAGAGAAATCTAATTACCATTGGAAATTCAGAATGAAATTGGATCTCTTCTTAACAATAGATTGGTTTGACTCTAACAGGGCATTGCCTTCACCAAAAAGTTGTAGAAAATATATAGCCCCATATATTCAATGCAGAAACTGTCAAAAAGTCTAGAAAATAACCTCTCGGGAGTAATGACGGATTTGTACTGTTCCTTCCACATCCACATTAATAGAAATATTATATATAAGATAAACTGTTGGAGTTAGGATAGGATGAGTAGTTTGCAACCATGATACAAAAACTGAGTTAAGCAGCATTCTATGGAGATCAAATCTATGACCTTAACCTCATTATCACTGTGCTTCAACCAACTGAGGTTAAAATAAGAAATGATTTCACACTGAAACAAAAAAGAGATTTAGGTTAGGACAAGAGTGATACATGGAACAGACTACTGAGTGAGAAGTGGAATCGTCTTCCCTGGAGAACTCTAAAAATAGAATGCACAGCTAAATAGATTGTACGGTTTAGGGTCAAACTTGCATAGATGCCAAGGTGGAATTAGCTAATCTCTGGAGGTCATTTGTATCTCTGACATTCTTGTTCCTAACCACTAACCACATCAAAAAGGTGATACTGGGGGGCCAATGACATCGTGGGAAGAGGGCTGACTTTGGGGCTAGAGGCTCTGGGTCTGAGTCGCAGTTATGACCCACTGCATGTATGACTTTTGGTGAATTACTCTGTAAGCCTTGGATTAGATCACCTGTGAGGTCCCTTTCTGCTCAGAATCTATTGTCTTACTATATTTATTGTGATAGACTGAATAAATCCACATATTTTAGCTGGTAATTATCAAAAAATACCATAAAGAAAATGGTGATAGTCCAATGTTTTTCCTGGATAATATAACCAGATTCTTTAAAGTTCATGAAAATTTCAATAACTATTCATTACCAAAAATATTTCTCCCATAAGCTGACCCAGGACATAGCCACTCACACAAACCCTTTGCTATACGGACTGCCTACCATTATTCCTCACTTTCACATATACACACAACCACAAATAGCAGGACTGTGGGAGACTTTTCAGTTACTACTGTGACACAGAATGAAAGTTTGGTGCCTCTGGGAATAGAAATTAATTGAAAGCAGAGTTCAGTTAATTTCCTTTTCAATGTTCTTTATTGAATGGGACTTAGTTGCACATTTTCAATTTAGTATAAAATGAGAACTTTTTTAAGAGGGTGAGGAGTTATTTCTCCCTGGGACTGGGATAGTTCATCTGGGCAAATTCTGCCACCATTTTGGAAGAGAGAATTCTACACAATCTTTATTAGGCAAATCAGTGACAGGAGGGAGGGAGGGCATAAAGATTGGTGGAAATATTTTGAGGTTTTTCTTCTCCTTATCAAAATAGCCCCTCATCTCAGGAAGTGTGTCCAGTTATGTATAAGAGTCAAGTTAAAAAAGTTTCCTGTTAGAAGGTCTCAAGTTGGTAGCTTTCACTGATACCATTTATTAGGATTTCTTAAGATAGAAATCAGCTAAAAAATAGATCTAATAGCCTGACATTTCAAACTAGTAGGATCAGCGATTTAGAGCTAAAAGGGGCTTTAAAGACCTTTTGATCCACCTATTCAATTTATACACAAGGAAACTGGGACACAAAAGTAGGAAATGACTTGCCCAAAGTGATTCAGTAAAGTAGAAGCAAGATTTTGCATACAAGTTCTTTGATTCCAAAGCCAGTAACCTTTCTACTTTACCATGTTACCTAGTATAATGCTGCTATTCTGCTCTTCGTAAACCTTTATACAAATGGAGTTGCTTTGAAATCATTGAACTTGAGAGTATATGATTGCTATTATCATTAGGACTTGAAATCAGTGAGGAAAGATAGGAAATGTTACCTATAATCCAATAAAGAGGTATATTTTGTTATCTCTATCTTTCTGGAGGAAGATCTAGGTTATTTATAAATTCATATGAATATAGTCATTCATGTACTCATAGCCATAACTAGTCATCACTGCATGTAGGTCAAGTTCAAATGGTGGAAGAGGGAGGCAGCAAGATGGTGGCAGTATCGAGGACAGCCTGATCATGGGTGCAGACATACAGAGAGTGGGGATGTTTCACTCCACAGAGAGTCATAGTTCTCACTGTGGTTGGAGGAAAGGGATGAAATAGCCAACATGATGGTGGGATCCCAGGAATAGTTGCTCTGTGCTCCATCAAA
The DNA here is from genome assembly GCA_011680675.1 of Gymnobelideus leadbeateri. NCBI lineage: Eukaryota > Metazoa > Chordata > Mammalia > Diprotodontia > Petauridae > Gymnobelideus > Gymnobelideus leadbeateri. The sequence continues at coordinate 323,220 of WOXC01000323.1, forward strand.
GGCTTACAAAGTAAGATGTGCCGATCTGTACTGTGAGGACAAAGTATGCTTCCCCACCACACTACTTCTAGATATTGCCTTCTGGAGGCAAAGCCCAATTCACTCTGTCCTAGTTCTAGCTGTGCGAACACCATGCTTTGAAGAATTTCTTAGCTTGGTCTCTGCAAGGGGGATTTTTAAGCTAGATTTGACTTTCCTTCACCACCATATCCTCCTGTCCCTTGGATCTCCTGGAGCGGGCTCCTGCTGATAATTCCATTTTGTTTTACTGTGTGAGAGACAGATACACATGCAAAATAGACCCTGTATTTGGGTTCAGGAAATGTTAAAAAAAAAAAAAGGTGAATTGGTTTTCTTCTTTCCTTTTGTACTAGGAAAAGAGGAAAACAGAAAAGAAGATGAAGTATGAGCAGATTGAAGAAAGGAAAGGGAACAGGTACTACAAAGGGATGATTCTCCTACTCACAATTCTTTTCCGTGTTTTGCAGAAATAAACAAAACCTGGTGTAGCTAAGTGGTTTGCCATTAGATTTTCAGTAGCATGTTAGGAGCTAAAAACACAGAGTGACCATTACAATAACACTAGATTCCTTCCATGAACTATGATTCCTACAAGAGACAGGACATTTGTGGCACTCTAGAGAGATATCCTTGGGGCATGCTTTTATCAGGTACCTTGTAAAATAGACCAGCAGTCACCGAAGTCTATTTTGGGGTAGGAAGGAAAACCAGGTTATTGCTGCCTGTCCTGAGAGAATATTCTAACTAATTCAGCTAAAGTGCTATTCAATTAGGTACAGCCTTTGGCACTCTCTAAATTGAAATGGACCACTTACTATCTACTCGAAAGGAAAATAATGTGAAATCCAGAATCCAGCCAAGGTACTTTGAAATGAGCATAAATTTCCCCAAGTATATCCACCTCCGTGTTAAGAATCTCTTAACAAAGACCTTTGTAGAAAGGAAAATGCAGGTCCATCATCTCAACACCCCTGCATGAGTAGTACTATTTTCCTGTTCAAAGAAAGCATTCTTTCTGCTCATTTTTTGAAATTCATTTTTGCTCACACAGCTCTCTATACCTTAACAGCTCACTTTCTCCTCTATCCCTATCAAAATCCATTTGTATTTGAAGCCAGGGAGCCTGGGTTAAAATTCCCAACTCTGTTCCTTACTACTTTTGGGCAAATCACATAACCTTTCTGGGTCTCAGATTTCTCATCTATAAAATGAGGGTGTCAGACTATAACCTAATTCCTGAGCTCCCTTCCAGCTGGGATAGATACATCAAAACCTAGCCATGTCCCAGTCCCTCTGCAATGTTCTCCCTCCCCACCGCAGCCCACAGGGGTCTCCCCCCTCCACTGAACTCCTAGAGCAATTTGTCTTTACCTTTATTTGGCATTACATATCTCTTAATGTGTTGGCTTTGTCCATATACAGGATCACAGAACCTCCAAGTTTACTCTACCCCTGCCTGACCAAGAAACCCCCTCTTCCCATATACCTAACAAGTGGTGATCCAGGTTTTCCTTAAGGACCTCTAGGGAGAAAGGGGAATCCACTGCCTTCTAAGACATTCCTCTTTTTTTTTTTTTTTTTTGAAAACTCTAATTGTTAGGAAGTTCTCTTTTACATCAAGCCTAAAGTTTCTCAGTCAGTCCTCTGGAGCCAAATCCAGTGTCTTTTCTGCATGCTAATCTTCAAATACTGGAAGACAACATGGCAGATCCATAAATCTTCTTTTTTCCCAGCTACTGAGTCTCAGTCCCTCCAATCACTGCTCCAATGGTATAATCAATGGACATGAACATGACTCTTCACCCTGATGTTCTCCAGCTTAATCTCTTCCCAAATAAATTTTGAATCCCTTCAAGGCAGAAATACTATTTATTAAATGACTACTCTGTGCCAAAAAAAAAAATGTGCCAGGAAAGATGTTAAGAGACAGTGCTTGACTTTAAAGAGTATACATAGTACAGAACTGGATAGAAGAGCCTCAGTGGGGGAGCTGGTTAGTGGTTCGATAGATAGAGCCCAGGAGTCAGGAAGACTTGAGTTCAAATCCAGCCTCAGGCACTTCCTGGGTGTATGGCCCTGGGCATCTCTGTCTTCCTCAGTTTCCTCATCTGTAAAATGGAGAGGGATCCTCCCTTGTTGTGAGATCCAAATGAATTAATATTCATAAAGCTCTTTATAAACTTTAAAGTGCAATCTAAGTGCTGTATGTTATCAGAAATGCTTACTGAAAGCCTGAATGATGGAAAACCTGTTCCATGTGACCAGGTCTGCACATAGCCCAGAAAAAAGGGCACTCAACCTTGACAAATGTGAACTAGGAGCCCTTCCCCTCTCCCCCACCAAGGGTTGTATATATTTGTCTGTAAGCTTGTTTTAGGTGGGGAGGAGACTGCTGTTCTCTTCTAGGCAGCTAAGGGGTGGAGTAAGCAGAATGCTAGGTCTAGAGCCTGGAAGACCCCAGTTCAAATCCAGTCTCAGACAGTTCCTAGCAGTGTGAACCTGAGCAAGTCACTGGCTGCCTCAGTTCTTCAAATGTAAAATGGGGATAATATTAGCATCTACCTCCCAGAGTTGTTCTTTTCTTTTTTTTTTGCAGGGGGAAGGCAGGGCAATTGGGGTTAAGTGACTCGCCCAAGGTCACACAGCTAGTAAGTGTGTCAGGTGTCTGAGGCCGGATTTGAACTCAGGTCCTCCTGACTCCAGGGCCAATGCTGTATTTACTGTGCCACCTAGCTGACCTCCTTCCCGCCCCCCACCAGTTGTTCTGAGAATCATAGGAGATAGTTATTTGTAGAGGATACAGGAATAAGCATTTATATGGCACCTTTGATGACAAAGGTCTATATAGTCAAAGCTGTGGTTTTTCCAGTAGTGATGTAGGACTGTGAGAGTTGGACTATAAGGGAAGCAGAACACCATAGAATGATGCTTTTGAATTGCAGTCTTGGGAGAAGACTTTTGAGAATCCCTTGTGGTGGAATCCTAATAAAGCTGCCCCAGCCCCAATATTCAAGCTTCATTATAGGTCCCACCACACCTACCTAGCCACACGCCCCAATGTCCTAACTTCACATATGCCTCACTGCTCCCTGGAGCAGCAGGTGTGTCCATGGGATGGGAACCCAGCTCCTGCCTCTACCTGGTCACTGCCCCCAGACCCCTTCCTACAGAGACAGTTGTGTTCTTGTATTCAATGAAATTACATCATCTGTCTAGTCCAAGACAGAACCACAACAGCTAGCCAGCTGGAGGGCAGAATGACCAGAACCATAGATGGGACCCCCCTCCATTACCTAATCCAAAAATACATAGAGGACCTCTGTGTTAGAAGGAGCACTATTTCAAGGGTGTTGAGAAATCAATTCTCAATATATTGGAAAGAAAGAAGAATATTGGAGCAGCTAGGTGGCATAGTGAACAGAACACTGACCCTGGAGTCAGGAGGACCTGAGTTCAAATCCAACCTCAGATACTTGACACTTACTAGCTGTGTGACCTTGGGCAAGTCAGTTAACCTCAATTGCCTTGCCTTCCCCCCTCCAAAAGAAGAATATGAAACATTAGGGGAAAAAATTGGACTTTACTATTACTAACCCCCCCCCCCAACGAAAAAAGAAAATGTTAATAACTACTGACCTATATACTTACTTTCTTGTTTCTACTAAATTTGGGAATAATTTTTGCACACCTTTCTGAACAAACATGTTTTCACCAGTAATATTACACAGCAGACTGCCTTTGCATGTCCAAGTGTGTATAAAAGCATGACTTTATTAAAATGTCTAAACAATAATTAAAGTATATGATCCCGGGGCGGCTAGGTGGCTCAGTGAATAGAGCACCAGCCCTGGAGTCAGAAGGACCTGAGTTCAAATACGGCCTCAGACACTTAACACAAAACTAACTGTGTGACCTTTGGCAAGTCACTTAACCTTAATTGTCCCAACTTCCTCCCTGCAAACAAACAACTATGTTATCCTTACTGGGCAAGCTTTTAAAAGAAACAGACATGGAGGTAAAATTTGGTATTGTTATAATTTTATTACCTATGGTTCTCTTTTGTATAATGTAGCTTTTCCTGCTTAGCTCAACCATATCTATTTTCACACTTTTCTTGAGCAGACCATATCTTTACTGTAACACAATTAACTGAACTATGTAGACAATACAAGAACTCACTATGTTTATTACTATTTTTAAAAAGCAGTTAATTCGTTAAAGTGCTATTTTAAAGACTCACCTCCAACAAAGTATCTTTCATGTGCATGTTAAAATTATGTAAGATTCCTTGAAAGATGGAATAACAAAGACAACTTTCTTTGATGACTCCCTAATTATTAATATCAAGTGACACCTGAAACTGAGAGAAGTACTATCCAAAGTTTTTAGTTATTGTCATGAAGGAGGTCTATCACAGATTCAAATTGAACAAGGTTTCCCTATAGATGGTAAGGTCCTCCTGACACTCCTGCTTGGAAATTATTCTGTGCTGATTGTATCAAGCCCTGGAATATTATAGCGTCTTCTGAATGAGATCTGGAATCACTCAAATGAGTTTTAACTAAGCTATCCATATAGGGGGAAAAAAGTGGATGATAATGCCTCTTATTCTAGCTATGATATGCTCTTGGGTTGATGGCTCACAAAGCTGGGCCATTGGGACATTTATCTTGGACAGACACCTCACACTGACAAATAAATGGGTTGAAAATTAAGTAGGAAGAAAGCAGACCACCCCTCATTTGAGAAACTGCATAGTGCTTTCTCATCATCCCAAGCTTCTCTCTGAAGCAAAGATCCATCCTTTACCATCAATAGTCTTCCAGAGATACTATGTGGCTATCGTTCACCAGAATGTTCGAATAATTACAACAGTGGGTCACCCAAATGCCTTTGGATAGATACAGGGCAAGCATAAGTGGGCTGCAGCTCTACCAAATGGAGATTTTACAAGATAAGGATATAATGAGAGAGAGATAGGACTGTGTGAGGTGAAGTGTTGTCGCTCAGCAAGAATACGCTAAGTGGCATAGCCCTGGACAAAGATGCTGGAGTGGTTTGTCATTTCCTCCAGCTCGGTTTACAGATTAGGTAACTGAGGGTGAAGTGACTTGCCCAGGGTCATACAGCTAGTAAGTGTATGAGTAAGTGTAAGTCGTATTTTAATTCAGGAAGATGAATTTTCCTGACTCCAGGCCCAGTTCTCCATCCATTGCACCATCTAGCTGCCCCCTTGCATGTAGTAGGAGTTCAATAAATGTTTACGATGATACACGTTATGCTAGAATTGATCCTGGTTGGACAATTTGACAAAATAGTTCCTAATTTTTTTTTTTTTTTGCTCAGAGCATAAAATTATTCCTTGCCATGAGCAATCAGGAGATTGGGGGCAATACGATGGGGAGAACGGGGAAACTGGATTGAAAGTTCTGTACAATTCATGGCACAACTAGAGAAACTCAAGGCTGGGGCAATATTCAAATTTGTGTTACTTCAGTGTGCATATTGGTTACATGACTTTCTTTTTCTTTTTTTCTTTTCCTGAGAGAATTGGAAATGAATATTTAAATAAATAAAAAATGAAAGGAAGAACAAAAGGAAGATCAGAAAGAAACACAAGCAGGGCAGCCTTGAAAGCTCCAGGTCGAACTTGTACTTAAAAGTCCTACATAGTAAAGATCACCAGTTTCATGTATTATCCTTTTTCTGTTCTACTGTTTATGGAAATGCCCTTTTTATTTGGTATTTATTAAATTTACAATGTTTAAAAAGAAACTCAAGGTTCTGAGAATCACTGGTTTAATGTATGGAATATCAGGATATGAGCTGGTAGTTCAACTCCTAAATTGTAAACTCTTTGAGGGGAGGGACTATCTTTTTATCTTCTTTTATCTGAAGTGCTTAGGGTAGCTAGTTGATACAGTGGATAGAGCACTGGGCTTGGAATCAGGAAGACTCATCTTCTGAGTTCAAATCTGGCCTCAAACACTTACTAGCTGTGTGACCTTGGACAAGTCACTTCACCCTGTTTGTCATCTGGAAAATGAACGGGAGAAAGAAATCACAGGCCACTCTAATATGTTTACCAAGAAAATGGGATCAAGAAGAGTCAGACACAACTGAACAGAAAATTCCCAGTGCTTAGCATAGCCTAGCTCTTAGTAGGCACTTGATTGATGATTGAGTTTACAGATAAGGAAACTGAGGTCAGAAGTGCCCAACTCTCCCAAGTAGTAAGTAGCAGAGCTGAGAGTGTAAACTTCACCATTCTGATTCCAAATCCAGTGTAATTCAGCTATGTTCTGTATTCCCCCAACTAAAGTCCAATAACCCTCAGTGGGATGACACACAATTTCCTTGATGAGGCATTAATCCCTGGACTGAGTTAGGTGCCTGTCCATGTTAACACCATGTTAACAAAATGAATATCCAAGATGAGGTCTTTGGGAAGGGATCCTGCTAAAACCTCTTAATGACTTGTGAACTCCCAGAGCACCTGGAGAGAGCAAAGAGAGAGGGACTAATGTGGGTGGATTCCCTGGCTGGACCTTGGGTAGAATCCTAATGCTGCTGATAGGGAGATGTGAGAAGCCTCTGTCAGGTTAGTGCATTTGAAAGTTACATAGAAGGAAGGCAGGGCTTAAAGGAGGAGGAAGGGCGGCTTTTAGGTAGGAGAGTGCTTTGTGTTTGCTGGAGAAGGCTCAGGATAAGGAAGAGATTCAACCCTTGAATGTGTGTGTATGTGTGTTTGTTGTTCAGTCATTTCAATTGTGTTCAACTCTTCATGACCCCATTTGGGGTTTCTTGGAAAAGTTACTGGAATGGCTTGCCGTTCCCTTCTCCAGTTCATTTTACAGATGAGGAGACTGAGGCAAACAAGGTTAAGTGACTTACCCAGGGTCACACAGCTAGTAAATGTCTCACTCTCCAGTTTGAACCCAGGCCTGCTTGATTCTATGCATTATGGCACCACCTAGTGGCTCATGTGTGTATATAGAGGACTGTATAGATTCCTATAGACTTTTCGAGGGCCTTATGCATGTATGTGTATATGTATGTATATATACATGTATGTTAGAAGGTCTTTTGGGATCACACAATCATAGATGTTATTTTTTCCAACCCCCTCATGTCATAGATGGAAAATGAATCCAGAGTAGTCAAGTGACTTGACCAGAGTCACGCTGGTAGTAAATGTAGAGCTGGGACCTATCTTGATGAACCCAGTTGCAGGTCCTTTCTGTCTCTGTTTTTGCAGAGTTTATTTTGGGGGTGGGGCAGGGATTGTCAGTTAAATTAAACCTATGTTATTAGCCTAAGAGTTTGTGTGAGAGTTGAGGGTCCTTTCCCCTTTTGGGGGTGATCTAGACATTAACTAGATTCTGATATTTCCAGGGGAAATCCTAGGTAAGGGTATGAATTAAAAAGAGATTTAAAATCCCAAAATTGAACTTGGCCTAACAGAATTCAATTTCAGTTCAGTTCAATAAATATTTATTAAGTACCTACTGTGCACCAGGTACTGTTCCAAGTTCTGGGGATACCAAAAAAAAAAAAAAGGCAAAAGGCAGTTCCTTCCTTTGAGAAGCTTCTAATCTGATGAGGGAGATAATGGGCACATATGTACAAAGCATGCTATACAGAGGATAAATGGGAAATAACTAACAGAGAGAAGAGTTCTAGGCCATGGGTTATGCTTTGGTATTTCAAAATTTCTATGATTTCCTTGGTGTGGTTGATCCCTTCATCAGTGCAGATCAGAACCCATCCATGCCTTAGAAGACAGACTTTAGGAACTGCTGTGACCAAAAAATTCATCACCTGAATTTAGTTAGTCTGGTCCTCCAATGGTAAACCTAGAGTTAATCTCTCATTAGGCCCTGACTTGTAGAAACTGGTTGGTAGAACCTATCATAGCTTGTGTTCCTCTAGAATAACCTTCCCGAATGCAGGGTCAACTCTGCATTCCAATGAGTCATTGGAATGGGACTTTGGGGGAGGAGACTTGCTATTATGGAATTTAAATGTATACAATAAGGATAATTAAGCTTATACTTCATGACTCTAAGCAGAGGGTTTCAGCTATAGAGAAGTGTCGGAGTTAATATGAGTGCCTGATTGTGTGTGGGGGAATGTGGGGAGGTTCCAAAGATGAATAAAAAAAAATAGTATATGATTTGACAGTTTGGTATTGGATTCTCTCACATGTTTTATTTTTAATTAAAGGCAGGATCAGGCCTAGCCAAAATGCCAATTCCCGCCTTCATCAGCACCTACTTTAAATACCCAGTTCTCTGCAGTCTTCCAACTTCCTCCTTTGCCCTCCCCTACTCCTAGGGTATGGCTCTTCCCCAGTGACACCATGCCTTTACACCAAATGTGCTTGGGGTTCATGTCTCTGGCCTAAGCCCCTGGATTGGGGGTAGGGAAGGTCTGCTTCAATGCAACAAGTTCACCTTTGCAATGAGGAATAGACTGCCACAGCATGGGCCATAGGATCATAGAGTCAGAAGGTACTTGAGACATCACCTATTTCCCCTGACGTCACTTGGTATACACTTCATATTTACTTGTGTGGGGGGTGTTTTTCCCTCTGACAGAATATTAGCTCCATGGGACAGCTAGGTGGTGCAGTGAATAGAGCACTATTCCTGGAGTCAAGAGGACCTGAGTTCAAATCTGGCCTCAGACACTTAACACACACACACACACACACACACACACACACACACACACACACAACCCCTAGCCATGTGACCTTGGGCAAGTCACTTAACCCCAATTGCCCTACCTTCCCCTCTCAAGGCACCAGAGGTTTTGTTTTTGTTGCTGTATCTTCAAGGTGCAGTGTAATTTTTTTTTACTAGACCTGGGATTTCATGAATGTAAGGAAGGATTAATGAGATAACTTCCTCTACCAAGGCAGATCTGCACCCTCTCTGTGATTTAGAGTCTTATGGGAGGGCCTAAAATACCCATAGTGCAATGGCTTGCCCTGTGCCATATACCTACTGCACAGCAGAGAAAGGTCCAAATCTCAGTCTTCCTGACTTTCCAGGCATCTTTCCATATACATCATGCCACCTGAA